>RHPI01000401.1:0-49680 GCA_009103225.1 Chlorokybus atmophyticus
AAGAGAGAAGTTGTAGTGCACGGCGCTCAGCGGCTGCATATGCAAGCACTACGTTGCTCGAACTTCCCCCGTGCTCCCACTTCAACACCGGTAATTTTGGGACCCCCCGAGTCCTGATTTTTCACGCCATCTCGTCTGAATAATGATGACTTGATCCGTTTCACGCCTTTTGTCCGTGAATATCCAATGGTTATTGTACTTTCTGTCCCATTCCTGCCAAAAGGAACAGTGTTCTTCACCCGCAAGACGCATTCATATTCAACGTACATACCACTGAACCTCGTTTCAACCCGTACACTTTGCATTTCAAACTGAGTATTTCGTGCATATTCAAGGTCAGTCAAGTTGTACTTGATGCACGATATGGTACAATGAATTGTCAGTGCCCAAACAGCAGAATAATCACCCAGCGTGTGTGGTGCTGGCTACGACTTGCTGCGAAAACCCCGAGTCCTAAATACCATTGCATAGTCACCGTCATATTCAGGGAACATTTAGCATGAAATACACCAAGTCCCAAGTGCCATCGAACATTCAACACCACTTGACAAAACTGCCGATGTGAAATTACACCAAGTGCCAAGTGCCATTGAAAGTTCAACACCACTTGGCAAAACTGCCGCTGTGAAATTACACTAAGTCCCAAGTGCCATTGAAAAGGCAAGCATGCTAATGGCATGCATTCCAAATTCTATTCTATTAAGCACAAAGTTAGCTTGGGCTACTATTACACAGCTGGCCAATGAACCTGTGCTTTTGACTACAATTTAGCTATGTACCAACCGCCTGCTACTTCACATCCGCCGTGACGTTTGCTGTGCTGGCATGCTGTCCATGAGTGTTCGCAGTCGTCTCCTTAAGCTGTCTGCCTCTTTTGGACGAAACCAATCCTTTTGCATCTGCGTTGCACACACCCACACCATCTGGTTGCTCAACACATGTCAACCTACACGACTTTGCACTAAGGCAGCTGCCATATGGAGACATTCCAATGCATGAGCTGTACCTGCTGAAATATCGGGGCGTTTTGCTCAATCGGACTAGCTTGTATCCCATCTATAAACCTGTCAAGGTAAACAATGACAAACAGCCCGCACGCAACTCCATCCCTCTGCTGAGGGACCTGCACGAACACGCTATGTCAATGCGGGCGAACCAAACGTATGTGCATCTACATAGGGATTGTGCTGGGAGAGGGCGTGACCTCATCACCAGGCCAAAACAACATGTCCTACCTGTGGATCAAGTAGCGGGACGTTTGCGGGAGAGAAGCGCTGTTGCGACTCACTTCCATGCTTCCTGCCCCACATATAGTTTAGATAAGCGCGCATTGGTCCGTCGACGTTGCGATGTAGACCAAGGGAGTCGAGATGGACGATCAAGGGCGGCGTGTTGCTTCCAAGTTCCCCTCCAGGATTGCACACCAGCAGCAGACTCCAGTGAGACCTGTGGCATGCAGACTTCAAAGTGAGTCCATGCGAGCAAGTACAGCAGCACTGCAGTGCGAGAACCTGGCTTCACTCTCACCGGCTGTCTGGGTTGACAATTGCTGCCAGCAAGTTCTTGGAAAACGGATCGTTCTCCCACCTATCTATCCTGTGATTGCCACTGTGCCAGTTATGTTGTTCATGGCAGTGCACAATTTTAGTGTAGAAGTGCGGGTTGAACAGCCTCACGTGAATGCCTTCAGCTCTGCCCACGACCTCCTCTTCCTTATATCTGCGCGTGCGTGTCACATACATGACACAGCTGCACAACACCAACAACGCAAGGCTCATACCTGCAAAAGAAGTGGAGCACGGTGTCGTTGAGCTCCTGTCTGCCGTCCAGCAACTTTCTGTCCGCTTCAAACACTGGCACCGCATCACGTGCATTTGCACTAGGGTAAATGAACAGGGGCACAGGTGTTGACGCCTCAACTTCAGCACCCGGCCCGTCCAGCACCATGATGTCATCATCGCTGTCAACGAGGTCCACAACTGCTGCAGCCGTCGCGGTTCCTTGACTTGGGTGCTGGCGACGTTCCCCGTTGGCATCCTCATCATCAAGTTCCATCGGGACTGGCTCTGCAGCGTAAAAAGGTAGGATTATGCAATAAGCGCCGCAACGCAAACCAAGAAGCGCCGGCACGTTGCTGCTTACCACTCATATCCTCATCCCCGCACTCTTGAACAAAGCTTTTACCCACGCTTTCAGTCGGTGGTTGTGAAACCCAACCGCTGCTGCCCGGCAGAGAACGACGCGCGAGGCTATCCCTTGGAAGCTGTGCCGGAGCCCCACCTTCTTCGTACGCAGCGCATTGCGAGCATGTGACCGAAAAGATGTTACCAACAGCATGACGTTGACAGAGGCTGTTTGGGCATGTCGCGCATACTTATCGAGCTGGTTCATTGCATCTGTGCACATGGCACCTGCGTTCCAGTGATCATTTTAGAACTTGTTGACTTCAGACACCATGCGTTCACTGGATACTGAAGCTTACTTGTGCCTTGGGCATTCCCAATGGTCATCTTCCACAGGTGGTACAGTGACGCAGCGTGCGTGGTAGCTCTTCCAGCAGCCTTCTGCATCACAGGCGAATATGCTACCGCCATCCTTGCAGACAAAGCAATAGTCTTCGTGTTCACGATTCTCCAATGCATCCAGCTCTAGCCCCGGTCTCATCCTGCAAACCAAGGTCAGGTGCCCAGATCTGCAGTCACACAACAGTAGGTATATGCAGCATCACAATAGCAAAGAGTACCTCATGTACTCAAAATGCCAGTCACGGCGTGTGGTTCACGACACCTCGCTCGAAGCACTGTTTGTTTCGCTGTGGTCACCCTGCACCATGTGCATGTACACAAGATGGTTGTATGTGATGCCAAGACCCGGGAACTATGAGGACACCCAGATTCTCACAAACAAATCTGCTCTCACCGGAGTGAGTCGCGGTGCACACCTCGGCGCATGAGGCTTCGCCTGTCTTTGACAAGCGCTACTGTTATTTTGGTGTCATACGGGTCAATACCCTCAAACCACTGGCCCTTGACCTGCCAGCAAGGACATGTATCACCCAATCTCACTCTACCATCAACTCGCAAAAACCGCTGCAACACACCTACTTACTAGGTTGCAATCAAGGTAGGTTTGTTCTGCAAAGCGGGGCTTGTCTTTCCTCAGGATTGCAAAGCCTCCCATGTGCTGCACCTGGTTGCTCATGTACCACCTCGCTCTGAGGAGCTGGTGCTCCCAACCGGCTACCACGACAACATCAAAAGACTGCACCCTGCCATACCAGTGGACCTTCTTGGTTGGGTCATTTGAGTCACGCCCAACGGTAAACACTCCGCAGTCCATAGTGCGGAGCTTCTTCTCAGTGTCCTCCGCTCTGAACTGGCCAATGTCCTTGTAGCGCGCTCTGTAGTACCTCATAATGTACTTTGGAAACATGGGACCACTCAACAGCTCCATCTCGTGTTGAGTAAGCTCCCTATCAGGTCCACGCCAATGATGCAGCTCAGTCATGTGCTCCATGTCACTGGTCACGAGATTCCCTTGTGCTTGGGCCCTTTCGCGTGTCTTCCGCCGTTTTTGAACAGCCCGACTGAATTCTCTGTTTACCAACCCATTGTGGACTCATAATATGCAGGGGACATTGCGTACCAAACAACGATTGCTAAAGCAACTTACTCTTTTAGCTGCCTGTACTCATCGTCATTTTCGGCCAACCACCACTCCAGCTCCTGCCTGATCTTGCTATCTTTCTCACACTCAACACGGTGTCTGCGCCCGCAGAGGACATAGTCATCATCATCTCGCTCCTTGCCCGATCGCAGACTGATGCCGACGAAAAGCCTCTTCAAGGTGTCCATGTAAGTGTTCAACATGAGCTGGATGGAGTATCTGCAGACATAACTTGCATTTAACACAAGTCAAAGAACGAGAGTACGAAACAGGTTGCATGCAACTTTTAGTTGGCCCAGACTTGCCTTTTGCAGATGCTTGCTTCCACATGCTGCCTGGCAAAAATCATGCGCTTCACCCACTGCATAAATCGTTCGTCGGCCCACTCCCAGTGATCACGCACCGGACCAAGCCACATGCATTGCTCTGGTAGATGGCCAAGGAGGTGCAGCATCATTGTGAGCGAAGTCCGCGGGAAGAGCAGCTCCACCTCAGACTGTGCCTCATGCACCAGCACCTGCGATGAATAATGCAAGTCATGCAACCTGTAGAAGCTAAGCATACACATGGAAGGTATGGTTAAAGCCCTAACCTGCAGTTCTTCAAGGTGTGACTGCTTCACTTCCAATGCAGTCAGCCGCTGATAGATGTCGCAGAGTTTGAGGATTGTTTTCTTCTGATCTTCTCCAATGTCATGAGCAGAGCGCAGCACGTACTGGAAAATCACGGACCACAAGTTGTGCTTGTCGTGCGATTTCATCGAGCCTGTGTGCTCACTACATCAGATTGTTAAGTAGACACAATGTGCAATGCAAGGACACTGAGTTGATTTGCACGCAGTTGAGAACCATGGTGGTTGTCTCACCTAAATGCTTGGTGAAAGATTGCAGCTTAGAGCCGAAAGTGCTTGGAACCCTCACGCCTGAGAGTAATTGCTCAACCAGCCCTGCATCCGTGATTGCCCATGGAGCCTGAGGTTTGACCTTAACTGCAACTTCCTTTCCGTCTTTCGTCATCATCTCTGTCTGCAACGCATCATCACAAAGTCACACGAGTTGGCAGGCAGTCATCACAAGTGTCGCATAAGCCTGCAATACCTGTAGCCAGAGTTCTGGCATACGACCTTGCTGCTGCAAATCTTCTCGACTCTCATTGCTGTCGCGCAATCCAGCAAGCAGATTGGCCAAATTGGTTGCGAGATTGGCAAGAATGTGCATAGGGCCAATCACATGACCTTTTACAGATTTCTGTAAAGGCATCCAATAGGGAAGGTCGTGAAAACAGCTTAGGCCAAGGATTCCGGAGGACTTTGAAGGATGTTTCTTGGAGTGAAGTGGTCGCTTGCTGTTGCGGGATGTCATGGCGTACCTGATCACATGGCATCCATTGGTGAAGCTTGATTGACATAGCTACGTTCAGCTATGTCAATTGATTGGTTGCTCACCGGTACACACTTTCTGCAGTCCGCATGGGAGGTGGAGGTCTGTGTTCTGGTTGGGGCCAACGCTCATCAACTCGGTAGGAATGGTCATCTGGTAAGTACCGGCGGTAGCCTTGATAAATCACCTTTTTAAGGAGTTCCACATGTTCTCCACTGCACTCGCATTTGGAACAGCCAAAGATGGCTCCATGAGCCATCTGCATGGCTGCTTTTGCCAGAGCTGCGCAACCATCATTACATGTTTCAGAGAAGGCAAACATGGTTGCCATACCAGTCAGATAGTACATTCATAGACACTGATGGCCAACACTTGCTGCTTGCGTACCTGGGTAATCATGGATTACAATCTCCAAGATAGATCTGCACCGGAAAACTTCGTCGCGGTGGCTGTCATATATGTCGATGCCTACAACAAACACCAGCAGCTGAGATGCCCTACACATTCCAGTCCAGAGCAGTTTAAGAGCATGTTTGATGTATCGAGAGCTGGCTTGTTTAAACTACATTGAAACCACACCTTCCCAAAGGGTTCCCAACTGGTCAATGATTGGCTTGAGATAGGCCTGTAGATTCTCTGGCTGTTTGGGACCAGGTATCACCGCAGCTAGAAAGGTAGTGTCGGTCTTGTGCATTTTGGCAATGGGCAGGTTCAGCACAGAGATTGTGACAAGCCAAAATTCATAATTCCCTGCAAGTCCACACAAACACCTCGATCAATGCCAACTGTGAATTTACACACTGCAATGACAGCACAGGTAAAAGGCACAATCACTACCTTTATGCGGATCTTTGAAAGGGCTCATCCCGTCAATAAACATTGCCAGCCGCACATTACGCGGCTCTTTGATAAACCGGATGTAGCGTTCTTCTGTATGCTTGAACATTGGCGAGTCTGACAGCAGCAACCACATAAATAATAGTAAACATCTAAAAATTCAGGCTGCATTGGGCATCAACTTGTCAATCCACACTGCCATATACATACCGTGTATGGATCGTATAACCCCATCCTCACTGCGATTGGTGTGCGCTGTCATCTCCAAAGCGACACTAGGCTTTAGGTAAAGAGACCTCAGAGCAGCAGGCACGTCAAAGTAACGTGCAATCTTCCAAGGAACTTGTCGACCTCCAATGTTGCGGTGGCGAGGAGCCTTGCAGACTGCAGGCCATAGGAAGTTTGCATGCTGACAGGTGATCCCATGACAACTCAATCACACAAGAAATGCTACAATAGCTGACCTTTGCAGAATTTCCTGTTGGCATGTCGGCCATAATACACCATGTGGTCACAACAACAGGCGTCATACGCGTGGAAGCCCATGTTGAGGCTTGCAAGGCATTTCAGTAGCTCTTGCATGCTGCCTGGCATCTGATTCTCCTTGGGCAAAACAACATCACGCACCAACCTGGCACACAAAGTCAAGTTCAATTGGAAATTAAACATTAATGTCTTTGCAGAATGTGTTTTGTATAATTTTGCAAACCTCTTATCCACCAACCTTAGCAGTTTGTTCATGAAGTTGAAGGGTATTCGATGTAGCTGAGCGAGAACCAATAGCAGCATGGAAATGCCTAAAGGGGTTGTACGAGAGCCGGCAACAATAGGGTTGCTTGCATTGTCCAACAGCGCAGCATTCACCTTGTCAAGCAGCATTGCCTCGTCATCACCATGAGTGTCATACTGCTGCGACTCCACATCGGTATCGGAGTCTTGGTCTACGCCATCACCATCACCATCAACTTGCTCCGCATGTACTTGATTAGCGGTTGAGGGGGAGTGCGCTGGCAAATCATGCTCGTGCGGAATTGTGTATTCTGGAGTTCTGGCACCTTGATGTCCTCGCGATACAGGATGCTCACCTTCAGAGAATGCTGGGTGCAATTCGCTCTGTTCCCCATGATCACACGGATGACATCCTGCCAACGCGAATAAATGCACTGGCACATGGACAATGACGTAAGCAATCAACTTGCAACTAAATTAGGTCGTACCTGCTGGGCGCATGTGATGTGCAACATTGACATGAGATGCCACACTCGTTTGCGATGGCGTGGCTGGGTGCAGTTGTTCAGCAGCGTAGTTCCATGCATGAAGTGTTTCGGTGTGATGGACAGCATCATCTGAAGCAGGCAAGCTTGGTAATCAGACAGCCTGTTGATGAAGTACACCAACTCAGGAAGATTACTCTTGTACCTGACAGCATGTGCGAGGATGCAGCAGCAATAACAGCGTCAGCCTCTTCAAGTTCATCGGGTTCGAGAAGATTACGGTATTGCGGTTCAACAGCTTTAGGAGTGCCCATCCACATCCTTGTGCCATGGTACTCATGGTTTTTGGCCCTAGTGATGTGCTTGTGTGTGAACACTTTGCTCCCTTGGCAATCTTCGCAGAAACACCTGCGATTGTAGCTCATGCTACAAAGATGTTTAGTCAACTATTATCCTGACATACAACCACCAAACTATCTAGAGCCCTGACCTGATACCGCCGCCGCCGCCGCTGATACCGCCTTCGCCGCCGCTCTAGCATCGCTGTTGTAGAATTAGGGTTTAAAACCGTCAATCCTAAATTGAAAGCTAGATCCAGTATAAGCCGCGGCTTCAGTCCGGATGTGCTCCGTAATTTGCGTACGTGCTCCAGTTTTTCTTCCGTGAAGTGCATCAGCTACTAGGGTTTAAATGGTAGGTTGCGTGGCGGCAGTATGCGCGGCGTCAAGGTGTGCAGTTTCTGCAGAGCATACTTGGTTAGAAACGGCAACTTGAAACGGCTGCAACAGCATGAAGAGAAGTGCAAGCTGTACAGTGAGCAGTATGGCTTCTATGAAGCCTGCTGGCACCATAAGGCCCGGGGAGATAACGTGAGGCAGTGCAGGCTTCTAGCAAAATGCATGAAGCCAGACTTCTTTGTCGAGGAATGCACTTGCCTGCAATGCTCGCTCTCCAAGTTTGAGTGGGACGGCGAGCCCATGGATCACCTGCCTTGGGCCCGGCCTGGAGCATATCAGGATGGGCAGGAGTGTGATGTGGTGCGACGTCAGCTCGCGCGCAACGGTCGCGGCAAGTCCACAGTCCAAGATGATCACAACAACAAAGTGAGTTGAACTGTCCTGTCCTGGCGCACAAACAGCGCTCTCATACGTAAGCAACTCACTCTTCAATGTTGAAGGGGAATGTAGCAGTAGTTGATGCAGTTGACGATACCGCGATAATAACCGCGTGGCGAAAGGAGATTGTTGATGAGGGGCAGTCTTTGGTAGCAAGCCGCGTCGTGGTATACTGGCTTGGAATGAGCACCTGGTATGCAGGCCGCATCATCACTTTCAATGCCAACACAGGTACATGTGTCCAAATAATGCAGAGTATGTGATGTACGTGCGCGTGTTTACGCAAGCACTGGCTCAGTAAAACATGTGGCTCAGGAAAACATACCATCAAGTACGACGATTACGATGAGGATCCGCGGCTGCACCACATCTTGTTGAAAAACTGGAACATCGCAGCTGTGCGTGAGGGTTACAACATGCAAGATGTCGTTGCAGTGATGGTTCGAGTTTGTGGTCAAAGCTGTCTGAGACTGCAAGACTTGCCTGGTCGCGAGCTCGATTATTGGCCCAGGCCACCACCCCTTCTCGTAACTCGCACACCATGCGACTCAAGCGGTAGACGTTACAGGCCACGCGCATTGGATCTCTTTTGTGGTGCCGGTGGCGTTGCTATGTGTCTGTATAGGGCTGGGTTTGATGTTGAGGGTATAGACATTAAGCCACAGCCGGCATACCCATTCAAGTTCTGCCAGATGAATGCAATGGACGCTGACCTGTCAGCATACAATGCAGTGTGGGCAAGTCCTCCATGCCAAGCTCTTAGTGGAGCCATTCCCACGACACAACGGTCCGCATACGGATATCGATGGGATCACGTCAACCTGATTGACCCCATAAGAGCCAAGTTGCAGTCGAGCGGCAAGGCATGGGTGATAGAGAATGTCGCAGGCGCGTCAGGACACATGACAACTCACCTGAAGCTGTGTGGCAGCATGTTCAAGTTGGATGTGTATCGCCATAGCATCTTCGAGACAAACCCTCTAGTGCGCTCAGACTTAGAATGCAACCACACTGGTTCTGCACTTGGAGAGCTGGCCACCCACCCGGAGCAGCGCCGGCAGTTGCTACCTGGGGAGAGGCAAATTTACCCGGTATACGGCCAAGCATCTTGCCGTGGTACGATTGCAGGGTGGCAGTCTGCCATGCAGGTGGAGTGGATGGATGCGGAATCGGAAATCAAGAATGCTATTCCACCTACTTACTCTGAACATGTAGGCAGGCTGTTGCTGAAAGCGATAGGTTTCAATGTCGATTACCCTCCTTTTTACTGAGACACGTAGAGGACTTTGCAGTTGTAAGCTCTCTTGATTGCCACAGAGGTCTCATTTGTGATCACACCTGCAGAATGGTAAGGTTTCACTGAGGTTGCCGCTGCTGCTGCTCTTTGTGCTCGCGCCGCTGCTTCCGCTGCTCCTTCTTTTGCTGGCACTGTTGCTTCCGCTGCTGCCGCTTCTGCTCACGCTCCTGAAAGAGTTGCTGCTTCAGCTGCTCCTGCTGCTCGAGTGTTGGCTGCTTGCCTATCACTGCTCGCTCACGCTCATGTTGACGTTTCTTAGCCAGTTTCTTGCTTTGCCGCCGATCATCAATGTGTTCACGTTTTTGCAACTTTAACATCTCCATGGAGTTTGCTTTGCGTGCGGAAAAATTCTCTCGATTGAGATGGTGCTTTTGCAAAGTCTCATTCAGCTCGTTTTCGTTTTGCTTGCAAGTGCGCACAAGCTCGTTGAACTGGTCATCCCGCCAATCCTGGTTCAAAGGACCCTTCGCAACGCAATTGCGCACTCCTTTCCTAAGCCCCTTGAGAAAAAGCTGTAGTTTGAGGGCATCATCCACCTGCAGCGCTGTCGCGTTGGCAACCATACACAGATGTTCGAACTGCGCGTGAAACTCCTCCACTTTGCGACCTGCCTGCCGCAGATGGCGCAGCTTCTTAAAAGCGCCGGCAGGGGTGTTGTCCATTTGCGAAGGAGCTCGGTTGCGAGTACGACGGCGTTTGCGCTTCTTGCTTGTGGTGGCACGACGAGGAACACCAGAGGAAAGACTACTGGTTGATGTGCCAGATTCATCAGAAGAGCTCTCATTGCCCTGCATTGCATCAAGCTCGGTGCCACATTGCGCAACTCCACACTTGCTCTTGCACGCAGACAGCATGACAGTGCTCACCTGTCCATCAGCTGGGCTCATGGGTTCCGCCTGATTCTGGACTTCCACCTCAACCTCTTGGTTGACCTGTGCCTGCTTGGCCTTGGCCTCAGGCTGCTTCTCCCTGGCCTTGGCTTCAGCCAAAGTCTGCTCCTGCCTGGCCCTGGCTTCAGTCTCAGCCTGCTCTTGCCTGGCCCTGGCTTCAGTCTCAGCCTGCTCCTGCCTGGCCTTGGCTTCAGCATCAGCCTTGGTCTTCGCCTCGCCCGCCTGCCTGGCCTTGGCCTCAGCCTGCTCCTGCCTAGCCTTGGCCTGTGCTTGCTGCTTCAAGCTGGCCTCGACCTTCTTCATGCACTCTGGACCCATCCTCAGCTTTGGCTTTTGGACCTTCGCGCTTGCCTGGGTCTCAACCTTGCCTTCTCCCTTGGCCTGGGCCTCAGCCTCTTGCACACACACAGCTTGCGACTGCACAGGGGGTCTACTTGAAGATGTAGGCGCCTGGAGTGGCGCCGATTTGGCACTGGGTGCTGATTGCGGAGGACCATCAGGGTACAGGCAGCGCAGGACTTCTGGTGGCATGTCACAGAGCTGCCATGAGAGCCTACCACTCGCATCGCCAAGAGACATGTAATGCGCGCATGCCTTGCTCCCGTCTGTATTGCCAATAATCACATGGCCAGCCACTTTCTGAACATCCTCGCCGATCAGCACCACAAGCTTGATACACTGCAGCTTTCCTTTGTCATCAGGTTTATAATACCTCCCGTCATCCCCTTTGCTGAGTACCCCCTTGTCCTCCGCTTATAGGATGTACTTGCAGTCACCAACCTCCTTGAGCTGCACGGTGCCAATGCAAATGCCCAGTGTGTGCGCCAGCAGCGCCAATTGCAGTTGATCCGCATAAACACCCTCATGACTGATCACTTTCTTCAGAGCAACAACAGCTGCATCACCTTCATCTTTTCCATCGAGAACCGTTGTTACCCGGAATTTCTTGGCGGCCTTCTTGTAGTCCTCGCCCATGTCACCAGAGGCCCCGTAGTTACGATACGTCCGTAACCAACGAACGTTGACCTGGTCGGCACACATCTTGCGCAACTTGGCAGCTTGATCTCTCGTATGCAGCTCTTTGCCGTTGTCCAGCACGATGCTTCGCCAGAAAGCCTCGTTGTTGATTGCGCCCACGCGTTCCAGGCACGCAGCGTTGACGGGAGGGCGCGACTGGGCAATGCAAGAGTAGAAGCAGTTGCCATCAGCATAGGCGTCAAAGAGCCGCAGCTTTGTCTCATGCAGCAGCAGTCCAATCAGCTCCGCCTCATCGCCCGGTTGTGGAGGAGGTAGACCAGACTCCCAACGACCACCAGTAGATGCACGACCCGTTGATGTGCCCACTTCAGCTTCAGGTTCTCCGACAAAGTTCCCAAGGTCAATACTCGCAGCTGCTGCCTGCTTGTCACACAGCTTGCTGAGCTGCCGCCGCAAGAACTGATCCAACTTGACTCTCCATTCATGCGAGAGGGCGAGCAAATCAGCTTTCTCCAACCGCTGCTTGTATTTGACCACCAGCTCTTCCCATGTAGGGCAGTCTTCCTTTTCCTCTCTCCATACTTTTGCATAACCTACGCAAAGGGCCTTGAAATCATTGAAAACCTCTTCGTCGGTCTTGTTTGCCCGGATCTGCGGCTTCTTCACCTCTTTTCCTGGTTGCAATGACCGGTATGAGCACGAGTTGGTGTGAGAAAGTTTACACATTCCAAGAGTACCTGCACGCTGCTGCTGACCACTTGGCAAGACCTTCTGCTTTGGTGCCATTATGAACAACCTGTGTCGACACACACAGAAAAACTTACAAGCAGACACGAAATGATCAAGTGAGCCAAGTTTGGAACTGAGCAAGCAGGGACCTTACGCACGAGGCTGCCCCATGAGGTCAGCATGAACAGAGGCGTGAATTGACAACATGCAAGACAAGGTTTGCTTGAGGTCAGCATGAGCATGCAGGGGCCTTACGCACGAGGCTGCCCCATGAGGTCAGCATGAACAGAGGCGTGAATTGACGACATGCAAGACAAGGTTTGCTTGAGGTCAGCATGAGCATGCAGGGGCCTTACGCACGAGGCTGCCCCATGAGGTCAGCATAAACAGAGGCGTGAATTGACGACATGCTAGACAAGGTTTGCTTGAGGTCAGCATGAGCATGCAGGGGCCTTACGCACGAGGCTGCCCCATGAGGTCAGCATGAGCATGCAGGGGCCTTACGCACGAGGCTGCCCCATGAGGTCAGCATGAACAGAGGCGTGAATTGACAACATGCAAGACAAGGTTTGCTTGAGGTCAGCATGAGCATGCAGGGGCCTTACGCACGAGGCTGCCCAATGAGGTCAGCATGAACAGAGGCGTGGATTGACAACATGCAAGACAAGGTTTGCTTGAGGTCAGCATGAGCATGCAGGGGCCTTACGCACGAGGCTGCCCCATGAGGTCAGCATGAACAGAGGCGTGAATTGACAACATGCAAGACAAGGTTTGCTTGAGGTCAGCATGAGCATGCAGGGGCCTTACGCACGAGGCTGCCCCATGAGGTCAGCATGAGCATGCAGGGGCCTTACGCACGAGGCTGCCCCATGAGGTCAGCATGAACAGAGGCGTGAATTGACAACATGCAAGACAAGGTTTGCTTGAGGTCAGCATGAGCATGCAGGGGCCTTACGCACGAGGCTGCCCCATGAGGTCAGCATGAGCATGCAGGGGCCTTACGCACGAGGCTGCCCCATGAGGTCAGCATGAACAGAGGCGTGAATTGACAACATGCAAGACAAGGTTTGCTTGAGGTCAGCATGAGCATGCAGGGGCCTTACGCACGAGGCTGCCCCATGAGGTCAGCATGAGCATGCAGGGGCCTTACGCACGAGGCTGCCCCATGAGGTCAGCATGAACAGAGGCGTAAAAACGACAACATGCAAGACAAAATTTGCTGCAATATAGCCTGAGCATGCAGGGGCCTTACGCACGAGGCTGCCCCCTACGATCAGCATGAGCAAGAATGGGCCTTGAGAGCGGTCAGCAAAACAAGCGCAAACAAAGAGGAGCGCGGCATGCACTACACCTGGCTTGCGAATTCTTCAAACCCTACCAAGCTGCCTATGAAGCTGCAAGAGAGATCTACACAAAGCGGTTGGAGCACCGATGCGAAACGGCTTGCAGTACACCACCACAGCAACCACGCCGCCTCCCGCTCACACCGCCGCCACCACCGGCCGCCGCCACCGCCGCCACAACCGCCGCCTCAAACCACGTCACGCAAAAAATGCTGCACTACTGCAGGTGCTCAACTCCAAACCCTACAACCGTGCACTATTCATTGAAGCAACCCTGTACCGCGCGGCAGGCGGCGCTGTACTGGGCAAGGGTCATTGAATGATGTATTGCAAATTGGGTGCAATCGATCCATCTGTAAAAATGCATGTAGAGGGTATGAATTGCACCAGGTAGTCCTATATGCAGCAACCAGGTATAGGCCGTCACTATAGAACAACCACATGGAAACAAAGACAGTAGATGCACATGTGAAGGTTGTGTAATTTTGTGCGTGGTACAAGTGCACATACAATTCCAGCACTTGCACTAGACCAGCCCCCCTAGCTGTAGTTGTTGTGGTTGTGCCTGGTGTTGCTGGTTAATGTGACGGCTGGTGCACGGTGTGTGTTGATTGGGGGCGCCGTTATTTTCCTTAAACAATGTGGCGTGCATATGCGCATGCATTAGATATGTAACAGACTACGCATGTAAGCATGTTGCGTACAGAAAACGCAAGACATGCGTGTGATGGAGTACCCCGTATGCACAGACAGCAGCCGCTATAACAGCAGGTTCTCATTGCAGGCAGGCAGGAAGCACATGTATACAACGCCACTGGCCTATTGGAACTGGTCTTATGGCCCACTGATCGAGCAGCTAGGGGCCTACTGGAACCTCAACAGCAAGACATTGAAAGAGCAGCTATGTACAAGGTGAAAACTGCTGCTGACTCAATTGGAGTAGTCATAGCCGTGACCATCGCTGTCGTAGTCTCCCATGGTGGCCTCGTTATACTCCGACAGCTCGCTATCGGATGCAGCGAGTGCCAGAAAGAGGTTGTAAATCTCCTCCCTCACGTTATCGGGGAGATTGGGCACCCTCCGTATGCGATAGCGCATGCGACGGAACTTGTACTTGTAGCGGGCGGCATATACATTCTCCGCTATAACATCCTCCAGTTCTACACCAAGCCTGTCTATCTCTTGACGCTGTGCAGACACCTGCGTTGCTAGAGTTTGGTCACAATGCATGCTACCAACAGATATCAGCAGCTTACAGATAGTGCAAGTCATACCTTCCTGCGCAAGTCGGCAACGGTTTGCCGCAGCTCTCTCACGTCGTGGCGCAGCCAAGCCGATATGCACAAGCATGCATGCCAACAGAGACGTATACAAACCAGAGCAAGCCTGCACAACAAGAAGGTTTACACACAGTGAGGTGGAATACCAGATCAAAGGGCGTGGCGGCGAGGGAAGAAGGCGACGGCGCATGCCAACAGAGACTGGGCAAGAAGAGGCTGGCCGTGCGTTGACTAACTTGGTCAACACACAAACACATATGCACACACACATGCACAGACAATGAAGCATCTCAACTTTGTGCATACACAAACCAGAGCAAGCCTGCACAACAAGAAGGTTTACACACAGTGAGGTGGAATACCAGATCAAGGGCGTGGCGTCGAGGGAAGAAGGCGACGGCGCATGCCAACAGAGACTGGGCAAGAAGAGGCTGGCCGTGCGTTGACTAACTTGGTCAACACACAAACACATATGCACACACACATGCACAGACAATGAAGCATCTCAACTTTGTGCATACACAAACCAGAGCAAGCCTGCACAACAAGAAGGTTTACACACAGTGAGGTGGAATACCAGATCAAAGGGCGTGGCGGCGAGGGAAGAAGCACTGTGGGAAGAGGGACGGCGGCGGCGCCATTGGAAACAAGACTACAACTGCAACAACCTTGACGCCCACATGCACACAACCGGCGTGGACGAGGGTTTCATAATGTGGCACCCTGTCAAGTCTCAGCCCATTGCTGAAAGCCTAGTGCGTCGGCAGAGGACTGAGAATTGACAGTCGCAAAGTCACCCCCGACGCTGCCGCGCACGCCGTTGATACTGCCGCCGACCACGCCGCCCGCAACTCCAAACCCTAATTCGTACCTGATCGGTCCTGTTGAGCGATATTCTTGTACCTGACACCCGCCTCTTAAATTGGAGGGGTGTAACAGCTGGCCAAACGGCTGTTTCCTCAACTCGGTGCAAATAGGCTGCAATTTATGCTGATTGTGGCGGTGAGTCTGACAAGCCTGAGTTGATAAGTAGCCCTGATGGGTATCATGTCGCTGTCACCCACGCCGCCATAGCCATGGCTAGCCATGATAGAGCGCCCATGTTCTTGTGGGGAAGTCCCGTGCCGCCGCCGGTGCTAGTCTTTGTTGAGGAAGTCCCGTGCCGCCGCCCTCGCCGGTAAGCAGCTGATGGTCACCTGCGCTTGGGAGCGCTTGCTTGCTTGGTTTGTTTGCTTACTTGAACATCTGTGCGTGTGCCGGTGTGTGTGTGTGTGTGCATGTGTGTGTGGGTGGGTGGGTTGGGCTTGTGTTGTTACTTCTCGTGGTTGGGGCAAAACGCTGGGGCAGCCTCGTGCGTAAGGCCTCGGTGACCTTCCCTGCGCCCTTGCACAAGTTGGTTGGGGGAAAACGCTGGGGCAGCCTCGTGCGTAAGGCCTCGGTGTCCAGGTTGCATGCTTGCATTATGCGTGTGGTTTTCAGTTTCAGTAGTTTTGCGGTGGTCACCTGCGCTTGGGTGCGATTGCTTGGATGGTTTACTTGCTTGCCTTCACATATGTGCGTGTGCTGGTGTCTGTGTGTGTGTGTGGTGGTTGGGGGGTGGGGGCTTGGGCTTGTGTCGTTGCTTGTCGTGGTGTGTAAGTTTCCTTCAATTGCAAGCCCGTGAACTCAGTCATACCTGCGTGCATGTACATGCAGGTCATGAAAGCATCCGCGAGCGGAAGCCTGGCAAAGCGTCCCAAGACGCATTCAAAGACGCCTCAGCCATTGCCATACATGAGTCCAGAATTGACTGACAAACTTCTCCAGGTGGGCAAGCGCCCGGGGAAGGTGCAGCGCTGGTTGGGGAAGGTTAGCATCGGTGACGGATACAAGCAGTGCAAGCTTGATGACTGGGCGGTATCCACGCATGGCTACGAGGACACTGGCCCTTTGGCTATTCGAACCGTTGTGAAGGGTCCAGTGACGTGCAATGTATCGCAGCATGAGAGAGCCACCAGCCCGGCGGCGCCGCCCGACCCTGTGCCCGACCCTGAGCCCGCTCCCATGCCACTGCTCACGTCCTTCGATGTTGGCGTCATTGGCTACACTGCTGTGCGTCTCACCATCGAGACCGTCAATCAGACTCCAGTTGGCTGGAGCCTTGCATCGGGATCAGTTGTGGGGGATGTGCTGCGCGCAGGGCCGATCATACCTATCGTGGATGGACCTTGGCCCATGCAGCTACCCGAGGCCCAGTGACTCTGTGCACATGCAATGCGTGTACAGTTTTGTGCAGGTTCAGGCTGTCATAGTGGTGCTGTCTGAGCCATGTACCAGGTTCAGCAGTGACCTTGGCCAGTGACATTGGCGAGCAAGCCCTTGGCCCCATATATATATATATTCTTGCATGTAAGTATGTGTAGATGCATGTGTGCGATCAGTCTGCAGCACTGCATCAAAGAATGCAATGGTGGGAGTACAACTTAGGCTGTGTACATGGTCTGCTGATGTCCGTCACAGATTGCATTCCCCGACATGTGTTGGTGTATGTGCTGGGGCAGCCTCGTGCGTAAGGCCTCGGTGTCCTTCCCTGTGCCCTTGCACAAGTTGGTTGGCGCAAAACGCTGGGGCAGCCTCGTGCGTAAGGCCTCGGTGTCCAGGTTGCATTCTTCTTGTAAATGCGTCTGCAGTTGTGATGGTTGTGGGTGAGTTGTCAACTACTACTACCAGTGGGGCTCGCAACAACCACATTAGTGTGGAATTCGTGAGCCACACTGGCAGTAGTAGTTGACAACTACGGGTTGTAGCTCCGCCTAAACAGATGTTCGAGTTATTTATTCTTTATTATCGCAATTTGGTACACTATAGTACATAAGCAATTTGGTACACTATAGTACACAAATGCAACATTATTCATTGTCATCTTTGTGCTTGTGACAGGCGGCATTTATTATGGTAGGTCGGAGACAGAGTCGTGAGTCGTGAGTCGTGACTGGGGGAGGTCGGAGACAGAGTCGTGAGTCGTGACTGGTGTCTGATAAGCACATTTGCTGACGTGTCGAGCAGAATGCACAATCGATTCCATACGCACGGCAGTACCCTACGCAGTGCTTGTTGCTCGTGGTGTTGGCGGCGGCGACGACGGCGGTAGGTGAGCGGCTGCTAGCGGCACACTTGTCTGTCTCACTGTGCTGCTATCGGTTTCATGCTCAATTCCTCATGACCATAAAGCACAGCTTTCTTGTAGACATGCAGGCAAGGTTTGTGCATGCACTGGCATTTGCCGGCTAGCTTGCTGTTCAGCTGCACTAAGTCATGTTAGCAGCTGGCAGGGAGCTGAACGACGTGCTTCGGCAAGGTAAAGTACAGTTTGCTTGATGTGTGAAGTACATGCACATGGCCAAGCAGCTGCAGGCAACTGAGGCAGTTAACTGAGGTTTCTGGTTGAACAGTGTTGCGGTTGTGCACAGCTTGACAAGCAGTTTGACCTACTAGTTTGACCTACTCAATACACAGGTGGAGCAGTGGTCATGTCAGGCACGACGTCTGGTGGGCGGTCTAGCGACCTGAGTGGAGGCTGGGAAAGCTTGGACGATGAGATCTGGGGCAAAAGTGCTGGTGCACCATCAGATGAGCAGCTCCAGCGTGAGTGGGAAAAATCTGAGAAGACGGCTCACCTCCGCGACCTTGAGACCACAGCAATGATGCCCTTGAAAGTGAGCTTACAATGATGTGCAAGCAACCACTATCAATATGAGCATGTGCTGCCGGAGTCTGTCTCGATTTTTGAGGTTTGCACAAGCAACTCACACTGTTGATATTGTTGTAACAGCGCTCTAGTATGCAATATTTGCACTGTGTAGGCACTAAAGGTCCTTCATTGGCGTGGTCAGCATCATACCAGTGATCGCCGCGATATCACAAAGCTGGCGGACAAGGGCCGGATTTGCTATGAGTACTGTCGTTTGCTACCGGGGAAGACCCAGACGAAACAGGACCCACTTAAGTTTGCTCTTGCAGTTACATGCTGGCATCTGCTTCATCCAGAGTTCCGTCCTGAAAAGGTTGGCAAGGTTGTCAGAGTGTCACCAGCTGTCGAGCAGCATAGTTCAAGCTTGAAGGATATGGCATTCGGTGGCAGTCACCACTCTGGGCCTGGTGCAGGCAAAAACAATAATTCAGGACTTTCTTACCAACAAAAAGGCATATACCAACGCCAAGCACAAAGAAAGGCAGAGACAGAAGAGTAGGGAACGTTACAAGGAGATGATAGAGCGCGCTGAAGCAGGGGGGTTTGAGCGAAAGCGCAAGGGAGCGCCCAGGGACAAGAACAACAAGGTGTGTGCCATGCAGTGACTGAGTTGTCTGTGCAATGTTTGCATGTCTTAAGTGCTTTTGCCATGTGCATAATTGCAGGTCAAAGACAAGTCAAAGGCAAGAGACAGCTCCTCGCTGCACCACTCTGCCAGCGACGCCGAGAATGCCACCTCACAGGGTGAGCTACGGTTTGGTAAATGACTATGTTGAGAACGAAACGCTTTGTGTTTGATGGTGCCTTATGTATGCAGGGTGTGAGGTGTGTATGATAGTCCCTTGTGCATGCACGGCGCCCACGCGTTCACCTCCCGCCAGCAACACCAGCGACGACCGAAATGTCACCTCGCAGCGTGAGCCATGTTTTGCGCGCGCGAGTCGCTACGGGAGGTATTGTGTATACACTGTTCTGATCGGTGCCTTGTGCGTGCGATAGGTAACAAGGAAGGCACTGCGCCACAACCCACAAGGTCACCCGCTACTGGTTCACAGGTTAGATGTCTGTCATCATTACACGAGCAGCCAAATGCTTGTACTCTCCTGTACATGTCATCATGACCGTTCATGGCTGTTGTGTTCAGGCACCTGCCAAACAAGATGCTGATGTGCGTGATACCAGCTCAGCTCTCAAGGTATGCAACAACGACTGGAGCAAGTACTTAACAAGCATATCAGTTTTTGCAACCGAAATCGCACCACATGTAGACACAGGACGCCGCGAATGTCATGGAGCTCATGAAAGAAAAGGAAGGCAGAGGGCAAGGGAAGCGCAAAGTGTCTGGTGATGTACGCACCACTCTGCTTCACAACAAATGGCGTAGCATTACGTTGTGGCTCACAATCTGATGTGTATGCCGTTGGCAGGAGACTGAGGTGTTAAGCCCCCAAAAGAAAGCAAAGACTGTTCGCTCAATTCCGGCTCCCTACAAGTCTAAGGAGGCAGGCCCCTCGTCTGGCAAGCAGGAGAAGATGTTGGATCAAAAGAGGGGCAAGCAAAAAGAGGTATGAAGGACCATCTATGTGCGCTTATGGGCTTCTTGGATTCTTCTGGTTGCGGAAAAACTGTCACTGCAGCAGACTCGCATGCATGCCTATCAATTGTAAGCTTGATAACACGGCGTGCCACCTGGTTGCACAGGATGAGCCATCGTATTCAAAAGTATCCGAGACAGACAAAAGCGAGGACAACGATGAAGATGGCGCCAAGGACGATGCGAACAGCCCCAACGACAGTGACAACGACTCCCAAAAGGCAGGTTTTTTTGCAAGCGCTATATAGGATAGTGCATCTGTGTATGTGTTTGCCAGTTGATGTGTTTGTCACTTGCATGCGCAGGAAGACCTGAGCGACAAGGATGACACTGCACCGACGATGAAGGTTGGTGATGAAGTCAAGTTGTTCATCGATGGGCGCAAGGAGCCAGTAGGGGAGGCGCACGTAAGCGACATCAAGCCCGTCAACAAGTTTTATGGCAAGAAGATTGGAGAGGGTAACATGGTGGTCCAGTTCAGCCGCAGTCTTCACATCACTAGGACCTGACGTCCTGGTGCAGGGGAAGAAGAGGTTGTGCCTTTGCCAATCAGCTTCAAGCGTGATGGGGTTGGAGTGCAAGTGACCCACTTGAGAGGTGAACGATGATTGCGTGCTGACTGTGCGTGCGTTATGACAACACACTGCGTCTGACGTATTCATGTGTGGTTGATGCATGTGAAGAGTGCGAGGCGGGGTTGTTGCTACTTTGGCCTACTAGGTTGATGAAGACCATCAAGGTGAGGGAGCTGCCAGCAAAGGAAGGCACATCCACACCGCGGGGGAGAGGCCGTGGGAAGGGGAGTTGGGGTGGTCGGGGTGGTCGGGGTGGTCGGGGGCGAAGCAGCAGGAAGTAGATATTGCCGCAGGAGATTTCCACCTGCAAGTGCAGCTCTGGGTAGCAGACATACATTGTAGTCAGCATTGAATGTGTTGTTGTAAGTCGGCTGCCATTCAGCTGACATTGCTGGGCTGGCTGGACGGACTTCTGTGAATATTATCAGTAGCACTGCATATATGGGTCTTGTTCTACTCAAAATCACTTGAACATTCATAGTAACATTGACGGTCGTAAAACAGCAGCTTACCATTGTTTAACTTCATTGCCATTGAATAACTACTCACATGTAGGACTTTGCCATGTCACTGGAATAGCTGGTGACACTGTGAGTGAGTAAGGGCTCTGCATCTGAGAGCTTGTGAAGTGACTTGAACTGCAAGCACGCCGTCCCGGTTGCGAAGATGTCCCTCACCGCGTGAGACATTGTGCATGCTCTTGTGCTTATCATTGCTGCGAGCTTGGCGGCAGTGTGTGGTTGTGGTAGTCAGAGTATAGCATCCACGTGTTGCTTGTTCATTCACCTCACTTAAAAGTGTAGCACTTTATCCACTCATGCAAAGAACTGTGTAAACAGCACTATCTATAGTAGTGGCTTATTGACTCACAGTGTCACCCTCTTTGCTCAAGTGAGTGTGTCGCATTTTGCATAAGACAGTGCAGTCTGCAATTGGGGATACATCTCTGTGCATTTGTTCTCACTAACATCACATAGTGCGCACAAGCACTAGTGTGTTGAGTGGTAGCAGCATCAAGATAAGGTGGTAGAGCACAAACACTCTACCCTGCATACACTTCCACCTCTAGACCAGCTGTATGAGCAGGCCCACCCTGTTCTCGCCAATAGCTGGAGCCCAACCTCCAACCTCATTTACGAGCGGACTAGTGATGGGAGTATTGACTGCAGCAGCAGAGGCTCGCGCTCTGTCTCCGAATTCACTCCGTTCCACTCTGCTCCTCGCCATCGAGTTTCACCACATTCTTCGGACAGTGCGACGACGAGATGGAGTCTTCTAGCTGAACCACATCCCTGCGCTTCTTTAGACATGCTGGCACCACCTTGATTCATGCATTCATCATCAAGTTCCACTCCAAGATGCGTTAGCAAGCTTTGAATAACAAAGACTGGTCAGATGAGATCTCCTTTCACATGGCTGCTCGGTAACTTGATTATGAGGCACACAATGTCAAAAAGTCCGTTGCTAAATTGCATCGAGTTGATGGCTATGGCGAGCTCGCCAACGCCATAGCATCTGCATGTCTGAACAGTTCAGCCGCAGTTGCTACAGCTGCTACTACTCTACTTGCAGTCACTGGCTTGTTGCTAGCTGTAGCTGGACAATGCAGAGGAAGAGGAGCTCGAGGTGGTAGTAGCCAACCTAACTGCTGCAGAGATTGACACCAAGACAGCCGCACGGCAAGTCCAAATCCTCGGCCGCTTTGCTGACATCCTTGAAGAATAATGAGCTGCACAACAAGCTGCAGCTGCGGAGCTGAGCACACCTCTACCTCCAGCAACACCTAGCTTGCGTGTAGGAGGCAGTGTCTTCACCCTTGGGTCAATGGCACTGCGCACACCAGCCATCGCTGTAGGTGCTGCCATCTCTGACTCTCCACTTAAGGACTTGTACGCTGCACTGCGCCATACTTTCCCGCTTCAGACCACTAGCAAGGATGAGGAGGAGAGACAATTTGCGTTGGAAGCTGAGACGCTTCCAATGCAAGCCCAATGAAGACCCTCTTTGGCTGTACTCCAGGCTGGAAGGTTTGCTGAAGGACACCGACTACAAGATAGTCAGTGAGGAGGCTACTGCAGTGGTGTATGTCAATGAGTTGGACCCTGCGCTGAGCGAGTTGACGCGCCTGACCTTGAACTACAGCAGGCCCCTTAGCTACACGCTCAAAGAAGCCTTGGAGACTGCACAAGCCATCCACAAGCGCTTGGTGTACGAGATGGCAGTGCTGGACACCAACCGTAGTGCCTCACGGCCGGTAGTCAGCACAACTACCGAGCCTCCTCGCCGCGAACACAGCCGAGACGCTCCACCAGCACGCGACAGAGGGAAACGGTTAGCTCATGATGCTCTTGCTGCTTCTGTGCTGTGTTATCGCTGTGGACGGCATGGGCTCTACCAAAAGAAGTGCACTGAGGAATACTCAACCCTAGTCTGTGACCACTGTGACAAGATTGGTCACTTGGAGCGATCTGCTAGCTCAAGTCCCTGAGTTGCGGCCTGTCAACAGCTACAACAACAACTGTTCTGGTGGCTACAACAGCAACAACAGTGGATGCCACACTGGCAACAGCTCTGGTGGCTACAATAGCAACAACACTGGAGGCCACAACAGCAACAACGCTGGTAGTAGTAACAACAACAACAACAGCGCCGGCGCTTGGAAGGAAGAGCAAGGCTACAGGGGGGAGAACCGTCCTCCTTAGCGCAAAGGACCAGAAGTGCATCCGCGCGCTGCCGCTGTTGCCGCCAAGGTTCCAGCCAACCCACCAGCTGATGACCATATGGCAGCCCTCATGGCGCGTATGGCACGCTTGGAGGAAGACAAGGAGCTATCGATTCGATATTTTAGTTGTTGGGCATTGATGGCACCAAAGCGTAAGCGAGACTCGAGCACTCCGTGTTGCGTTCAGCCATAACGGCGAGCACGAGAGGACGCTGCAACACTATCAGCAGCTACCTCCTCTGAAGCCACCAGTGTCTCTGCGTCGGCAGCAACAGCCACACTTGCAACAACGTCGACTCTGACAATGTCAGTAGCGACAACTCCAACTGCACCTGAAGGTAGCGCAACGGTGGCCACCATGGCTTCAACACTGGTGAGCACGATGGCAACTGCAGCTGCTGTCACAGCCTCTGCTTCAGTTGTCAGCGCCCACTTCAGCCATTGTTAAGAGCACACTCGCACCGCTGATCGGCACCATCGCTGCCACCTCCAGTGCCATTATCGAGCTCGCTGCCACCGCAGCGACGCGCACAGCCACTCTGCCCGTTCTCGACATTACTCAAGCTGTCCCAACAGGCCTGCAAGCTGAGCGAGCATGGAAAACCATCATGCGTGGAGCAGACTTGCTACCATTGCTCTTGGACCAGGAGGAGAGCGCACCACACAAGTGGCTCGCGGTGACCGCGCTATCCCCTTGCCCAAGTATCACAACCTGCAAGCTCTTAACTTGGGAGCAACTGGAGGACGAGATTCTTGCCGGCACGACGCCTCGAGGAGCTCCCATGCGCGACCACGTTTTTTTTGTCACCTACAGGGCACCCGTCGTATTGAACTTGGCCCTGTAGCTGATTTAGACACTGCACGACACCATGTAGACCGCACCACGGCAGCCCTTGCGCGAACGCGTTGTCAACTGTGAACGCAGCCCGTTGGACACGTATCGTGATCGACAACGGGCTGTGCAACAACGCATGGCGAAGCAACCAACATGCCTCTTGGCACCGACCCGGCACTGCAACAACTCACCACACCTCGGTGACAAGACCGTTACTCCGCACAAGAGCAAGCAGTCCACTGGCGTCAGGACCAAGCAGCAGCCATCACCGTGCGTGCACAGGCACTTGCCGCCACGCGTGCTGCTATGCCTCAGCCAGCAGTCGCTGGCCCATCCTCTAGCGCGACCGTTCTCGCCGTCGACTGCCGAGGCGAGGGCGCTGGCCCAATAAACCAGGGGGGTGATCGCCCAGCTCCCTTCACTGGTGGAAGACTTGCCTAAAGAGCAGCGAGGTCCTACCTCACACGGCAGGGGTGTACAAAGAGGGGATGGGGCGGGCATGGTTGGAGAACAACAAATCCGCATTGCTCTGTTGCGACAAGCAACCATGTTGCATCGGCAAGAGGGCATCGGACTGAGACAGATGGGAATGCAAGAAGGTGGCAATGCAGCTCGGTCATGACTAGTCACTTGGCTGGTTGCCAACCACTTGGCAGTCCCCTTGATCGCGTTCGGCACCAAAGCGTCATGGTTGGACGCATTCCTTCGCTCCCTACGGCAGGCCTATGAGGTGGCATCAGCAGCCACCGACACTCTGGAAGGGGCCCAAGAGGCCATTGTTAGGCAGTCAGGATCGGAAGCAACGCGACAACGCGCAAGCATTGCAGCTGCTTACGAGCAACACATGCAACAGCCGAAGATCTACCCCACTGTGCGCACTTGAGCGACAACAGTGCTAAAAATGGGCATTGTCAACGGCAGGTGGGTGTCTACATGGCAGGGATCTCGGGGGTTCCAACCATCATCCATGATATCAGAGCACGGCTCTTACGAGTAGTATACCTGCAGCATATGCCCAAAACCACCGCTGTGGAGTTGCAACCAACAACCCCACGGCCACATGGGAGAGCACGCTGGTCCAAGTAGGGAAGCAGCCCACGCTTTGCGCTGGACCTACTTGGAGGAGCAGGCTGCACGTGAAGCAGGCCCGCAAACACCAGGTCCTCCAGGGTTCCCTCCACAACCATTGGGCACACCACCCGGCATGATCCCGGCCGCGCAGAGGGTCAACCTTCCTGCACCACCGATGGGACAGCCTGCAGCACCTCCGGTGCCCAAACCTCAGCGGGTGTACCAACAGCCAAGGCAAGGACGGTGTGGACCAGACTTCGATCATGGATAGGGAGGCCCCTAAGACCCACCTAGGAGAGGTTAAGTACATTTAGCTCCCATCCTAGCGTTAAGCCACGTGCTCATAGTGACTTGGTGTCGCTGCTTCCACAACTATGCAATGTTGATGTGTGTGGGAGAATGACTTGGGTATACATGTGGATACTCAATTTCTACAGCACGACTGTGTAGGCAAATGTGTTTTGCTCAATGCACCTGTTGACGAGTAGTCAACTATGCTCAAGCATTATGTTGGTTGCAAGAGCAAGAGTACCCATAACACAAGTGCGTGTGTTGTGGTACGCAAGCACCGCGGGTCACAGACTCGGCTTGGTCAAGGCATGCAAGTGTTGGGTGAAGTCAAGCTTGGTAAGATGCATGCTCGTGTGTTGTACGATCCTCCCTGCCATTCACTAAGTAAGTACTTTAGACTTGACTTGGCTGTTCAAGGCATCAGTTGCGCATGTGCTGTGTATCTTAACACTAGGCTGGCCGGTAACTGTACTGCATTCAGTACTGTTGTAATGCAACTTAGGTAACATGCTACCATAGACATAGACCTCTATAAATCAAACCCTCTTGAGAAGGCATTCCTTATGACGTAAACATTCATGAAAAATTACTCGTTGGGCTAATCGGCACACGAGCGTAATCTGAAAACCCAAACATGCTTATAGACATGCAGCCTGCGGCTGCGCAATGTGCCATGATGTTTTCACTTGAAGAACATCCCAAACTTGGTAATGTGGGTGCGAGTGAGTATAGCATGTGTTTGCTAGCATGTATTGATGACATTGCAATGTTGGTAGCCATAATATGCTGAATATAGCATGAGTTATTTCAAAATTACTCAATGAGTCATGCTGTGCTGCAGTTGTGGTATGACTTTAAAAATCTGGGGGTGCTACACTATAAAGTAATAAATCTTAACGTCACTTTTCTCATGTAGGCCAACTTCCGCTGCCAACCATATATGGCACGACTATAGATCAATACCACACAGGATTAGGGTTAGGGTTAGGGTTAGGGTTAGGGTTAGGGTTAGTGGCCAAGAAAGTCCAATTTTCGGTAATTTCTAAAATACAAGTACAATATATAGTACAGTAGCCATCCGAGTGTTAATGATAGACACGGGCACGCCAGAGAACGTGAGCGAACCTCTTGTGCGGCGCTTATGCATTCGTGTCACCAAGTGTGATGGCCCGATTGTTGCCCTGAATAAGCATGAGATCCTTGTGCGGGGAGTTGTGCGCTTGTCCGTGCATGTGCAAGGCTATAATGCTCAACTCAGCTTCTTCGTCATCCATGTTGAGGTGCCAGGCGTGGAGATCCAATAATTGCTTGTGGCGCCACGCGACTTAAAATAGTGCATCGAGGCCGTTGAACACGATTAGGCTGTTAAGCAACCTTCATTAATAAAATGCGCGGGACTAAAAGACGCTGCAAAAATAAGGTTCTTTCCCATGCCGCCAGGATTATGGCGCCATACAAAGAGTTTATCTACATATATTATGTAGAATTGTAAGATCATGGATTCAATAAATATATGACGTGATAATTACGTATGACACAATGCACAAACCATACATCTTATGCAATATTAATCGATCAAGAGGGTTATTTTATATATGATCATCATTGCCCACTTAATGAATGTTCATCAATAGCATTAAGTACATGACGTGACTATATATAATATATATAAAACTTAAAGTTTATATATTATGCCATATTGATGGATCATGGTGAACAATGAATACATGTTGTGATGATATACATTACTACAATGCACAGACTTTGTATATTATGCATTATTAACGGGTTAAAAGGGTCATTACGTATATAATAAAAAATAATACACTAAATGAATGTCTACCAATAGCAATAAGTACATGACGTAATCAATTATGTAGATTTTATATGATATAAAGAATTAATACATATATATATATATGTATATATATATATATATTTGTGATGTTAATATTAACAGATCATAGTTAAAATGAATAAATGCCGTGATAATATACTTGATATAATGCACAAACTTTATACATTATGCAATATTGGTGGATCATGAAGGGTTATTATATATATGCCAATGAAGGTCCATGTGGCGCCATATGTACACGGTGCACATGGCTGTGCTCAGTTTTATGATTATAATTGTTATATGCCATTCTTGAGTAGTGTGACTTGTGAGGGATGTCTTTTATGGCCACGATCGGCTGTGAGTTGATTAAACGGTGCGGCAATGGTCGCTGAGAGCCGAGCCAATCAGTGACAAGCGCAGTTCGCGGCCGTCACACCGTTACCAACGCGGGCTTGCGTTGAGCATCACACAGAGTCTCCACGGTGTTCAATCTTGTTACAGACTATTGTCTCATTGGTTGCACGCAGCCAATGAGGGGTAAACAGCTGGCTGGGTATGTTGGGCACAATGGATTGCATTGATTGGAATGCGTTCCTCTGCGGTAGCATGCGCTACAAGTCTGCCCCAGCTGCAACCCAGTTGGTGAAAGACTGTGAAATCGTACGGTGCTCAAGACAATGTGTCCGCACCGTCCAATTCACCAACACGCGGAAGTGTCAAGGCCGTCCACAACAAGCTGTTGGATCTAGCAACAGCTTGCGCTCGACCTCAATACATGTCAGATCATGATCGCGAAAACACCGGTGTATACAGTGTGAGGGAATCAGGGTGGGTGGGATACGACACTGTTCACACGCCGGTGCTTGCCGCCGCCTCCGCCGATAGCCTTAGCGACAGCCACATGGGTGGCGTGGCCATACGGCGGTTGTGGTCAACGTGTGCGCACAACGAGCTTGTGCGCACAAGGTGCTCAGCGATGGCTGGCGCACAAGGGGTGCGATACGGCAGGTAAGTCCTCTTCGGCATTAAATGTATGCCCAGAGCTAGCCAATTGCATAGCAACTCTGTATGAAAGAACACACAGAGTCTCCACGGTGTTCAATCTTGTTACAGACTATTGTCTCATTGGTTGCACGCAGCCAACGAGGGGTAAACAGCTGGCTGGGTATGTTGGGCACAATGGATTGCATTGATTGGAATGCGTTCCTCTGCGGTAGCATGCGCTACAAGTCTGCCCAACTTCACTTACAGCTGCAACCCAGTTGGTGAAAGACTGTGAAATCGTACGGTGCTCAAGACAATGTGTCCGCACCGTCCAATTCACCAACACGCGGAAGTGTCAAGGCCGTCCACAACAAGCTGTTGGATCTAGCAACAGCTTGCGCTCGACCTCAATACATGTCAGATCATGATCGCGAAAACACCGGTGTATACAGTGTGAGGGAATCAGGGTGGGTGGGATACGACACTGTTCACACGCCGGTGCTTGCCGCCGCCTCCGCCGATAGCCTTAGCGACAGCCACATGGGTGGCGTGGCCATACGGCGGTTGTGGTCAACGTGTGCGCACAACGAGCTTGTGCGCACAAGGTGCTCAGCGATGGCTGGCGCACAAGGGGTGCGATACGGCAGGTAAGTCCTCTTCGGCATTAAATGTATGCCCAGAGCTAGCCAATTGCATAGCAACTCTGTATGAAAGAACACACAGAGTCTCCACGGTGTTCAATCTTGTTACAGACTATTGTCTCATTGGTTGCACGCAGCCAACGAGGGGTAAACAGCTGGCTGGGTATGTTGGGCACAATGGATTGCATTGATTGGAATGCGTTCCTCTGCGGTAGCATGCGCTACAAGTCTGCCCAACTTCACTTACATGCTTTAACGCAGCAAGCATGCTAACAGATGCCCAACAGTATTGCAGCTTCGCACAAGAACTGCAAAGGCAAGCAGTGCAAGAGAACTGGCGAGCATTGCAACAGGCAGCACGCGCGTGGGATGTCAACACTGCACAAGCTCGCGACGAAGCAAGAGTTGCATTGAAGCGCGCGCAAGCCATAGCACGCAACGGCAACAGTGCAACTCACACTCATCACCAAGGCAAAGAGTGGAGCGAGTTCATTGCTTACTTGCGCGCAATCGAAGTGGAAGTAAGTGAGGTTACACCCGCTGTAGTTGTTGCATACATAGAGGGTGCATGGCACAGCAGACATGGCAAGCATGGTCGCGTTACCACGGCCAGCGGGCAGCGCAGACTATCTAGTCGCACTGTGCGCAACGCCGTCAGCAAGTTGTCCATGAGCTTTACCTAACTGGGATTTGGACAACATTGGGACAGCCATCAGCAGCGCGGCAACCCTTGCCGGGACCACATAGTCAGCGCTTACTTGCGAGGACTGGATGTTAGTAGTGCCCAAGCGGGCATCACCATACAACAAGCCCACCCGTTGGGGTTGGAAGACATGCGCAAGCTGCTCGCGCACATGGAGCTGCGCATCAGTGCCAGCAACGGACCCCCAAAGGTGAGGTTTACTTAGTCTGCACTCGCACGCAAACTTGTGACACCCAGTCAATGACGCAGGTACTATTGATGCGGGATAGGCTAATCTTCATTTACCTATGGTTATCGTGGCAACGCGGAGCGGAGGGGTGCAAGTTGCAACTGGAGAGCATTTCACAGCAAGCAGAGGTATGAGCACGACGTCTCATTGCCAATGCCACCGGCATCAACACCATTTGATGCAGGCAACGTGCATTCAACCGGGGTTGCTGAAGAATTACAAGTCTAGCCCTGCACCTAGCATCACCTTTGGCAATGGCGGGCTAGACCTTAAGTTCAAAGAGGAGTTACAGCACTTTCAAGCCACTGCTGCAGAGCACCACCTAGCAATCAAGTCAGGCTATATATTTCGTGCAATGCATCAGAGCCAAAAGAGCTGGGTAGATGGCCCCCTTGGGCGGGACGCAGTGTACGCAAGCTTCATCAAGCATGCGCAAGCATGCGGAATCCATCAACCTCACATGGCACTTCACAGCTTCAAGAGAGGTGGACTGCTCGCAGCATATCAGCAAGGTGTGGACTTCCAAGCACTACAAGCTCATGGGCTATGGAAATGCGAGCGAACAGTTCTGCACTACCTTGGCCAGGTACTACCCTACCATGCTACATACAATGCCACATGCGAAAACCTGCCAGGTGATCTCACATGCTGCGGCACGCGTGGTGTGGGCTCAAACATACTGGGGTGAGCTTGCCATTGAAGACGCCCGCGCACTGGCCAACTCACCACCTTAGGCCACCATGGCTTGTGCGGCCATTTAGGCAACACCACCACCGCAGGCAGCCGAAAGAAGGATACTAAGCACTGCCTGCGACAGGAGACCCAACGGCGGCACCACCAACAGCAGAGGGTGATCCCCGGCGTGCTCCCGCCAGTTGATCGAGAGGGCATTACCCAAAGAGCCGGGCATGATCCACTGTGAGAAGTAAGCTGCAGCACGTGATGTCACATCGGAAGCAAACACGGCCAATGTGAAGATTCCAAACACCAACAACCTGTGATAATGCGCATCTGCTAGTGCCCAATCACCTGCATCCTCCAACTTGGACAACGCATCCTCGGCAGCTAAGCACTCCCGTGGTGCCCAATGAAGCTGAAGATGAACGTCCCGTGCCCACAACAGCTCCCACAACTCAAAAAGATGATGTCTCAACGGTAGCAAGCTAGTGGACAGAGTACTGAGGATAGACAGTGCTGGCTGACAATCACCTTCTAAGCATATGGTCACATGCTGTAGCTCTGACCTAGCACGCAGCAACTCCATCACCAACAACATGTATGCCAATGCTTCCTTGCCCGATGGTGGCAACAACAGCTGATTACGGGTGAAGTTGCCCACCAACGGCCCCCATGGTGTGGTAGCACCCCATCCGCACACACCTGAAGCATCCGCACGCACCAAGCATGCCGTGGGTGGCTGCCACCATGCTCTGCCGTGGTACTTGCGCACATGCTGCAGCAACCACATCGCCAAGTCCACTGTGTGCGCAGCTGAGGGGTACTCAGCATCCCACGCACGGCCATAATCCACCAGCTGCATCAAAGAGCGTGCAAACAGCCGCACAGGTGGGAGCGCCAACCTGTAAGCCAACAACTTGCCTGCCACCTTCGCCAGCCATCTGTTCGAATGCTCGGTGGCCACACCCAACGCCTGCAATTGCGCCTCCAAGGCGCGCAGCTTTGCCTCCGGAATTGCAAAGAGACCGATCTCAGTATCCACGATCAAGCCCAAGAACTTCAGCCGCAGCAGAGGCCAGGTGACGCACTTGGCAAGCCCAAAAAACCAACCAAGCGCAGCGAACAGGAGCATGACTGTGCGGATTCGCCACAACAAATGACGAAAGGAAGGATGAGCCATGTGTATGTCATCGATGTAAGCCACAGTCCCTATGCCGGCCTCCCGCAGTGGCCTGTGCACCACCTGCTGAATTACAGTGAAGGCGTAGCAGGCCTGGTTGAGGCCGAAAGGCAGGACATTCCACCTAAAAAATCTGCCCCTATAAGCCATCGCCAAGTAACACCTGTCTGGCTTGCGCACAGGGACGTGGTGATAACCACTCTTCATGTCGAATGTCGACTGGTATGCACCCACCCCCGTGTAGTGCAGAACATCAGTCAAGCGCTCGTAGTGAACAGGAATATGTTCTAAGTACAGGTTGACGTACCGCAGATCCATGATCAACCTAAGCTTGGGCTGATCGACAACACCAATGCCGGTCACAACGGTGACGTCCTCACGTCTCACCTCCTCCACCGCACCTGTCTCTACCAGGTTGGCCAGCTCTGCACACACGAAGTCCTCATGCTGCAAGCTGGCATCGCGATTGGACAAGTGCAGTGGTGGTGGCAGATTCTGGGCCAGCATGGTGTCGACTTCGTACATGGCCAGACCCTCCTTCAGCAGAGTCTTTGTCACCTGGTCACGCTTGCGTGCTGCTGCTCCCGCGGTGCCAACGAAGCGGAGGGGGTAGCCATCCCGGAACCACTTGAGCACTCTGCGCGCCAGAGGGTTGCTAGTTGCTGCACACCACATGCGCGACGCCTCCATGTGCTGGCTCGGCATACCCGCCACAAATCTGCCCGCATCGTGCATGAATGCTGCCAGCATGGTATGCCACTCATGCTCATCAATAGCTGGCAGCTCCGGTTGATCCCCCACCTGCTTCAAGTTGTCCAAACTTGCTGCACCTCGTGGGCTTGCCGTGCTACTAGCCAGGGCGCAGATGCCCGCACAGCTGGTAGCTGCCAGGGTTGGTCATGTGCGGACAGCAAGCCAGCCGACAGTAGCGGCTGTTTGTCTAGAGCATTAAAGAATGCGTCGCTGTCCGCATGCACAGCTCGCGGCGAGTGCGCGACACCTTCGTCATCGCAGGCCCTGTCACAGCGGCCAGCGGTAGTGCTAGCGACCAATGGTAGACCAGCAGCAGCAAGCTGCAGCTCAGCAGCGGAGGCATGTACGTGGCCAGCAGCACCGAGGCCAGGGTCAGGCGCTGGGTCGGCTGAATGTGCAGGTGCGACGGCGCAAGCAACGGCGCTGCCCGGTGGAGCAGATGCAACTGCAAGGTGACTCCCGCTCCCAATGGGGATACCCCTGGAGCTTGCAAAAGACCAGAATCACACACGCTACGCGCTGAACGCCCCCCCAGATAGCATGCACGCAGGCACATGCCAAGCAGGCGCTGATACATGCAATGCGCACTCACAGCAGCGACTAGCAGGGAAAGGAAATGTAGTAATTGAACAGAACAAAGAGAGGGTGATGTAGCTGCTAGCATAAAGAACTAAGCACACGGAAAAGAATAGAAAGAAACAACGCGAAGCCTAACCACAACACAAGTACTACGGCTGCCCAAAGCGCAGCAGCAAAGCTCACATGCGACGGCGGTTGTCGCCTCTATTGTTGTTGCCATTGTTGTTGCCGTTGTTGCCACCGTAGGTGGTGTTGCCATAGGGCTGAGTCCTTTGCTGCTTGCCTGACCTGTGGTAGCCATCGTCGCTGCCAGGATAGGTGTTGTTGTAGTTGTTGTTGTTGCGCACAGGGCCAGGTGCAGGCCTCCAAGTTCTGCTGAGTGGCAGCGCGAATTAAACAGGCGTTGCGCTAGGCCTCTCGCTGTGCGAAACAGCCGGCTGCAGATGCAGCGTGCACATGCGCAGCTGCCCGGATGACGGGACAACCGGCTGACGAATAGGTTACCCAAGCAAGGCAACCCGAATAGCGGGACAACCTGCAACTGCACAGCTACCCGAATAACGGGACGGCCAGCTGAAGAACAGGACGAGCAAGCACGGTCGCCTGAATAGCGGGACAGCCGGCCGAGCTAGCTGCCCGAACAACGGGACAACCGCTGACAACATAGCTGTACGGGTGTGCTTGCAGCCATCTGAGTGACGAGACATAGGAAGGAAATAGTGCGAAGGCGCATGCGTGACAGCCGGTGACGCCGACAGCTGATGAGGATGACGCTAGCGCTCTACCGCTGAGCTGCACGACCGCATGCAGGGACAAGTGCGACAGCACCGTTCCCAGTAGCCAGCACCGGACACTAGGCTAGGTACGCAGCTACGCAGCAGGCAGGCTACAAGCAGTTGCGGGTAGCGGCCCTGGCCGTCCACAACAAGCTGTTGGATCTAGCAACAACTTGCGCTCGACCTCGATACATGTCAGATCATGATCGCGAAAACACCGGTGTATACAGTGTGAGGGAATCAGGGTGGGTGGGATACGACACTGTTCACACGCCGGTGCTTGCCGCCGCCTCCGCCGATAGCCTTAGCGACAGGCACATGGGTGGCGTGGCCATACGGCGGTTGTGGTCAACGTGTGCGCACAACGAGCTTGTGCGCACAAGGTGCTCAGCGATGGCTGGCGCACAAGGGGTGCGATACGGCAGGTAAGTCCTCTACGGCATTAAATGTATGCCCAGAGCTAGCCAATTGCATAGCAACTCTGTATAAAAGAACACCCCTGGTTGTAATTAATAGATTGCGTGCGGTTATTGGCTGCTGTGCGCAGTTTGACCCTGCTGTGCGCTGCCTCTCTTGCATCAATGTGTGTTTTGCATAAGCTCCACTAAACAGTCTATACATTCTCGGGTACCGGGTACTGGTAACAGAATATGTTTTAATTTCAGAAATTAAGAGAATACCCCCGTTGGTGGCATAAAAGCTCATAAATAAACGTGATTCTTACAACGGGGGAGACTGTAGCGACCTTTCCAACGAAGGTGCGGTCGCGGACATCACATGACAACCTAAGAAAAACGCCTTTCGGAGGCTTTGGCCCCAACAGCTGACTCTTGGCAAGCCTTCCTTATCGACAGCGGCATTGTCGACGTCGTCGACTCGACGACAGTTCTACGAGAGGCGGCCGCCTGGACCTACGCTCTGGCAGCGACTGCGCAGCGCGGCCGCGGAGCCGGAACCCGCGGCCCAAGGTGACCGGCATAGCACTCTTGCGGCCGGCTGTCACCCGCGACGTTGGTTGTCTGATTGCAGGTGTTCTGCAATCGTGAGCGACACCAAGGTTTGTGGGACGACAGCGGCTGTCGGACAGCCTTAGCATTGGAAATGGGCACCGGTCATTCAAGTCAGACACAGGTGTGCCTGAAGACTGCCATGCACACGGCGGTGAGGCCTGCGCAGCGGCGGCGGCGGGTAAGCGGCCGGGCGGCCGGGCGCGCGATCAAGAACCACGCTCACGGCCGGGAGGCGACGGCTGGTTGCCCCCGGCGGGAGCACCGATGCAGGCAGTGGTGAGTCAATGCTCATGCCCATGCCCAAGCCCTCCTGCCCCCTCTCCCCGGCCAGTTGGCATGTGGTTGCGGCGTCCGCACTGATGTGTGACGCTCGCCACACTAGCAGGCCATGGCACAGCATCAGCGGCTCAGCCGCTGGCATAGGCTATGGACGCATCCCGCCCCATACCCCACACACATGTTGGGTTGGTAGTGTACGCCTTGACTCTGTGCTGCTGACACTGCGCGCGTAAGTGACATGTATAGCTAGCATATGCATCGTGCCATACCAGTGCAATTTCGAATATTTCTGCGCAAACAGCTACCCACCCTCCCCCTCCCTCTTCCGCCGACTGTCGCAAGCGTTGCACGTGAGGTTTGCGCGTGTGGTTTATTAGCCTAGTCAGGCTCAACAAGGCTGAGCGTAAGCCCAGGTGTAACCGAGTCCCAATCATCTCATCTCATCTCATCACCGTTGCCACTGCAGGAAGGGCTGTCGTTGAGCTCATGGTCAAGCAACCGCCACCACGCTGAAAGCTCCTCAGACATCATTGCTGGCAAATCGCTGCAGCTGGTGGAGGGGACTTCCCCTGTTGCTCTCTTCAAAGCGCTTGAGCCACATGTGACCAGCAGTTGGGGCCGAGAGACGTTGGAAAGAACAGAAAATCAGCTGCTCAAGCTTCAATTGTTTCTCAACACCCTGCCTATGATTTGTACAGAAAGTGTATCGCGCGGCGATTTCCATGAGCGTGTGGCATTGGCTTTGGGTCACGGCAGCATTGAGACATCGTCAACCTTGACCGACCCAGCCACGCTGAAGCTGTCCACGATGATGCAGGACATCTTCAAGTTCGCAGAGGTCTGAAAGCGCCGCCTGCTCCTGGGGTTTGCAAGTTGCACTTTGTGCCACATCAGTTTGACACTAAGGCTTAATCCTTTGTACATCAGGTGCAGCTGAGTTGGAAGCAGCGCTTATACAAGAGGTTTGGCAAGGGTCAGAAAGCGGTGGTTGGGGTGGGGGTCGCTGCCACCGCCACCTTGGCCGGCGTTCTGCTCCCGGTCGTCGGTCTCGCGATTGTGGTGGCCGGACTTGCGGCGCTGAGTCTCTGCAGTGCCGCTGTGAGCTACGCGTGCAAGAATAAAGAGGCAGAGCTGCGACGCCATCTGAAGAATCTGCCTGCAACTCGGGACGCCTTGGAGAAGTACTTTCTTCATCTTGAGGAACTCTGCACATCATACCTTGACTGCGTTTTTCCCGAGTATGGACGCCCACCACAGCCGCTTCTCGGTAACGACATTCTCCAGCATCTTGAAAGCTCCGCGCAGCAATCTGAGTTGCAGCGCGGAGTGTACAATTTGCTTACCCACGTCCAGAAGCTTCTTCGCAACTAGTGAGTGGCTGTAAAAACCGCTTATTGTCGTTTGTCCTCTCCCATGAGCGCGAGAGAGAACCCTGATGTTATTCATGGGTTGCTTGTTGATAAGATGCACTTATGTCTCGCCTTTTTCTGCATCATATTCAAGGTCCCAGCAGAGAGGCGCAAGCTTGGCGCGAACCTCTACACTTTGAACCTCTACACTTGAGTACTGGCGGGTGTGACAGCAGCGTTTCCATTCGTTGGTCCAGCTCTGAATGCTTTGCTTGATGGATCGATTATATTGTAGATAATAAGTAACTTGTGTCCTGGTGCGAGTAGTTGAATATTAACAATCTGGTTGTCAGACATGAATTGGGCCTTGATTTACTTATCCCCTCGCCTCTCCCGCCCCCCTGGCCCTGANAGACACACGGCCATTGCACAGCACACACCATGCGTTCAAGCCAAAATGTACGGCACACACATGAGTAAATGCGTTTTGCATGGTCATGCGGGTGCCGACGTGCACCTACGTGCCCTATCCGCATGCACATGTACAAGCTCTAAGTTCGCACAGCTTCTAGCGGCGTATAAGAGCTGCTCACCACATCTTGTCATGCATATGGTAGTTGGTTGAGGTGTGCAGGCTGCAAGCAAGCAGCTTATGGAAATGAGTCTGAGTTGCGGTTGCTATGTTGCAGGTCATGGTGCTCCTTGACCGCTTGGGTGGTGCGATGCAAACATCTGTGGCTTCACTGAACAAGGCTGTGCAGTACTTGAGCGATGGAAGGTGGCGGATGCTGGACTCAAGGACTGTGGCTGCGGTTGAAGCTGCCGTCCATGCTCTTGGCAGCCCAAAGTTCACAACACCACTGCTCAACGTGACAACAACCATTCGACAGATAGTACTGCCAACTTGCTTCTCCTACAAGTCGTACACGCAGGAGTTTGAGCAGCGACAAGACAACATGCGCAGTCAATGCCTCGAAGGCCTGCAGGTTGCTGCCTTCGCCCTGGAGTGGCTACAAGGGCTGGCAGATGCCAGCTTGGAGCTGGTCCAAAGTCACCATCGCCCCCAGCACCTGGCACGCGTCTGGCGCGACGTCCATGGAGTGCGCGCTGCAGCTGTCGTGGCCAATGCCTGCACTGCATTAATGCAGGCCATATCGTCAGCGCTGCCGCATAGGTCAGATGGGGCTACCCGCGCCCGCTCGGGCAACGTGAATCCAGGTTGGTAATGGCTGACATACGCGCGCACCTGCATGCACACCTGCATGCATAATGTGCGTACAGTGTATGTAGTACGTACAATTTCTCTATACCCTATACATATGTGTGGGTATGCGTATGCATGTGTGCTCATGCTCGTGCGCGTGTGCAAGTGACGTGCACACACACGCACATATGCACGCATATATGCATGTTGTTCTGTATACCCTATATACATCTGTGTTTGTGTATGCGTGTGCATGTGAGCCTCACATGCACACGCGTTGGCACACGCGGTGTGTGCATGTGCGTCACCGGTACGCGTTTAAGCGCACGCACGCACGCAGCCCGACAGCTCTGACCAGCACCGTCACTACTTAAGCTCGCTTCTAAGCGAGCTTAAGTACGCTGGCTGCCAACTGCATTAACGCCAATGGTGGTGTCCGAGGGTTTGGGAGTGGTGGCGGGGGAAGTCTGTTAGTCGTCATCGTGGTCAGTATTCATGGCGTGCGCGTGCATGATTGTGCGTTTACCAGAGTGTGTACATAAGTATACTGCTGTAGTACGCATAAAGGCCACATTGACTCAATCACACACACACTTACCCTCATCATACGCAACACAGCCAGTATCTAGCTTGCCTTTAGGCTGTGAAGAAACAAAGCACCACGAGAGGAGCGAAGAGATTGGGCCAGATCTGGACTAACCCCTTCGCTCCCGGCCTGCTTCTATCTAGAGAGGAGCAGGCCGGGAGGGGGCAACGATGAGCGTGAGCGTCAGACAATGGCAAGGATCAGAAAAGGCAGTTCGCTGGCCCCACAGCAGCAGCAGCAGCAGCAGCAGCAGAAGGCAAAGCAGAAGCCCTCCTCACCTGCATGCAGCGCCACAGTGAGCAAGTTGCAACGATGGGCAACTTGTCATCACTGTGGCCTCCGGAGGACTTATTCCATATCTAGCAGCACTACTCACGCCACGACTCCAACTGCAACAAGTATCAAACAGCCAGGGTGTGAGCCCCGCCCTCTCAGCTAACAAGGCTCATGGTTGGAAGCCTACTAGTATACTTACAGCATGAGGCCTAACGCTTGAGGTCTGCCAGTGTGTGCCAGCATGTATGTGACCGCGTGTCTCTAATACCTTGATCACTCAACTGACTAGCAGAAGCCCTACCTTAGCCGTTGTTTGTGTCAGCGAGCCGCTCGCTTACAAGAGACTTGTAATTGCTCTGTCTTACAACTGCCACATGACACCAACAGCCAGAATGGTATCAGAGGAGTATTAGGGGAGTGCACACGCTTCCGATTCCGATTCCAGTCAATCAGCATTACCTTGTACTCAGTTTGCGCAATTGCGCCAATTGAGTGCAACTGTCTTGCACAATCGCACACATTTAATAGCGAGCCTGTACCTTGTTTGCAGCTGTTCATCAGCTGATGTGATGCGGCATAACTTGAAGCTCGTTATGCCATTGATGCACAGTAGTCGTGCACATGTACAGCATATCTGCAGCTGCAAGGTAGTACAACCGAATTGCACACAGACGCAAGTCGGCCAAAAGAACTATACATTGGTCCTCTAGAGTAGTAGGTCTACCAGTGGTGTTGCAGACATGCCACCAATCAAGTCCGTTTGATTTGCCGCTGCGTATGCGTCATCAAGCGATACAAGCCGCGTTTTAGATCTGCTATCTCCTGGGAGCCGCCTAAATGAGCAAGAATGTCCCGAGCTAGAAGTGGCTGCTGCTTCCTTTCATGCTTCGGAAACATGCAGTCGAGATATTGGTCGCACAATTGCTCAACGTGGCTGAAACACTTCTCCAGATCGTCCTGAGTAGCAGTCACACTGGCCAGCTTAGGATCGACCTTGCAAATTTGCGCATAATACACGTCTTCTACGTGCTGGGCGACGGCGCCCATCGCAACAAGCCCAGTGGCCAGAATGGCAAGCGCAGCGAAAGGGCACGCTATTGTCGCAGCAGCCATTATGAAGGTGGCAAACGTGCCTGCACCCGCTAGCGAATGTCCTGCGATCCTCTTGGCCTTTGCAAACACGCCTCTCCGCTTCAGCCGTTGCTGTGAGAAGGGAAAGAGAACCAATGACATATGCAATCTGCCTACATGGATGCCCATGTGTGCGTCTTGCAATGCAGGCACGTGTCACGCAAAATGCACATTGTGTATGCGGCGTTTGGTGTCGAACCTTTGCAGGGTTGAAGACGAACTCTCGCAGGCTTGCTGATAACATGAGCCCACCGGTCTTGCAATTGCCAGCAGAGATGTCCAAGGCCAACACCACCCGGTTCTCGAAATCCTGGCGCGATGTCGACGCCTCCAGCATGATTTGCAGATTTGACATGAGGAGGCACAGCTTGGATAGCCGACCCTCGATGTTCTTCAACGCCTTCTCGCCCATATTTTTGGTGATCAGCGCCTCAACTTGCTGCAGCAGCTCCTTCGGGCCATGACTGTTGCTGACGGTCAGGATGGGCACGGAGACTGCACCGGGTGTCGCTGTTGACGTTCTTGGGGCTTCCTGAAACAAACAAATAGACACATACCGATCATGAAGACGTTTTCTCTGTGCCACTGGCAAGACAAGAGCTGGGCCAAAACTGCGGGGTTGTGCTTGCATGTGTACAGATAAAAAGGAAGCAGTCTCTGGTTGAGCCCAGTCCATATCCACACTAGTGTAGCATACAACATACCGCTCACACAAACTCACCTCACAGCAGGCGCCTGTCACTATAGCTAGCTACGCCAGGGTATGTGGTGTATGTGTGGATAAGTTGGAATGATTACGCGAGCAACTCTACGTGCGTTCTACTGTTGCGGACTTGTCAGGTGTGCACGACTCACAATGCAGGAGGTCAGGCGCTCAGGGCAGCCATGCATGATGAGATGCCACGTCACTGCCGGGCGCAGTCAGCGAGGCTCACCGCATGCGACATTGTGGGGTGAGTGTTGGAAGTCAAGCCGCAGCGCTGCCGCAGCAGGGGGTGGAATATCGATGTGGCCTCTCGCCTTGACGGCGCTGCTGCTAGACCGGACCGGACCCGGAGGACGGGGAGCAGGCGCACGGCGCGCACCCAAGGCAGGCAAGACACATGTACAGAGCCGCGCTGTGCCTCTCCCCCTCCAACACCTCCTGTCACGACGGCGCGGCGCCAGTCCTCTTCTTTGTCTCGGAGAGCGGCTCCTCCCCTCTGCGTGCGTCGCCGCCCGCGGCTAGGCCCGAGCTTAACCCCGTTCAACAACAAACACCTTGGTCGGACCTAGTCACAGCATGCGCATAGGCCTAGCCGAGACTGTCTTTGCAAGATTACTGGGTGTCGTAAGTCGAAAGTTAAGACATCAATCAGACTTATAGATAATACTGCATTCGTTACATGGCTGATATATGGATACTGATCTGGACGCAGTCACTAAGCTGCTTGGCTCTGTTGCTGCATGCAGTGGCCATCAGTGATGGGCCCCATCACCAAGCCCAGCAGCACCAGTACTGCAGCAACTGAAGTAAGCACAGCACGGTTTTTATGATCGGAAGTCAGAACTTTGCCTCAGCTGCAGGTTCGAGGTCCGTCTGTTGACATAGTCAGGGCCAGCGGTAGTGCCATCCACGATGATAAGTTTCTCGGAATACGGCAGCTAGGACACGGCTTACTAGGCTGCTGGTTGCATTGCGCAACTTTAAGCAATACGCCGCGTGTCCATCCCCGCGGGTGCCGCGGATGGACGCGGTACTTGGCCATCACCAAGAGACGCCGCACGCGGCTCCGAGATCCTCAGGTCGATTCAAAGGGCTGCATACATTGCATGCTGTGTGCCGCCGTTTAACGCCTGTTGTTATTCAGCAGGCAGGCCGCCGTCCAGCGTCGTACAAACGACGACGCTTTGATACTGTTACGCCACCGTTAAGCCACCCCGGGCGTTCACAGACATTGGGGTTGTGCGAAGCGGCAGGCATCGTGATGGCGGCATCGTCGGCGCCGATGTGGCCAGACACCGCGTTCAGCACTCCCTGCGGGCCCGCTGTGCAGGGGCCGGGGGCGCCGAGTAGCACTGCGACAATTGCGGCGTTGCCGTCGACAGGGGCATGGGCGGACGTCGTTCCGGCAGACCGTGCCGCTCTGGCTGCCGGAGGCTCTGCTGGGCTGGCGGACGCGCTGCACCCACCAGGCCCGCCCAAAGAGTCGCCGCTGGTGGAGCTTGCAGACGATGCCGACGCCGGTGATGGCTACGACAGTTCGACATGTCGCACCTCTGGCGAGGCAGCCGACGAGGAGCACCTTTCCAATCACACCCTCATACCTTTGCATCCGGCTAGGGCAATGGATGGGGTACGTTCTTGGACACTTGGTTTATGTGCTGCCCCCGTAGAATCAAGAGACACACGGCCATTGCACAGCACACACCATGCGTTCAAGCCAAAATGTACGGCACACACATGAGTAAATGCGTTTTGCATGGTCATGCGGGTGCCGACGTGCACCTACGTGCCCTATCCGCATGCACATGTACAAGCTCTAAGTTCGCACAGCTTCTAGCGGCGTATAAGAGCTGCTCACCACATCTTGTCATGCATATGGTAGTTGGTTGAGGTGTGCAGGCTGCAAGCAAGCAGCTTATGGAAATGAGTCTGAGTTGCGGTTGCTATGTTGCAGGTCATGGTGCTCCTTGACCGCTTGGGTGGTGCGATGCAAACATCTGTGGCTTCACTGAACAAGGCTGTGCAGTACTTGAGCGATGGAAGGTGGCGGATGCTGGACTCAAGGACTGTGGCTGCGGTTGAAGCTGCCGTCCATGCTCTTGGCAGCCCAAAGTTCACAACACCACTGCTCAACGTGACAACAACCATTCGACAGATAGTACTGCCAACTTGCTTCTCCTACAAGTCGTACACGCAGGAGTTTGAGCAGCGACAAGACAACATGCGCAGTCAATGCCTCGAAGGCCTGCAGGTTGCTGCCTTCGCCCTGGAGTGGCTACAAGGGCTGGCAGATGCCAGCTTGGAGCTGGTCCAAAGTCACCATCGCCCCCAGCACCTGGCACGCGTCTGGCGCGACGTCCATGGAGTGCGCGCTGCAGCTGTCGTGGCCAATGCCTGCACTGCATTAATGCAGGCCATATCGTCAGCGCTGCCGCATAGGTCAGATGGGGCTATTAAGCTGTTGTCCCTTGTAAGTAAGATTCCACCCTGGCTCCTGATCACTGTTGTTGGCGTCCTGCACAGGCACGAACGTGTCAAGGGAAGGCGCAGGATTGGCCCTTGGGTGATCCACGCGGCAATTGCCGACATGCAGGAGCTGGTGCGCTGCGCAAAGGGTTTGTTTCAGGTCTGCCTCAAGCCGCACCCATTTCTCACGGAAGTACAATTTCAACAGCTCAGGCAGCTGTGTATGGCCGTGTATGTTACAGACTACTTGACGCTTGTGCACAAACTGTCAGCCATCCCACATGCCATCGGCCAAATACAAGAACCTTGAGTAGCCATCATGGACGTGTACTTGAGTCGTGAATACGATATGGCAGAAGGGGATGGGAGTCAAGCGGATGGGAAGGGCCCTGACTGTTGCATACTTGTTGGTTGACATCTATTGGTCTATCTACCAAGCACTGCAGCTGGTTGTGCGTGCTCATTGACCAAGGTGACTGCGCAGGATGACTATGTGCATTTGTGCGATAGCAATGGTGTGCATGATCATGGTGGCAATGATTGCTTGTGATACTTAGTACAAACGCTAGCAGCATTGTGCACGCTGCTACTATGTAATCAACGTTGTTGATGTTAAGATGATGATAGCTTCATGCATGGTTTGCCTGTCAATCTTCTTTAGTATGGTGTCGGGGTCAACTCAACACCCAGCGTTTTGCCTGAACTTGAGAGCGGCAGTTACTTCCTGGCCGCCAGCGTCATGTTGCCTGATACCGCTGTTCTTGCGATTGGCATTGGCGCACATCGCGGCACAATTGCTGCAGCAGGACCTGAGTAAGGTGCTGGATGACGCCGTGATCAAATTTGACGAGCGAGAGGCACCAGCGGAGGACAAAGCACATACAAGTTCAACAAGTTGTCGACGGCGGGCCTAGGAGCATGTGCTTGGCAGCCCATCACGTCGGTACTACAAGACTGTGCAGTGACGTCTTCCAAATAGCGCTGCGCACACAACTAAGCTTACCGCGGCGTCCGTCGCTGGCCGGTGTCGCACTGCGCGTGCAGGACATATACACCCCCTGCAGTCGGAGGGCAGTCACTTGCTATGTTGCGGGTTGAGATGCGCACGCACGCCACCCACCCACAACGCGATGCGCGAGAAAGTTTTCAACTTGATAACGGAGGCCAGCTTCATTCATTCATTCATTGATTCATTTTTGCGAGCGGTTGGGCTTCATGCCCATTCGCGCAGGGGAGCTCCCCTGGGACTCGAGTCCCTAGGGAGGCCGCATGCGGCAGATGCCTTAACCTCGTAGTAGAAGTGGAGCCTCAGCCACGATGTTGTTGGATGCATCTGTCTCGTCGTATGGAAAGCGAGCAGGCATGGCGGGGCGAGCGGCCAAGGCCACAAAGGTACGCAAGTATGGTGACCACCCACCTGGCGACGCGTTCTACCCGCTGGTGATTATCAGGACGCATAGCACTCACCCGTCACTGATTGGCTTGCGCGTTGCAGCGCGCGCAGGCATTGGCGAGCATGGCCGGGCCAGGGCCGGGCCAGGGCGGCCGTGGTGGCGGCCATGTCGGGCTCAACGCCGGTGGCACAAGGACCCGCGACAACTGAGGCGGACGCTGCACTTGCGTAGGGTAGTCGTGTTGCGGTGTGGTGTAATGTGTGTGAGGCATGGTGACAGCGCTGTCAGCTGAACACCTGCATGTCACTGTAACAAAGAGCTCACCTAGCAACCGGTGCAAGGGGAAGCCTTTCACCCCCCGCCACCGCCGCTCACCTCCAAGGAGCGCTGGGCGCGCGCAAGGGGGGGGAGGGGGGGGGGGGGGGCAGCTGTTGTGTCCCACAATCACATTGAAATGTTGACATTTGCATCAAAACCTATCAGGGGGAAGAAGCACCACAGTAAACATGCTATCAATTGCGACACCATTATGCACAAGAACGTGTTATGGCCGTGCGGTTACAAGGCTTGCGACCGGAGTAATAACACCTGCGTCACACGTACCACATTTTACACATATGCACGCAGCGTTGCTACATGAATTTGAGCGTCCAACCAATCAAGTAGCCATAGCCACGCGTCACGTGAGGATGTTCTATGGACATACATGTAAGACGACCTCAGCTGCTGACTACGGACCTCCTTCCTGCAAGAACCCTGGAAATCTGCAGGCCGCGACTGAATGCTTGGTTGAAGAGAATGCGTGTCTGCATTTCTGCAATGAAAGGAAACCAGGCGACAAGCGCCACGCACAGGAGGATGCTCAGGCCGACAGCAGCTGCAAAGGTGTGCGCAATGGTCTGAATTACATCAAACAAGTGCACGAACTCCATCCAGGGCCTGAACGCGATGCCGATCAGCATGATGCCCCAGAGTGTTGGTGCCAGCGCAAGGACCATATAGCCAATGTCTGCAAACGAGATGATGCCTGCAATGATGGCGCCGACCAGCGCTGCCACAAGGGCAATTGTAGCCACGATCTTCAAGAGGCGCAAGAAGAGCGTCGATGCGCCCCCTAGCTTTTTGTGCAGCATGTTGCGCACCTTGATCACCACAAGAACTACTACCACAACAGCCCAAGACGCTCCATAGGTGATCAGGGAAGTGCTACGCGAAGTCTTCAACTTGTATGCAACGCCATACTGAAACAAGAGGAGCCGAAGGCTCAACACAAACGTGAAGATGCGCCCACGCCAGCCAGTGTACCAGAAGTAAGCCTGCAACGAGACCCAAACACTGGACTCAACATGACAGCAACCTCACCAACATGAAGCCAACAGTGAAGACACAGAACTGGCACGTACGTATTCCTCATTCCACCACGCCTCCCAGCTTTTGTTCGCAGACACATTATGACCATGTTTGCTGTTCAGCCATGACACAAAGCCCTTGTAATCCTCAACCGTTCTGTGTCCACCAGGAGGTCAGGCCCCGTGTGACTAGTGATTGTCACAAACCAACAATAGAAGACTGCAACACGCGCCAAGGACAGCACTTACTTCTGCCAATCGAGGCCTGAAGGGTTGAGGAGGAACGGTCCCAACAGCCATGCAACCACCAGAATCCAGACGCCAAACGTCATAAGGGCGTACTTTCCTCTAGTGTAGCCAAAGATGGCATACAGAATAAGCATGAGCAACATCTCCAGGGCTTTGTTGAAGTGGCTGCGTGAGTACATGCGAAAGTTTTCCGCAAAGGTCTCGTGCTGCACAACAAAGCCGCGGCCGGTTGGGCGGTACTTTGCACCGCCGTGAGTGAGTGTGTGGCCAAAGTAGTGCGCTTTGGTGCCTATGCCGAGCGTGAAGAAGACCCACGCCAGCTGCAGCTGCATAAGCACAATGTTGAGCAAGGCTTTGCGGAAACCCCCCTCGATGCCGAGCTCGACCACCATGGGGAGGGCGGTGAGTGCGCCAATCTGCAGCAACCACACGGTCTGGAGAGCAGCGGCAAGGGCAGGGCTGGCCTGGACCATCTCCTCCTCGGCGCCACTCAGCGAGATCCACATCCTTCCGTAGAGGTAAAAGTAGATCGCGAGCACCACAAGGATGTTGTTGACGTAGAAGCCAACAGTGGTGTGATACAGAGAGAGCATGCGGAAGAAGTCCGTGTTCTGAGCAAGGCGGAAGACGTCGCGTGTGAGTGCCTGCTCGCCGTTGCCAGAGGAGACCTTCGCCTCAAAGTTGGTGATCTGATTCAGCCCCACATCCCGGCCCTTCCCACACTGTATGTACTCGTGGTGCGTCACAAGCCCTCCACGCAGCATGGAGTTGAAGCCCGCAAAGATGTCCTCGCTCAGGTTGACCACGCGTGAGGCCTTGCTCAAGCCGCCGCGAGTCAGAGCCCACACGCGGTCGAACACATCAGGATGGCCATAGTGCATGCGCACGCGCAGAGGGTCCGCCATAACCCTCTGCCCGATCGTAACAAAGCTCGTCTCCTGTGCACAGGGAAGCAGCAACCTTAAGCTGGCAGGCTTCAGAGAAGTGAACTTGCAACGGTGTGGCGGCTCTGAGCCAGTACCTACCTGCAGACTCATGAAGAATGCCAGAGACGAGATGGAGCCCGTGAAGATGTGCTCTCTGATGCCCAAGATGTTTGGGAAGCGCCGCTCCAACGTGGCGCTGCGGTCGCCATTGCTAAACTCTTCCAGCAGATTGCGCATCTTCCAAGCTTCCTCTAAGTAGTGATCTTGATTCATATCGATCGCCTGCAATGCGCATGCCAGCACAAGCAATTAAAACTCTATCGGCCACCTTGCCCTTCTCCCCTTCCAACCCTCGCCTGACCCCTCTGCTGTGTTCTTGCTTTTCTCAATCTTGTCGAGTAGTGAGAGGCAAGCGTGTACCTGGAGCGCTTCACCGCGGGTAAACACGATGCTGTGATTCTGGTTTTCCGGCTTGCCTTCGCCAAGCTTTGCTTTGCCTGGAAGCTTGATGCAGTAGATTTGCTGCTCTTGCCTGCTGCCACGGTCGTACTTAACGAGAACAGAATAATGGTTGCCACCCCTCTCGTCGATATATGCAACACGGAGAGCGTCATGTCGTTGCATCAATTGCAAAATGTCTGCGGCCCTGGGATCCTTGTCTCTCTTGTGCTTCCCGTAGATCTGGCACGAGACCACATATGTGAATTTCAACTGAGAGAGTTGTTCTGCATACGCTCTCGTTGTTTCTTCGTCTGCTGGCGAGGACATGGCTGCCTGGCGCTGCAGTGGAGGGCCGGAGATGCCTGAAACAGGCTGAGGCGCTCCGCCAACCATTCGCTCCAACAGTGCCTGCAGGTTGTGGAAAGTGAACGAATGAACTCTACTCGATTCAAGGTGACTCCGCAGTCAAGCCCCAAAAACCGTCACAAGATTTATGTGTTCACTCTTAGCCTAGTAATGTTGCCTTGTATCGTGTGCAAGCAGAGCTCTGAATGCACAACACTCGCAACTATAAACAACACCTGCAGCTTGATGGCTTTCTGATAGTACATCATGCCGCGTATGGTCCTCGCAAGCGTTTGGCCTCTGTACGAAGCCCACAGCCGCACTTCCATGCCGTGGTGCTCCCACAGCTGTTCCTTAGTCTTGCACCCCATCCTACTTGAAAAGTTCTCCCACTCATCAGGGTAGATCTGCACGGCAGTCGTTGACAGCCCCCTAGTCAGCAAGGAGAGAGTGGAAACAACAGAAGAGAGACACACATCAAGCGACGCTATGGCAGCATGTGCTGCTGACCGTGCGCAGGTAGTACAGAAGAGAAACCCCATCGGAGTTCTCCTCCGTGATCTTCTGTTCTGAGTATATGACATCCTCATCATAGTATGGCGTGAGAACAGAGAACGACCGCATGCACCTCACAGAAGGGGCAGCGGGCATTCTCATAAACAAGGATGCGGCGAAGAACTCAAGGCGGCGCTTGGCCTGCTTGTTGTTCAGCTTTCCGCGGTGGGTGCTGCTAAGAGTGAGGAGGAGCCTCAATCTCCTTGCCTTTGCAGACAGCAGTGAGATGGGATTGACCACCCCAGGCTGGGACTGAGGTAACCTGTTTGTTGCACCTGCGGGTGATGTCCGTCCACGTCGCTCAAGATATGTTTTGCGAAGGTCCTCCCGCATGAACCTGTTGATGGCCACGTCACAGACCTCCTCCAAAACGCGAGCAATCTCCACTCGCCCTCCAGGTTGGTCTTCAATCTGCTTGAGCAGGTCTGCCAACTTGTCAATTACAGGCCGCAGCCCCTGCATGTCAAAGCTTGTAAGCAGGGTCTTGGCTTCAATGGCTTCATGCACGTATGAGAGGATGGTGCTGAGCTCCACAGCTTCCTGCGTGAGACTTGGAGACTCCGCTAGCATCTTGATAGTACAAAAAGCCTCAAGCGCGGCAGATTTCTGGTGCTCTTGCGCACTGACTTGCCTCCACGCAACTTCATCGCGGGACGCATACGGCATTCGCTGGGCATCACTAACGCGCAAGCTGTGGTCATGCCGTGCTGCTTCCTCCGGGTACTCCGCATCGCTGGCGAGGTCGATAGCGCTGTTGACATATCCGGCGAGCAAGAAGAGTGGCCAATGTACGAGTGAGGTCGCAACATCAGTGTCAGATGGTTGCTGGCCTGCTGCCGTATGCGTTGCCACGGTGTCTCCATGGCCTACAGGCATCTGCAAGCGCTCGAGCTCATCATCACTCACCAGGTCCTCCTCCCGCATGCTTTGCACAAGCTCATTCCAGCAGGAGGCAAAGAGATGGGCCTCCTGGACACTACTACTCCGGACCCCATCAAATGGAGCCTCGAGCTCAATTTCAGGGCCAGCCTCTTCCATGCCACGCTCCATTCGAGAGGTTGTTCGAGACACGGACCTCAAGCTTCTTCTCCGGAAACGGAGGCGCTTGATATTGAAGATGTTGAACACCTTGTCAATGTAGCCTTGAAGCAGCTGCAACGGGTTTGTACCAACATGGTGATCAGTGGTCAACCCCAGCAAAAGCTTGCAAAACAGCGCCGGGAGCAGCCTGAAGCGCGAGGCGAGCACGCTCATCGTGGAAATTTCCCCTAGCCGCTGGTACAGCCCGCTGAAGCCACCAACAACCGAAGAGAATATGGCATACCACACTTGCATGTCCATGATGTACACCAGCACAATCGGCGCCCTGCAACAGGAGAAATAGAGGGAGTGAGGGAGAGGGAGATGAACAGAGAGAGACAGGGAACGAGGGCGCGCGCACAAGCGAGGGCGAGGGCCGTTGCAGCGCGCGCAGGCATTGGCGAGCATGGCCCGGCCCTGGCCCG
>RHPI01000401.1:50198-63950 GCA_009103225.1 Chlorokybus atmophyticus
GAGAGAGAGAGGAGGGGAGCGCCAGAGCGAGCGCGAGAGCGCACGCGCGAGGCTTTGCAAGTTGGCCAGCCTGGCATGTTTTTCGGACTGCACATTGTGCCAAAGCAGTACAAGCACTAGTGTGCCCAGGACATACCACAAGAAGAAAATGGCTCCGATGTTGTAGCAACCACGGACAGGTTTGAACCAGAAGTAATGGATCTCACAGTTTTTCCATAGGCTGAGCGTTGGATGCACAAGCGGCCTGACCTGGTTTGCATAGCGCCGTGAGGTTAACACAGGTCACAAAGTGAGCAATACAATGACTAGAGGACAGGCGCTGCAAATGAACGTTGATGCGTCAGCGCAGCTGACTAGTTCTATCAAGTAGTATGGCACACAAGGATGTAGGGTGGGCTGGCTACTATCTAGTAGTACAACGCTGAATGCCCTGCACATCAGCAAGAACGTACCTGCAAGTAGTAACTGAAAGTCAACTTGCACGCCAGTAACACCAACCAGAAGAGGGTGTACCAAGACGTTTGCCAGAGGGATTCCATCATGTTGCGCCCAACATAGACATGGGTGTCCGACCACCAAAAGAAGGGTAAAAAGATGTAGTACAGGGGGTTATGCGGCCTACTGACGAGTTTGTTGATCAATGGGAGTACCCGGAGCAGGAACCTTGCAGTCGTGGGCCCAGCGTAACCCAATATGCACCAAAGAAAGATAACATCAAACTGAGTCCGCGTATGGGTCATCACCTGCAATCAAAGAAGGCGCTGAGCACTGTATAGCCAGAGACGCACAAGACACAACTGATGTTGCTATGCAGTGCTTGATGTCCTCCCCACCAAGATGTATAACATGAGGAGAGCTGAAGCGCAAGCGAGATGCAGGACAGCGTGCGCAAATAGCCTGCAAAGCTCCAGCGCTCGCATGCGCTTCCATATCCCCCATGTAAATCGCAAGTTGAGCACCGCTTGTAGGAAGTTCGCAAATGCATATGTGACCACCAAGCTGCCCAGCATCCGCCACATGTGGTCCGTAAACAGGTGCTTCTCGTTAAAGGCAATGACAAACAGCGCTTGCAGCGACAAGATGTAACTGCATTGAACAGCGACAGTAAATAAGTAGTCAACTTGTGAAAGCGGGACGCAAATGAGCAATATGTCTCGCAACTCACAAGCAGAAAAGGCGATGCCAACAGTGAAAAAGCGCCAGCCAGCTCCGTTTCTCCAAGAAAGTTTTGCGGGGCTTGCTCGAACTTAGCTGGAGAGTGCCATCAGCATCGCGCTTTGGCGGCCAGCAAACAATCTTGTCGTTTATGTCTACGCACTTCTTGGACCAGAAGTACTCATTGACGTCGTCATAGTTACACCAAGCTGTATGTGGCTTGAAGCCCAGGCTGCTGCGCCTGCTCGTCTCATTTGCACTGTCGGCCTCCTTGGCGCAGATGTTGTAGATAGGAGTCACCATGGTCTTCAGATACTCGTCGTCCCTGACCTCATTATCGCTCATGTTGGTGGACATCTCATGAAAGATGTAGCTGAGGCACTCGGGCAGAAAACGCAGATTGGCAGCTTCTCCCCAGATGAGGTAAAAGAGGCATGTGGATTGGAGGAGCTGCTTTTTCTGCTGCTCGGTCAAGAGATCCGTCTCGGGCACGCTCACCACGGGATCAAGCTTCAAGTAAGTGCACCAAGTGGTGTAGTTATTGAAGGTTTTGTTGGCCAGCTCTTTCAGAGCTCTGTTGAAGGCAGTGTCCTGGCGCTGGCCGCCTCTGGTTTCGGCGCGCTTGAGTTTGTTGGCAAGGAGCAAGACCACATTTTCACGTTGATTCTTTACATTGTCTGCCTGGAAGCCACACACGCACTTCAACCAGTCGAATACGTCCTCCTTGTTTCCAGTCAGGCGCTGCTTAACATTAGCGACTCGAGATCGAGACGTCCTTGAGTCGTTGCGCTGGCGGATGATGATGAGGCCTTCTGCCTGCGTCCTCAACTCTTCGCGCACCGCCCGTACCTCTGGCAGCGTGGCAGCCAGATTTCTGCCTTCCAAAGGCATCACGTTGTATACGTGTCCCTGGGACATTGTGTGTGAGGCGGTGTACATATGCATGTGCGCGTCTGCACGTGCCTGTGAGCACTATGCGTGCCTATGTGGGTGGAGCAATGTTCTCACACGTACCTGCGCAGTGCCAGGCGCAGTGGACGGCCCAGCCTCAGCCATTGCAGTCTCTACCAGTCTCCTCAACCAGCGCTCGCTTTTTCCACTGGTCCGCCCATGCCATGCACATGCACCCCCAGAGAAGGCTCAGTGACCTGCGCACGGCGACGGCTTGACGCAGAGGCAGCAGCAGCGCAATGGGGCGACAAAGCTGACAACAGGCGCGCTGGAATTTGAGCTGCGCATGCACTGCCCTGCCCGCCGACGAACGGCCGCCCACCCCCTGCTCAGCGCGCCGATGTCCGGAAAGCGCTTCACGTTGGAACTTCCGCGACGCTCCACCTTGTGGAGCGTCGCGGAGAATGTCCGGCCGACATGCTGGGCAGCGACGCTCGGATTGCATACGCTGTGGGCTTGCAAGCCTGTCATGTCAAATAGAACATCCAAAATGGCTGTGTTGGTACGCCATGATGGGTGTTTAACACCCATAACATGGCCAGCTTGAAGCTGGAAGGTTAGAAAAAGGCGCGGCTAGGCTTACCACAGAGTTGCTGTGTTTTTCTAGATTTGTAAGTTGAAGCCCCGACACGACCGGCGACGACATGCTGGTCGGGGCGAAAGTTTGAGAGGGGAGCTAACAGCGCTATGTAGGTTACCTACCTCGCAGGGTACACTGTATAGGGGTTACAAGCACAGGGGTGATGCTCACCGCAAACTCGCGTTTTTAACTGTCGGTGGCTGCCGTTTGGCCGATGGAGCGGCTGTGCGGCGGTCGTTGTTTTGCGACTTGTAGTCTCGCGCCGTAACGTGCTCACTGGCCTCGATAAACTATCGCAGGTCGCGTGGCGCCAGCTAAGACCGTCCGATCTATAAGGGCATGGGAAATTACCTTGATTACGCAACGACGTATAGTCCCGCGCATTATTATCGATTAAGCTGCGCGTCATTAAATGAATTGAAAGCTCGCGATACGCGTCCGATCACGACGAAACAATTCACGCCGTGCGATCTGTAGGCTGGACATTTGCGATGAGCACAATCAGGGGTGATGCTCAACGCAAGCCACAGTTTTCAACTGTTGGTGGTTGCTCGGTTTGTGACGGGTAACTGTAAGCCGCTCGGCCGAATGACCGGCTGCGCACCGGTCAGCGTCGGTTGTTTGCACCGTTATCATTCACAGAATTACGCTGTCCAGTCTGGGAGCCGGGGGGGGTCCGATTATCTTAAGTTTGCTGACTGCGATCTATGTCGTTTGCCGTTGGGTAACGTGAGCAGGTGTGGATTCCGCCGTTCTGAGTTGTGTTGTGTCGACGTATTTGGGGGTCTTGGCAGCTTGTGATGTGTGATACCTGTTTGTGTGTGTCGACGACGTCCGGATTCAAACGGTATCAACAACAGCGCGCGCATTCCGCCAAACTTCAACGGGATGACGTAGTGAGGAGTGTGCTGGTTCTGGCTGTTCTGCGCTGTGCGAGGAATGCGGCGAGGTCTTTTTGGTGGAGGGCGGTGGCGATTGTGGTGCGACGGATGTCCAGGGTGATGGTGTTGAGGGTGAACGAGGAGAGGGGTGGTGGTCTGTTTGGCTCTCCTGCGGACCTTGGTGTGGGTGGAGACCATGTTGATGGCGGTGAGGATGCCTCTCGGGCCATTGCTGGTCGCGCAAGCAGGCGTGAGGGTGTGGTAGAACGTACAGCCAGTTCAACGGCTGATGGAGCGGCTAAGAAAAAGCGTAGGTTGCAGCGGCGGGAGTCTGCACGGAAGTATCGGGCAAAGAGAAAAGATGTGATTGATGTCATGCGGAGAGATCTGAACTTGTTTGACGGCATGCTTGACAGTGAGGTATTGATTCAAGTGGCTTGCTCCGGGCTTTGCTGGAACTTGCTGTCTGATTGTCGCACTCTGGAGATGCTGAATGTGAGCGTGCTATGCCCATGCATTGCACTCTTGCACCAGTGCTTTTGGGCCAATGTGCTGTTATTGCACACACAGCGTGTGCATCCGCAGTGGCGTTTACCTGGCTCAGCAGGTTCTCCAGAAGGAAATGTGGGCCGGTCTTTAGTGCCTTACATCAGCTCGCCTCTGAGCAATATGTGGTGAGTAAAAATTGTCTGCTGTCGTCGAAGTTGAGTGCAATGTCTTTGTCTATGTGTTTTGGGCGCAGCTGACAGCAGCTGTGCTTGTAACAGAGTGGTGGCTGTGAGAACCAGGAGAACGTGAATCCACACACCACACAGGGCAACTGCAACACGCGGAGTGCACTTGCACCAGCCGTGCCCCTGCAGCGGACAATCCCGGGCCCATTCACAGAGCACAGTGTGCACTAACAGAGCGTGGACAACATGGCATCTACGGGCTCGCAGCATACGAGGCCTCAGATAACTGGTTGCAGCCAACAGTATGCTGGAGGTCCGAGGGCGCCTTATATTAGGCCTGTTTATTATGGGTGGTGTACACCTTATCTTGTTACTGAAACCGGTACTGTGTTGAATTAGCAGCAATCAAGCATGTGCAGTGGACTAGTGCCTTTATACAACATGAACGCTTGTGCGGACAATTTATCCTGTGTGCAGGTCAGCGTTTTAAGTGCATGATATGTTGGCCAAGGCTGTGAGCTTGATTGCAATGTGTGCGCTTGTATAATGATGGCTCTTTATGAAAACACGAAAGTATGTGAGACAGTGAGCCCCATGCAAGATGTGTTAACAGCATGGGAGTCAGAGAGGGTTGGCATGCTGAGTGAGCTGGCGACTACTGCAGCTGCATTAGCAACGGCCAGGGGAGACAACAATCAGTTAGCGATGAGGCTTGAAGAGTGCGAGTCTGCAAGGGGTATTCTGCAGATGCAGTTGGAGGATGCAACAACGGAGTATACTAGTGCACACTCTGACACATTAAGTGCGAGTCCACAGAGCTCTGGTGAGCAACCAAGCATGCGTGTAGTCCCTCATCTACATGGGCCCAGCTGTTGTGAAGTTAGTCAGCGGCTAGAGAAGGTGGGTGAGCAATCATAGTCCCTGGTACGGGAGCTGCAACAATGCAAGGCTAGCGAGCGGTGTTTGCAAGAGAAACTTGAGGGCTTGTATACCAAGGCTGCCAACGATGGCGAGATGCACCAGGGTGAAGTGTCGCGCTCGAGGGAGACTTTGCTCCAAGAGGGGCTGCACTTGCTGCTGCCAGCAATTGGAGGTGAGTAAGCATTGTCATGTGCAACATGTTGCAATGCATTGCATGCATAGCAACATGTTACCTTAAGAACAATTGTTCGGTTGTATGAGTTGAATGCACAGTGTGCGGACTTGGCATGGAGTTTGGCAACGGCGCAAAGCCTGGCAAATTCTAACACGACAAGTGAGTGCCGAGAGGCATAGGTTTTTAACCTGGAGCAGCATGTGTGTCGCCTAAAGGATATGCTGCAGGTGCACACTATGCATGAACTTGCGTAATTCACATGCCTAACAGCAGCGTGCTGTGTACCTTGCATGTTGTCGCTTAATGGCTGCAACATTGGCAAGGGACTCAGCATGACTTGGCTGATGCAGGAGCTATTACTCAGGACCTGCAAGGCAGAGCGTTGGGATTAGAGCAGGTGGCAACAGACAGCAAGGGTCACGTGCAGCCGCTGCAGCAGCGGGAACAATCCGTTGCCAGTCTGCACGATGCACTCGAGGCGCTTCAGTCTGATTAAGCAGAAGCTGATGGCATGCAAGCTTGGCATTGACAACAAGTTAGAGAAGAGGAGCACCTGACATTGCTGCGGAGTGTGGCCATTGAATGCACACATGGCGAGTTGCCACATGAACCTCTGCTGTACGTAACGTGGCAGCTGCAGTCCCCCGGAGCAAACATGTGAAGACGATAGAGGTCAGCAAGCTATACCATCTCAGCAACAGCCAGCACAATAACCTGGTGCGTACTTGCAAGAAAGTTCTGCAATTAGCACTGTTTGTAATCACGGGCACAAAAAGTTTTACCGTTGCAGCATCCTGGGGTGCTCCTGACTTGGTCAGCTGCTTTCAGATAAGTGTCTTGGTTTTGTGAAGTCGGTTGATGGCACGCCCGTGCTTGATGGCTTGCTTTTTGATTTCCATGATCTTTAGATGGTCTGAAGACCATGGAAATCAACTTATCTTAAAGCAGCTCACCAAGCCAGGAGCACCCCAGTATGCTGCAATGGCGACATACCATGAAATTCCGCTCGCCATATTCACAGAGGACGGGAGTATGCGCAAAAGAGACAAGTTAAAGTTTCTAGCGGACCTGGCATCTACTTGCCCTCGTGCACAACTACACAAACACCCTGCTGGTGTTGAATGCATCATAGCATAGGGCATGTTTGTCATCAACAAAGGTCCTGTAAGCAGTGGTGTGGAGACCATGCATGACTACTTGGCTCAAACAATGCGTACCTCTCTGCTGCCACGCCTCTTTAACCCAAGCGTGCGATCATTACACTTGGTGTTTAATGACCCTGCACATGCCACTGGAGTTAAAAGTAATCTACAAGCATCGCGCGACAATGGGACTGCGCGGACAAGCAGGACCTTGACGCCGCAAAGTGAGGTGCCACGGTCTTGGCGTGACTTGCTGGCTGACAGAGGCTTGAAAGCAGCCTCTGCAACTTGATGACGGCTCACCTCTGCGAGATCGAGTCGCACCCTACTTGTGGACAGAGCTTCATCATAGCAGGCGGATCATACCACGTAGAGCTTAAAAACATGGCGAGGGTTGTCACCTGCACAGCAGGAGGCATTCGTTACGAAGTCAGTTCGCAATGCCAATGCAATCACGTTGAAGCGAACAGCCGTGTGTGGCAGCATGCACACCGTTGTGGGTTTGACACTGTACTCATCTACTCTCCGGACACAAATCTGTCCATAATCGGCATGGCTGCCCTGGAGCAGTGGCAAGACCCATGAAGGCAAGTTTTTGTGCAACTTGCATTGAGTTCGAACAGCTTTGCAAGGCCACCATTCCTGCACTCGTCCAGACTGAATCTGCAATTTGTCACACATGCCACAGACACATTAAAGAGCACCAGCGTGCCAAGTTCCTGCTGTTGTTTTTCGCTGACATAGGGTCGGACTACACCTGTTACTTACTTTGCTGGCATTAGTGAACACTTCTACTGGTCTGAGGTCCTATGCCGAGAAACAAAGTTTATCTCAGGAGGTACAAACCTTGATGAAGCCGGAGGGACTGCATTGCTGCTGCGCCTCATTGGTTGCGCCTATTATGCCAAACACAAGGTGGTCTTCCCTGCGTCGCAAAATTTACATGGTGACTGACAAGGGACTGAGGGACTGACGGGTGCCTGACCCTGCCTGACCCTACCTGACGTAATGAATTTGTCCATAAAGGGACTTTTTGGGACGGACGTTACTATCAAGCAACGTATACCGACGGCAAGCGGTCGACCAATAAGTACAATTGACGGCGGCCTGCCTGTGACGGCAACACCGCACAATAAGGTGACGGCCGATTGTCAATCGTCCCATTTGCGCGATGGCGTTCTATTTGTATAGCTGATAAGTCACGTTTTGGTCACATATAGTGACGGCCAACCGTCGGTCATACCCTGACTGTCGAAAAGTATGCGCGACGGCCTGCCTACTTTGGCAAGCCAGTCACCGTTTGTCCCTATCATGTGACCTTACCGCGCACTTGACGCGGCGGCGACCTACTTATTGTGTGTCAAGTATGATAAGCAAGTGACCGCCGGTCCCTAAAGGTCGGCAAGTCGGGACGGTGGTACCGGCCGGCAAGTAAAGACGCTAGTACGATGCAGCCGCCACACTATGTCAATTGTACGAATAGTGCCATTGTCGAAACAATGGCACTATCGTACCATTGGTATGGTACGATAGTGCCATGGCGACAATAGTACTTTCGTACCATTATAATAATACGATAATGCCGTTGCGAGTCATGATTCGATAACGCGTTTGAATTACTTGGGCTGCCCAAGTTATTCAAACGCTTTACGGCTTCAAGTTGAACAGAGCGTTGCGGGCGGCGGCGGCAACCGCTATCAGTAGGTGAGTTTGGTTGCTGTCAGATGTTGTACTACGCGCAACACCGCATGCCATCTAACCACCCTCCTTGCCTTAGGGCGGCCATGCCAGGCCAGGCTAGGTCAGATCAAGATTGGCGGCGGCAGCGGCGGTGGGAAAGGAACGGCGGCGGCGGAGCTGGAGCGGGCGGTGCAGGAGCCGCAGCTCAGTACAAGGGCAGTATTAGCAGCAGTACCTGAGGTAGTAGTAGCAGTAGTGGTAGTGGTAGTAGTAGTGGTAGTTCATGTTAAGAGTATTCCTACATACGATCAGCATCGACCCTCCACACAGGAGTAGAAGGTCGTAAGGACGAGCACTAGGTCCGGACTTAGCAAGATGGCATCGTCGGACCAGACTCCGGACTCCAGACTGGAGCCTTACTAACTGCTTCGTATCTCCGCGTATACTTACTCATATTAGACGTGTGAGAGCTTGTTGAAAAGCTCTGATTGCAAGGAAGACAACACAGCTTAGAGCGCGTCAAAAGGCTGAGTATAGCTTACGCAGTGCTTGAAAACGTAGACGTGTGTGTAACTGGCTAGTATAAGAACCAGCGGACAACTTGTAATAGATGAATGTGATGTGACTTGTGTATGCTCTGGTGGCGGTAGCTCTGTCTCTGTGTGTCTATGCTTGCCTCAACTACATGTGCATGCTAGTCCTTCAACAGTTCAGTTGTACTAGCAGCAATAGTAGCTCAGTATATTACATTGTAATTTATTTACTTTTGTTTTTAATTATTTGTCACGCATTCTTGCACAGCTGATGACGACAATCACGTGTGACACTCAATCAAAACTGAGCGATACAAGCAGGTACCTTTAAGAGTACACATCATTAACGATAGGTACCTTAAGGTACCTGATAGTTTCGCTCAGTTATCGTACAGTTGCCGGTACCTAACTGATAGGTACCGATTAATTACCTGTTGGTTAGGTCAAGTCCCCTTTGCTTAATTTGTTGAGTACCTGACAGGTACCTATTAATTAGGGTCTGTCCCTTAATGCAGACGGCCGCCAACTGATGGTGACGGCCGTTATGCTCAGGTCCCTGTATTGAGATCGCCGGTAGATAAAAGGTCGACAGTCTAATAAAGTATCCTCAGGTGCAGGGCCGTTGCCAATATTCAGTCGGCCGGCAGGGGAAACATTTTGCGACGTGCATACAGCAGCGCTGCTAGCATCCTCCACGACTGCAACAGTGTATCAGCACACAAGGATGACGTGCCATCTTCACACAAGTAGTTGCGCAGAATTTAAACTGTCATTCGGTGAAACTGCGGACTACAAGGAAGACATGCCTTGAGCAACATCACTGGAGCTACATGCCAGACGCAGCATCCGGGTGTTAAGCATGCGGCTACAGATGTGTGTGAATAAAATGAGGATGCCATTACTTGCTGAGTATGGGTATCTCCTCGCTAATGGAGTGTACCGGGCTCAGCAGGACACAGAGGAGAGCATGCAAGCCACCAAGATGCGGGCGCAGCTAATTATGCATGGATGCAATTGCAAGAAAAACAGGTGCACAAGACACTGCAAGTGCAAGAAGAATGGGACTGCCTGTGGAGCTGGCTGCGGGTGCTTTAACTGTCAGAACATTAAAAAGACAGCACCCCAAACCAACCATGCGGCCCTTACCGCAAGCGGATGACACAGACAGTGACAGCTCTCATGGTGAGTCCGAAAATGACTTAGAAAATGAGCCAGCTCTACAGCGTTAAGTAGTAGACCACGGCTCCTCGGATGTAGATGAGTGATTCGACGTGCATGCAAGGCTCGCGCAAACAGAAGACAGAGACATAGCTGGGTAAACATGTACACTTGTCAAATGTGTCAACGACCAGACGCACATGCTCTGGAACCAACCATGCATTCTCAGCCCGATATTCACCACACTGGCATTTCAACAGGTTGACACAACACTGCCAGCACCCACATATGTACACACACTCAACAAAATCCACACCACACACACCCTAACATGCCTATACATGGTTACAGCCTATGCATCAGGCAGCACCACAAACTCGTGTGCACCGTGACATGGGCAAGTGCGGCCCAGTCTTGGTGTGGCTGGCAGCGTGATCCCGGACGCGTGTACCCACTGGGCGCTCCATGCAAGTCCAGCCAAGGCGCCGCCCTAACCACCATTGCAACTCAAGTCAACTAACAGATCAATACAAATTCACAAGCACACTGCATACGGCACAACAGCAGGCACACAAGCATGCAATGTGTAGTCACAATTGGGACGCAAGCTAACCTGCAGCTGAGTCGTCACCCATTTAGAAAATGGCGCGTGCAAGTGGCTCCCCGTAGCCCAGGTGCTCCACATATCAGGCAGGACAGGACTCCAGCGCTCAGGGTTCGGCTACTCAGCATGCGCTGTGATGGCCATCTCAAATCCATTACGAAAGTTGAGGTGCAGAGTCTCCAGGTTGCCATCCTCCATCTCACGAGGCCATATCATCAGCCCCGGTAATGTTACTTGCAGGGCAGAGCTATGTTCAGCATGGCTCCACACTGCTCACCAAGCGCTAAACAATAAACCTGCTAACACATTCGCATTAAAGTTGCAATAACCTGTCGCATGTCGCGGAAGCAGGAGTTTGTGTCCCGCGTGGACGGATACCTTGATGGCCGATGCTCATTACGCGCACAATCAACAACAGGGGCGTCCTTCACATCTATCAGAGTAGACCCACGATGCTGAGGCGCCGCACGCCGACCACGTGCATTTGCCACCATTGCCACCAAGTCCATGACGGCGGCAACGGCCGCGTTCTTCGGGCGCTCATCAGTCACAACTCTGGCGCCCATGCCGCCCCCCCCCCCCCCCCCCCCCCCCCCCCCCCCCCNCCCCAACAGAAGTCCCGGCCGCCACCCGCGGTATGCCACCAGCTATGGCGGCAAAATTCTAGATGCGCGGGAGCACACCGCTTGACGTTAAAGGACCATGAATGGTCCGTGCCTTCGGGCCGGGATTTTGCCCTGCTTAGTGAAATCGGTGGATCATGTATGGTCCAGCTGTCATTGACAGTCGGACCATACATGGGACCGTGCATGATCCAAATCTCACGTGAACGGTCCCATGTTTTTTTGGGGTCGCACCATGTTTGGTCCGGCCAGTTGCCGGTCGCATCAGGACTAGGTAAGAGCCAGCCAGCGGACCAGGGACTTAATCATGAATATGTACTGATAACAATTATTACTGGTCCGGCCAGCGGACCATTGAATCCGCAATGTTTATTCAAAACCATCAGAGTTTGTTGCAAATGCAGGAAAAGTGCTGCGTTTTGAGCCGACGTCACCGGCCGCGCTCGGCCTGCGGGGCGGCAGCGCATAAGGCCGTGGCGTCTTAGAAATGATTAGTGAAGAACACATGCGTCCACCGAGAGTCGAACCCAAGACCTTTGGAATATAAACACGACACCCTAACCACTAAGCTACATGCGCACGTACCGGTGGGGATAGCGTAGTACTTGCATTGTCTCGACGGCCGCTTGGCGACTGTTGGCGGCGGAAATTGCACAGGAAGTCGGCGTTGTGAATTGACAGGCCCATAGGCAGTGCATGCGCTATCAATGTGCATAGGCTGTACCAGTATTAATCAACGGTATTACATTGTTTTTGGTTATTAATGATGACAGCCGCAACTCGGCGGCTACCGAGGGTTGTGAAACCACAATGCATTGTTGGGGGCTGTCCTTAATAATGTAACCTTGTCAGGGGTTGTCCATATCCTGCTTGCGTGCGCATACACACACCTACATCTTTATATATGTAAGCGTTTGTGAATATATATGCATACGTTTACATGACATAAATACCAAAACCGCATTGCGGCACCAACAGAGGTGTTTACTGGATTTCTTGGACACAATGCTTGATTAAAGTTGCCAATCATTCTGCGGTCTCATCAGAGGCTATTATAACAAGTGACGTCATTGATGTATACTTTTTATACATATGTATATGAGACATACTTTGTATACGGCTCACCCCCAAGTACTACTGATATAACCATTTAGACCTGCATATTCATGCGTATAAGAATAGATTCGTTTATGACACATGCTGACATTTATATATATTATAAGACACCTATATGCATTACAAGATATATATATCATACAATGACGTATACACATATATAATGTTCATATATACGTAGATACTTGAATAAACGCATAGAACATGTTAATGGTGCATGTTTACAAATTTTTGCAAATACACGTACGGTACTATGAACCATGTTGATTGCATAGGCAGCCCCTTACAGCTTAATTGACAGCCGGCCGGCTGTCAATCAGCCGCCGACCATTTGCGGCTATCCACTTGCGGCTGTCCACGGTGTATAGCCGACGTCGGTGCGGCTTGTCAATTAACACGTTAAGTGCACAATGTGCAATCAGGCATGTAGGCAATCTACTGTATCTTACGTAGGTTATTGCTACCTACTCATAATAGCCACAGGGCCGCGGTCACTGGTCCGTGCCGCACCGTACATGGTGCGGCACGGACCGTGCGGCACAAAGTACGGTGCGCGGTACAGTCTACCCCCGTTAAAAGACTTCGCTTTAAGGGAATAACCCCGCTAAGATCATGGATTATATAAAGACCAATGGTTTTACAGGCAAATATCTTCGGTTAGTGGAATAGTCTTGTACGTAATAAGACTAAGGAGAAGGCTTGAAAATCTAAGTGGGCTCAGTCTTGTAACGGGGTAATACCTTGTTAATAGCATGATTGTCTTGTTGATATTTGAATAATTCTACAAAGCATTAAGTTCATTTATTGTATTGTATGGTTTAAAGGAAATATGACAGTGAATTTTGTTACGTCAGCAAATGATGACGTGGCTTGAAATTATCGGTCGATACCCCCATCAACAGAATATATATTCTTTAAACAATTAAAGAATATACAAGCTTATAAGCGCCAAGAGAATAACCTCGTTAGTGGAATAACAAGCTGAAAGGTAAACGTGATGCTTATAACGGGGTTAGACTGTAGTAGGGCCACAGGACCGCGGGACCGCACCTGGTTCGCATTCAGGGCCAACGTACATTACTGGTCCGTGCCGCACCATGGATGGTGCGGCACGGACCATGCGTGGTGCACGTCGCCAGCCATTCACGGGCCGCGGGTCCCAGAACGGACCAGGAACGGTCCGTCCCCCGCGGACCAGGTAGTTCTGGCTGCGGGACACGGACTATGCATGGTCCGCGGGGTCCGTGAAAGGACCATGCATGGTTCTTCAATGTCAAGCCGTGTGGAGATGACCCAGCGCAGTGAGCGATAACTCCAACACTATCACCATGCTTGCGTTACTGACCCCGCAACAAAGCGAATGCCATCATACTGTCGCCTGTGCATCGACAGACGTGTCATCACCGCGTCTCAACCCACATCACCACCACCGACACTCTTAAACGCGAGTAAACGACATCAACACACGACGGCCATCAACCGGCTGACTGACAAGACGCCATTGAGTCTTGACCGGCATTAACTGGCTGAAGAAATAGAATGCCTTGCGCGCGCCCCCC
>RHPI01000401.1:63960-77887 GCA_009103225.1 Chlorokybus atmophyticus
CCCGCCCCCGGCTGCAGACTGTGTCAGTATTGGACATGCGTAGATTTATTTATTAGGTTTGATCTCAGGAGCGTAGCGACGTCTCATATGCTAATGTTTTTGTCTTTGGCGGCGGCGATTGCAGTCTTTGCAGCGTCTTGTGTCGTTTAGCGCTGGCTCGCTGCAAGCAAACCGCTTGGAAGGAAGAGGAACAGCCCGCCGGCAACATGGGTGCTTGCTGGCTTGATACGTTGCGTATAACATGTTCGATTGTTCAATGCTTGTGATTCAGGCGACGCAGCTAATCTTGCCGCAGACGCAGCTAATGCTTCCGGATCAGGTGTCACGATTATGGCAGCTATCAGCGCTAGTGGTGGCGCTGCAGCAGGCAGCGTTGCGGGCGCCTTACAGCATCGGGCGCCTCGAATGGAACGTGCGCGTCGCGATTTGAGGCATTATGGCGGTCTTCTTGATCATGGTGGGTGGGGTAGCGGGCGAGGGGCTAGGCGCGGACGTGGCGGTGCGCGTTGTCGGTACGTGCTTGCATTATCGTGGCTGTCGTAATTATATTTTTAATGACATTGCTTTCATGCACCCGGGACGCTTGCGTTGCACGAGATTCGGCGTTATTAGGACAGCACGCATTTTTTCATTGCGCATCGCCCGCTTCAGCGTCTGGTTGCTGTGATTTGCGAGAACTTTAGGCTGGAGATGCGCTGGCTGTTGCGCTGCTCGCCTTGCAAGAAGCCGCGGAGTTCTATGTGTCCGAGCTTATAAAAGACACGTGGGTTTTGCGACGACGTTCCATTTAATTTCGTGTGTTTATCTAGAGGCCAGCGTGTCAAATTGTTTTTGGAAAGTCGGCGTGCCCAATTAGAGTAGTAGGTCGTTTGTCAACGGTGACGGGTTGTGTGATCCATATAACGTTGTTGTTCTTGCAGGAACCATTGCTGGCAGGGCCAAGCGCGTGACGGTGCAACAAAAAGATGTGTGGTCAGCGCAGCAAATCCGCCACAAGCTTTCCAATCTTGGCGCTGCTCAAGCCAAGTGGGCTGCCAATGCAGACTGTAAGAAGGAGGTTCGTCGCGAGCGCAACTGGATCGCTATCGAGGAGGTCCTAGATCAGCACTAGTAGAGGCGCTTGGAGCGTAACGCAGAGAGGAAAGCAACTCGCCGCGAGCAACGTGTTAAGGAGCGTGAAGACAGACGGGCAGCCAAAGAGCAACAGCGCCGTGGGGTAGGGCTCAAGAGGCAGACCTATGGGTCTGCTGGCCATTTTAATGACGAGGAGTTTGACCTCGAGATTAACCTTGAGCTTTCGGCGAAGACCCCTTCTTCGTCTTCCGAAGAGAAGGAGGACGACAGCCCCCCCTCTTCGCCTGAGCTCGTTCGTCGAAACACTCGCTATCGACGTAATACCTTCAACCCTCCCGATGGCGGCGGCAAAGATTTATTGGGTGGTGGGCGTGGTCTTGGTCCGGGCGGTGGAGGACTGGGTGGTGCCATGCTCGCGCGCGGGATCAGGATTTGAGTGTACATATAGGTTGTTATGAATCTGACATGATCTTTGCTTGGCTTGTTTGCGTTGTGATCGATATTCTGTGTGTGCGATCGGGTACTTGTGCGTGGCACTTGAAAATAACATGTGTGCCAATATGATAATATATCGGCATACGTACTGCACATTTATTGTCCCCAACAACGACGCCCGATAACTGTCAGCTTAACGGTTAGAACGGTGTCGTGTCGATGTCGTTACTGATATTGAATATACATTTCATATGATAAGCATGTGATATCGGCGTTGATGAACTTGAAATTAGCCTGACAATGCCATATACATGTTGTGACCGACTGAACGGTATCAGGGTCAGCGTTGCATTGCGCAACGCGATTGGGAGTTAAGGCTGAACGGCTATTGCATAGGCGGATAATTCTCCTCAACAACTTAGGCTACACGCCTGAGCTGATTTGCGACTACCCTTTGAGTGACGACGAGGTGGACGCCATGATACGTGAAGGCATGACCACAGATCGGCAATTTTGAGCAGAGTTCCAGACGGCACATTGACCGTTGTCTGCTTTGTCGTCGCATATTTGTAATAGCATATATTATGTCATCATATATGTGTCTTGTATATGTAATATAAGTCGCTGACAACAATTTGGTGCCAGGTGCCGCCAAATGTCTTTACGCCAAGTATGGCAGGCAATTTGAGCGAGGCACAGATCCACATGCAGCTTTGTCAACACTGTTGAGAACCATAAATGTTGATTGCGGACGTGCACCTGAGTTCCCATGTATATGTGCAACGCAACTGCTGAAGTTGATTTGTATCTTTCAAGTCTTGGATTGGGACGAGTACAGACGCTTGATTTTTGACCAAGCGACTCGTATGTTGGCAAATTGCGTCGTTAAAACAATCAGATGTGCTTTGTTAATGAGGTTGAGGCTTGCGAGTTACAAGATTCGTTTTGTCCGTTTTAACATGCCGCATGTACACTGCTAAAGCACAACATAGGCATAAACCCAACAGCGTCATTGATTTGAACAACATTTCGGATTTGAACAACCAAACCTGCCTGCTTTTCAAGGGGTCTCCGGCCAACGTATTCAGGCATTCTACACCATTTTTATGTCACTCTAAAGTTAAGTCCCGCTCTTTGGCTTTGGCCAATTCTTGCAAGTCGTACGTGGCTTCAATGTCCATGTTTACTTAACTGTCGAACGTTCAATTGTTGAGTAATTTACTTAACTTTGTCGGGGGTTTGCGCGCATGTTGTTGAAAGCGAGTCTTGAGATGGATGGAGTGACCGATGTATACCGTACATGCATGTTGCATCGCGTGATGATATGCCATTAGTATGTGACATTGCATTATTATTTTTGTGGCATGGTTCACCTTAGCTTACCAAATGCAATGTGGGTGAGCTTGTACACGTAGTACTGCTTCAAACCTTGTAAGATTTAGCTTTTTTCAATTTTGCGGCTTGATGACGATGTGGTCCTGCAGAGTAGATGCCGCGCTTGATGATGAGGGCATGTCAATACTCGGAATGTGTGAGCAGTCGTCCAGCATGCTACGGCGGCGCTTTTCTTTTTATGGTTGGCACTGGCACGTGTTGGCATATTTCCCTTATGAGCTCGATGGCCTGGGCCTCTGTCAGGTGCTTGCAAATATCCCATATAATCGCCTCCAATCGAAAATGAGCTCCATCAGCTGGTCCGTTTTAACCAGGATGGTGTTCTCGTCGTGGCCGCTGTCCTTGATCATGGCTGCGTTGAGCGCCGCAAACGTGTCGTATCTGTGCATGTTCGGTAGGAACTCTTTGCCGAATTTGGCGAAGTAGTACTTGCTGGAGCCTGTAATTGAAATTGTGTTAGCACAGTTCCTATGATGACGTTCACACCCACAGACACATGTTTCCCTAATGCACAATCACATGTTGGAGGCGCGTTTTTATGGCCATATATTTCTTTAAAGCGCTTTTCGGCCTCTTCACCCTTGCGAGAGAGGCGGTCGACATCGTCTTGGGTCCAAAAGGTGACACCATAATACTCTTGCGGCAAGAAACTCAGGTTGTCTAATCTGAACTTCTGTCTGTCGGTCTGAACGTAAGGGGACTGGTTCTCAGCTGGTTCGTTGATATTGATTGATTGCATTGGCTTTTTGTTAAACTTGGCATAATTTTCGTAATACCCGCCCACGATCTCGTCGACCCTGTGTGAATTTGCACATGTAAGTGATGTGCTCTGTTGGGAAAGTGACAGCGACGTTTCACATACATACTTCTCCATTGGTGGTGATGATTGATAAGCCGATATACTTGAAACGTTGCTGTGCCGCCGTTGCGCCGCCACCAGCCGACCGCCCTCTCGAGTGAAAGGGCCTGGTGGACCCATGGCCCCTTTCATTTGCTCGCATCACGTGCCTATACGATAATGTCATGTAAACTTATCTTACATGTACAACGTTAGTAACAACGTTATATAACTTATACCGTCATATCACACTTACTTGATCTATCACGCATTAGCATAATGTTCATAGGTAATGTCGTTCCATCCCTTTTTGAAAACCATGGTCAGTTGTCAGACGTCTTTCGTCTCTTGAAGCGTCGGCGAGGCTAAGTCGGCAGGTTGGGGTAGTGTGTTCAATCCGAATGCTGAGCGATGCGTGACTCGCGACAGCGCCACGTAGCAAAGGCCTTGGCAAAAGGCATTTCGGATGTCAATGTATGTAGTGTGATCTATAGTCATCACACGGCTTGACGTTCAAGAACCATGCATGGTCCTTCCACGGACCCCGCGGGCCATACATGGTCCGTCCCCGCGGACCACGAGTGTCTGGTCCGCGAGGGACGGACCGTCTATGGTCCTTTTGGGGCATCATATGGGTGGGGCATCATGGTCCATCATTATGATGCATGCCATGGCATTTGTGTGCGGTGACTGCATAACCTATTTGCATTGAGAATGTGCCTTTTCAGTAAGTTTGCCGTGGTTGGCGTAACAGTATTGCCGATAGCTTTATGTGACACGGACTATTTTATCAACGTCATCAATTTTAACAAATATGGCTTTTACATTGCCGACAGTGTGTGTTATCTCAGTGACCATTCCTGTTGAACCGTTGGTGTATCCTCTACACGATCCGTATTCTTAAACACTACGCGCACCGATAGCGACAATAGATAACCTATAGTAGTTACCGTCACTGATAAATTAGGCGACGCATGCTATTTGCAATGAGGCTTCCGTGCACTTGCGTTTCAGTGGAATTGCTAATATGTTGCTGTTGTCGTAGAGGTATCGCAGTAATAAGTCATTGTAAAACATATTATCCGCAACGTGTGAACATATCACCGTCACATGCGTTGTTTCGGCGACTACGTTACCGAAGTCACTTACGCACGCGGATACAACGTTGTCGATAATGGCCGCGATGGGTGGTTGCGTGCGTATCGTTCGTAAGAAATTCATGAACTCGATATCGCTTTGTTGACGAATCGATGTTGTACATTCGAATACGGTGGCACTCTCCCATCGATGGCTTACTAATGTAGCGCAACGCTCGCAATTATTGCTGCGGTGGTGGCAAATGGCCGGTACTTCATGCGTATCATCTGCAAGGATCACTGTTAGGTTATTCAGAATCATGGGCAATTTTGGGACCCCTTGATTCTTGACTATTCACGCCGTTGCGTCTTGATACTCATAACATGTGCGGTTTCATGCCATTTTCGTGAGAATATCCAATCGTTATCGTACTTTTTGTCCCATTTCTGCAAATCGAAATGGAGTTCTTCACCCATTTATGAATTGAGTATTCACGGTCGTTAGCGCGTGCTGCTAGCGACTTGCATGTTTATGGTGAATTGCGTTGAATAGGCGTGTTTTGGTAATCAAGACTTCAATGATGTGCGAATGCCGTGAACATTCCACCACATCGTAAGCATTTCATGGTGGAAAGTGCTGAATAAGCACCCACAGCTATGGTTGTGTTGCTAAAAAACGTTTTGGTGAGTCAATACCGAAACTGTTCAACTATATTATATTACCATAACGGCATAGACGCCGCCATGGAATGGTGGACGTAAGTGTATATGCACGGTAAAACGGCGGGCACCGTACCAGGTCAGCGCCTTGGCCTGGTCTGATGGCTAGCCGGACGCATCCAGGCCGGCGAACCAATAACCAGGCCAAGCACTTGGCCTGGTTATTTTTGCCTGGTGGCGAAGTGGTGCGCAGGCCCTACGCCTACGTGGCCTTACCTGTTGAAGGTATCACATGGGTGATGCTTGTATCCGGTCAGCTTGCCCTCTACACAAGAGTCGAGAGTCGAAGGTATGGGCTGAGCACGTGGACTCCGGACTTAGCAAGATGGTCGAGCCAGGACGGACTCCGGACCAGATGCTGAGTAGAGCGTTGGGAGAAACCGCGTAGCTTTGTAGATACGTAAGCTTAGCAAGCGTGGCTTAGCTTGTTGGAAAGCTCTGGTGGTGAGCTAAACAGCGCAACTTAGAGCGCGTTGAAAGGCTGAGTATTGCGCACGCGGTGCTTGCAAATGTAGACGTGTGTAGAAACTGGCGGGGTATAAAACCCCTGGACTTGTATGGCAGTAATGGCAGTAGCAGTCATGCTCTTGTGTTGATGTTGTTGGCGTGTCACTTGCACGTGTGTATGTCAACAGGTTATGGGCCCACACATGCTTGTGTAGGTTGATGGAGTGTGTTACGATTGTGTGAGTAGCTGTAATTGCTTGGTGGAATAGGTTGTAAAGTCTGCAAGTAGCAGAGGGGCAACCACGGCCACAAGCATGGACGGCTTGAAGTTCACAATTGAACCACTGGACGTTGACAACTACAACATATGGAGCGTGAAGATGGAGCTACTACTGGCCCACAAGGAGCTGTGGAAGTATGTGGATCCAGCGGAGGCAGTCCCTGTAGGCGAAGCGAGTGTCTGGCCAAAACAAGGGAGAAAAGCTTTGTCTTTTATAGGTTTGCACATGGCTGATCATCACCTGGTGCTGGTGAAGGAGTGCAAGAGTGCACAGGAGCTTTGAACGAAGTTGGATAGCCACTTCAAGTCGCGCAACATGGCGAGGAGACTGCAGCTCAGGCAGGAGCTCAACTCATTGCGCAAGGAGAGCGGGGAGCCCATTGTCAAGTTCATGGCGCGAGCGAAGGCGTTGTGGAGGGACTTGCTGGGTGTTGGCCATGAGCTCAAGGAAGTTGAGGTGGTGTGGACTGTGCTCTCAGGTTTGCCCAAAGAGTACAGGGTGGTTGTCACTATCTTGGAGTCTGGGAAGGAGGACTTGTCAATGGATGGGGTGACACCAATGCTTCTTCAAGAAGAGCAGCGCTTGAGGAAGGAGGACGATGATGGGGAGGGAGCACCTGGAGGTGCTATGGCATTCACGTCATCATCGAAGCATCATGTGAGGAAGGGCTTTCGAGGCATCAACGTGGAGTGTTGGCAATGCGGGGAGCGTGGTCACATCAAAATGAAGTGTCCCAAGTTAAAGAAGGCTGATGGTGAGCATCGAGCGGTTGCTTTCCATGCATCGGATGAGGGAGCGGAGTATCCTGGGTGGGTGCTGGACACGGGAGCAAACAGGCATCTCACAAGCGACATGAGCAAGCTCACCAACCTCACTCCTTTACCTGAGCAAGTCACGCTGGATTTTGGGAACCGGCAGATGCTGGAAGCTGTTGCAAAGGGAGATGCCAATCTGAGGTGCAAGGTTGGTTGTATGGTGAAGGAGGTTGTGCTTAGGGATGTACTGTATGTGCCAGGTGCATGTGCTCGTTTGTTCTCAGTACGTAGAGCCACGATAGTCGGTGCAAGGGCTGTGTTTGATGCGGACAAGGCTCGTATAGAGCTTGGCGGTGTCACGCATGTAGTAGGCATCAACAGGGGTGGACTCTACTATGTGGAGGAGGACGGTGCGCATAAGGTTGTTGCAAAGACAAGGGTGGTCGAGAAGATAGCGTTTAAGACACCACAAGGTCATGGCAACAAGGAGGAGGCACAGAAGGTTGCTGTCACAAGGAGCTCGGAGCCCGTGGGAGCTGCAAAGAGCTACAAGGAAGCGCTGGCGAGCAAGGCGCAGCAAGTGAAGGTTAGCAAGGAGCATGTGCATGAAGAGCATCACAGAGACAAGGGCAAGAAGTTGAAGGCCAACTTAGGGGCCCGAGTTGCTGTGAAGGACAAGGTGTTCTCTACAAACAAGTTTCAAGCTTTGGTGGGAAGCGTGGAGGAGCTGGAGCAAGAGGAGGTAAAGAGCTTCCATGCCATCGTTCGGAAGAAGAAGAGAAGCAAGGATTGCGAATATGTTGGAGGTGTTGAAGACCAAGCTGCCCGCGTGGGAGTGTTGAAGGTATCACATGGGTGATGCTTGTATCCGGTCAGCTTGCCCTCTACACAAGAGTCGAGAGTCGAAGGTATGGGTTGAGCACGTGGACTCCGGACTTAGCAAGATGGTCGAGCCAGGACGGACTCCGGACCAGATGCTGAGTAGAGCGTTGGGAGAAACCGCGTAGCTTTATGGATACGTAAGCTTAGCAAGCGTGGCTTAGCTTGTTGGAAAGCTCTGGTGGTGAGCTAAACAGCGCAACTTAGAGCGCGTTGAAAGGCTAAGTATTGCGCACGCGGTGCTTGCAAATGTAGACGTGTGTAGAAACTGGCGGGGTATAAAACCCCTGGACTTGTATGGCAGTAATGGCAGTAGCAGTCATGCTCTTGTGTTGATGTTGTTGGCGTGTCACTTGCACGTGTGTATGTCAACATTACCTGCGCTGCGGCGGCAAGGCCACGCAGGCTGTGCTGGTTAGACGAGTCCAATGGAGTTGCGCACAATATGAGAAAGCGCGGAACCCAAACAAAACTGCATACCAACTTGGCGACGCAATTGAAGAAAAAGTGACGAGCGTGTTTCATGTTAGTTACGTCACTGTGAGTTAGCATAATTGAAATACTCTCGATTGCGCAGACATCTGTCTGAGCGGCTGCGGTGGAGGTGGAGGTGGAGATGGCGGCGGAGGTGACGGCTGGTGGCCGGCGGCACATCTCAAAGTGGAACAGTACTGCAGTGAATAGCTATGGCGGTTGACAATTGCTACATCTGGTGGGCGGCTGTATGGTTGCAGCGGCTACGACCATGACACCAGGCGGCAGTAGCTGTGGCGGCATCAGGTATGCTTTGCGTGCCCAGCTGCCCCCATCAACATGATCGTCACTCCTACAAGAGGTTGCAAGGCCGCCGTCCGACTAACACCATTTTTTCAAACTTCGAAAGCTAGTTTAGGTTATGGTAGGATAGAGGCATAGTCACTCAACATGGTAGGGGTTGTACATCTTGATTGGTAAGTTATATACTCTGTTCTTTGTCATCTGTGTATGCACGCACGCAACATGATGCACATGCGCACGCGCATGCATGCTTGCATGCCTATACGCGTACTCATTGACACATGCACCCACACGCATACATCCGCACGAGTGCACACGCGGTGTGCTGAACGGCTAGAACAGGGAGAGTAGTGGGGCAGAAGGAAGAGTCCGGGCTGCTCTCTCTACCATACGCATGATGTCTATTGCTGACAAAGTGAGCAAGGTCTCTGGTCCACCCTTCACTCCCAGTAGCAGGTCAGTACGAAGCCACAGGGTGTCTGCAAGGTTCAAGGGGTTGATTGCCAATGCTTGTGCCTCATGCGCACCATCGTCCATCCACAACCAAGCCGTCACCATAACCGATCTCCCTGTGTGAGTGATGTGCATGAAACTCACCACAAGGAAGTGAAGCAGTGTAGTGTTGGGGTCTAGTCCCAGTGTGCACAAGCCCAATTGACGCCCCGTGTCAAGAGCATCAGCGGACGCCCCCGTGTGGGTGGCAATTGGGAGAGATAAGAGAGGAGATGAAGAGCGTGACAAACCTACCCACCAAGCGTCCTTTCTCCACCTGTACACAGCTGCAGCAAGGTGAGGTGCTGCAGGGGAAGGGTCTGTGTCGGGTGTGGTGAGAGGGGGACGAGGGGGACTGCCATCTTCCTCTTGCTGAACGTCCGTTGCCGCCTGTCCTTTGTCTCCATGCATATGCCAGCTCGGGGAGAGTGCGAGTGGGCGTGTTAAAAACCTCGAAGGCTGCACTAGAGAGGGGGGCATAGAGCCGGGTGGAGGGGCTTCCATGGCTTCATCCTCCTCTGCAAACTTGGGTGGTTGAGGTGGGGAGGGGCAGCTGTGGTCTGCCATCCATTGCCTTGCCGCATCCGCCAGCTGCTGCAGTGTGATATGACCGACAACGGACTTGCTTGTTTTCAAGGAAGATGTGGTCTCCCAGTTATCAAGATTCACCCATCGCTCATATGGGCCAGGAGGATACCTTGTGGTGGCGTCCACCATGATAGGGCAGACAAATAAAAAGAACAGGGGCATTATCTGTCTTGCTTCTCACAGAAACCGCCGACAGCAGCACTGCCAGCCCGAGTGGACCGACCAGATTCTACAAGTGTTTTGTGAATCAAAGAAGGGTATGAAAGTGTTGCAAGAGCTGAAAAATGCAGCTACGGACACTAGTGGGCATTGGTCAATGCGCGACGGGCTGCTATGGCACCACGGGCGCTTGTACATCCCCAACGTCGCGCATATCCATGTGAAGTTGCTGAAGGAAGCTCGTGACGTGCCCATTGCTGGTCACCAAGGGTTGGAAAGGACTTTGGCAAGCTTAAAGCAGCGTTTTACTGGCGAGAGATGCATCGCGATGTGCGCGATTACATGGCATTGTGCGACGCATGCCAAAGGGTGAAGGCAAGCAACCAAAAGCCAGGTGGGTTGCTGCAAACCTCTCCCTGTGCCATTGTCCAAGTGGGAGCAAGTTATCATGGACTTTATCACGGGGCTACCAAAGACAAGACAAAAGAAGGGTACAACGCTATACTTGTGTTCGTCGACAAAACCAGCAAAATGGTACACTTGGCACCATGTGGTGAGTCTTGCACGGCACCGGAGGCAGCACACTTGTTCGTGAAGCATGTGTTTCGTTCTCATGGATCACCACAAAGCATTATGAGTGATCGCAACCCGCGCTTTACAAGTAAGTTTTGGGAGGCGCTGCATAGTGCACTGGGTACCACACTGAGGTTTAGCACGGCATTCCATCCGCAAACTGATGGGCAAACGGAGCGGGCCAACCGTGTGATTGAGGACATGCTGCGTTGCTACATTAACGCGTGACAAGACAATTGGGCGGAGCTGCTTGAGTTGGTGGAGTTTGCGATCAACAACCACCACAATGCAAGCACAGGTGTCACTCCCTTCCTTATAAACTACGAGCAACATCCATTGACACCGTTGACAGCATGGACGCCGCGGCAACATGACGTGCGTGTGGAAGCAGATGATGACTTCCTCACAAAGTGCGCGGACATTAATAAGGCAGCTAGGGAGGCGCTATTGGTGGCACAAAACAGGCCGAAGCAGTATGCGGACGCGCATCGCCGACACCTCACATTTTAAACAGGCAACATTGTGTTACTCTCCGTGAAGCATGTATAGGTGTGTACGAGAGTTCGCAAGCTGAATGAACGCTGGTTGGGACCATTTAAGGTCAGCAAAGTTATCTCGGACGTGGCGTACAAGCTGGAGCTACCCGACACCATGCGTGTGCACCCCGTATTTCACGTCTCCGTTCCAAAAGGCATATCGAGAACAACCGCCAAAAAGGCCACCCCCGGAAGTTGGCACGGATGGTAAACCAGAGTGGGAGGTAGAAGACATCCTTGGTGAGAACTTTGTGCATGGCGTGCGCAAGTTCTTAGTGCAATGGAAGGGCTATCCATTGCATGAAGCAATCTGAGAGCCAGAGGCACACTTCGATAATGCTTGAGACGTTGTGCGTGACTATCTTGTTCGACGCCAACCTTGCGAGCTTCGAGGACGAAGCTCACCTAGGGGGCAGGAGTGTAACATTCAAGGCCAAATTTCGTGATTTTCATGGCCATTTTAGGCCTTATTTGCGAGGTGTCATGTTTTTTATGACTTGTGGCGGATATTGGCGAGTTGCGAGTCTGCCGCAGATATCGACCGGCTCAGGGCCAGTCTGAAAGACGCCAAAAAACGGAGGGCTAGTTGAGAAGGGCTCGACCAGATTTATAGAAGGGCCTGGCGCCAAGTAGTATAACTTGACCATATGAGCAGCAAATGAGGAGATTTTTGGTGCGTCTAGAAGTGTACTACAAGATTCTGCAAGAACATCGACGATTCTAGTTCCGTCGAGCGCTAGAATCGTTTAAACAGTAGCATGTGCAGACTGGTAGGTATAAGAGTGACATTCTACAATTTGCAATACAACCTTTAGCTCCCTAGTTTCTTGTTTGCAAGCTTGGTGGTTAGCAGAGGTTGCTAGCGTGTGTCCACCGATGTGTGCTTACTTGTGTGACGATCCAAGGCGCCACACAAGTCGGTGTGTAGCTTTAAGCGCATGCGCGTGCGTACGCGATTGGCGAGGCGCGCGTGTGTGCTCGGCAGAGGGGGCAAGGTTCCGATGTGAATATCGGGTCTTGGTGAGAAGGTTGATTGGACCAACTCACAAGTAACAAGGCACGAGCACCGTCACAGGTGCTGCGTGAGAGATGGCGCAGTATTACGACAAACCGCCTGCGACTATGTTGGCGGATGTCAACTGCAACATTGACATAGCCATGGTTAAGGTGCGACGGATCGTGCGGCAAAAAGATGTGTATGTGGAGCACCTGCAGATGACCATGTTTGCCAACAAGCTGGGCTTGTTAATCGGCTGCGTGACTGTTCAGCGCGAGCATGGGGAATGGGTGCCACGGCCCGGCAGCGCAGTTTGGGTTGGAAATAAAGAAGCCCCCAACTCAGTCCTGGAAGTGAGCAACACTGCTCCTGATGAGCCATAAGCACTTTTGGCTCCTCAAGCCTGCAAGCACCGAACAATGGTCGTGGCCTAAGCATGAAGTGCCGCTGGAGGTAATAGACCTGGTCGGAGAGTGGCGGAATGGCGTTGCCAATCCCCCGCTACCACCGGCTGCGACTTAGGGTGCTGCGCCAACGTCTCAGGCCTCGCCTTCGTGTGCTAGGCAAGAAGTAGCCAACGGTTCTGCACATCCTGCCTCCCCTCAACCACAGCCACATGCTCGCAATAACAATTCAGCACCCTCCCTTCCTGCCGCACAGATCACAAAAGACTTGCCGCTTTTATGGTCGATTTGTGGTAATGTAATGTCCCTTCCCGTTATATTCCCCCCCACTTAAAAACGCTGGCGTCCTCGGCAGCTGCTTCCCATCAGCTGGGGAATCATCCCAAGGGTCTGATTAGGGTCGGTCACCGGCCCCACCACCCAAGGACAGGCCTGTTGTCGGGTCAAGGAGAGTCGAGGGTCACGCTGTCTCGGGCCGCTGCAGGGAAAGACATGCTGGCTAGCTCTGTTGCTGCAACATATTGTAACATGTAGCAAAAGTAAAAGATAACACAGCTTGTATAGCGAGGAGTGCTTGGTGGAGCTGCTCCGCTGTTGCTAAATAACACGGATATGTGGAGGTGGTGTCATCCTTAGTGTACATGCTGTGCTGTAGGACACACAGTCAACAAGCCACTACTATATGTAGTGCTGTTTACACAGTTCTTTGCATGCGGAACATCTGTTCAGTGGTTAAGTGAGGTGAATGAGCAAGCAACACGTGGATACTATGCCCTAACCAATGCCAACAAACACACCACAACCAGGCACACCAAGCTCACAGCAATGACAAGCACTATGCACACGAGCATGCAAAAACCTCACATAGTGAGGGGTCTCTAAGTAATCGGGATGGCGTGTTCGCAGTTCAAGTCGCTTCACAAGCTCTTAGCTTTTTCACTCACAGTGTCACCAGCTGATCCGGTGAACACCATGACTACATAAACAAGTCAATAAGTCAAATTGTGACTGTTTTGAACATAAGATAACGATCATATCGAGGCTATTTCCACAGCGATCATCACTCGATATACAACACAACTTGTAACTGAACAGCTACGCGCGGTGCCTTTGTAGGCTATGGTCGTGAGCTACTCCAGAGTCATGACCTAGCTACTGGTCACTGACGCGCGCGCGTTGGTATGCTGGTAGGCCAGGCGATGGATTTGATGCAGGAATGCTCGATGAAGGCTGGTATGCGCGTGCAATAGGCCTGACAGTTGTCGGGTCGAAGAGAGTCGAGGGTCACACTGTCTCGGGCCGCTGTAGGGACAGACATGCTGGCTAGCCCTGTTGCTGCAACATGTTGTAACATGTAGCAAAAGTAAAAAATAACCCAGCTTGTATGGCGAGGAGTGCTTGGTAGAGCTACTCCGATGTTGCTGAATAACACGGATATGTGGAGGCGGTGTCCTCCTTGGTGTACATGCTGTGCTGTATAACACACAGTCAACAAGCCCCC
>RHPI01000401.1:78129-111385 GCA_009103225.1 Chlorokybus atmophyticus
CATGCTTTGCTGTAGGACACACAGTCAACAAGCCACCCCCCCCGAGCTTCTGGGCAGGTTCCAGCTCCAGAGCTCAGTTGCTAACGCAGGTGAGGAGAGCCGTTGGTGCGGCAATCGTCGCACCAGTAGTCCTCCATGGGTATTGCGTTCAATGGGGGCTCCAGACAGTAGCAATGCAGGCCCTTGTTATAGCCATTGCAGAGCATCATGAGTGCGTCGTTGCCGGCGCTGTCGCAGCATTCACACCGTGTGCTGCGGGCGGGGCGAGGGTGCTGGATGCGCGCAAAGCCAGCTATATAAGGAAGGTGACATGGCGCGCAGTTCACCATGTTGTCTTTCAACCTCTCGCCATTTTTACCAAGGAGGTCCAGCACTCCCGTGGGGTACACCTTGAGTACCTTGTCGACGGTGCGGTCCATGGAGGTATTGAGCGTGTCCTTATTGGCTGCCATGCGGTAGGCAAAGTCCCCTGCTTGAAACCACCGTTGGCGCTCCTTGTAGAAGCCGCTTTGCACGCGCTCGTAGCGCAGGGTGATGCGGTGCTGTGCGATGCGTAGGTTGTTGAAGGCCATCGAAATGGTGTGCTCGAACAGCGCGGCGCGTGTGGTAATGTCGCGGTGCATCCAGTCGGGATCATCGAGGTTGTTCACCACACGATCTACTTCCTGCTGTGCACAAAAGGGAAGCAATGGCGGACGCCCAAATAGCAGGTAGTGTGGGCTGTACTCGCGCAGAGCCGCTTGCTTTGACAATTCAAATCCAAGGGCCACCCACGGAAGGTGGTCGTCCCAGGTGTTCTTCTCATATCCCAGCACGTACTTGCGGAGTGCCTTCTTAATTATAATGGTCTGCACTGTACGCTCGGCGAGACCGTTGGCTTGGGGGTGGTCACGCGAAGTACGGTGATGATCAATATAGCATCTGTCCAACAGGGTGTCGAACTCTCCTCTGAACTCAGTGCCTTAGTCGGTAATAAACTCAGCGCAGCTGCCAAACTGGCTGAGGACATGGGAGAGGAAGGCTTGAGACACCCCCCTGCTGCTTTTTCGGGTAATGGCACCAGTTCCACCCATTTGGAGAAGTGCTCGACCATGACCAGGATGTAACGGTTGCCACGTGCCGAGGGTGCCAACTCACCCATGATGTCGAATCTCCAGCAATAAAAAAGACCGAAGATGGGGAGAGGGTGCAAGGTAGCGCTGCGTGTGTTGAGGCTGGCGCGTACCATGTCACACTGTCGGCAGTCGCTGACAAATCCCTGCACTTGTTTGGACAGCCCATACCACAAATATTGCGCCCTTACCAGGCTGACTGTACGCTTGACACCGAAGTGTCCAAGCTTAGTGTGGAGGGCAGTGATGATGCCCTCATGTGTGGCTGGTGTCGGCACCTCCTTGTCTTCATCATGGACGCGGCAATACAACTTGTCATCCGCCCATCGATAGTGGCGGGTGCGTTTATCGACACGATCTTGCTCTCGTGCACTCATGCTAGAGGGAAGCTGGCCACTTTGAAGGATGGAGAGTGATGGCTTGTCCAGCCGTATGTCTTGCCTGCTGCCGGCTCGGTGTCGTCGACTTCAATGTCGACCGCGTGGACGTCCCCTAGGGGTGCGGTCACCGTGGGGCCGATAGACTCAAGGGCAGGAGTCTCCTCTGCCATTGAGGTGGCAGTGGTGCTGATGCGGCGCCATGAACGTAATGCGGCAACAGCAAACATGGCCGCCACATTGGGAGCTGCTGCTGCAGGGCTGAGCTCATGCCGAGCTCCGGTTGCATCGTTGATGCTGAGGTGAGGGTTGCGACTGAGGCCATTGTCGTCATGGTTGGTGAGGCCGATTTGGTGATCGATCTCAAAGTCATACTCCTGCAATAGCAGGGCCCAGCGAGCAAGTTTCCTTGTCAGTTCTTGGTTGGTCATCACTCGAGTGGCTGATGATCGGTGATCAGCTGAAATTGTCGACCGAAAAAGAAAGGTCTGAAGAACGAGATAGCCCACACTGCAACGAGGCACTCCCCCTCGTAGCTGCTGAAGTTGGCCTTAGCGATGTTGTTGCTTCGGCTAGCATATGACACCACCCGCTCCTTCTTGTTCTCATCGTGCTGCACCAGCACAGCCCCCATCTTAAGCTTGCTCCAGTCGGTGTGGAGGATGAAGGGCTTGGTGTAGTCAGGCGGTTGCAGGATGGTAGCGGTGGTTAGCCTGCCCTTTAGCTCCTCAAACGCCTGCTGCTGTGGCTCCTTCCACGCAAACTCCACTTCCTTGTTTAGAAGAAAAGTCGAGGGGCCGCGCGATCTTTGCAAAGTCCTTCACGAACGGCGATAGTAGTAGGCAAGGCCCACAAAGGCGCGCATGTGCGTAAGGTCCGTTAGAGCAAGGAAAGCTGCCAGGGCCTCCACCTTTGCCTGCTGTACGTACACACCGTGGGGCACAATCATGTGCCCTAGGTAGGGTACCTTGTGAGTGAAGAAGGTACACTTGTTGGGGTGCACAGTCATCCCCACCCCCTTGAGTCTCTCTAGCACCTCCTCGATGTGCCGTGAGTGCTCTTCGTTGCTGCGGCTAAAGATGAGAATGCCGTCAATATAACATCGCGTTAAGTCTAGCCCCTTCAAGGCTTTGTCCATAACGCGCTGGAACTTGGCAAGAGCATTCTCCAGTTCAAAATACACGAGCTTCCACTGGTACAGCTGCCGATTGCCCCAGAAAGAGATCTTGTGCTTATCCTCCTCCATAATGACGATCTGATTGTACCCTTGTCGCATGTCCAGGATGCTGAAGACGGTACAGTCTCCTACATCATCCAAGAATACCTTCTGCAGTGGGCATCGGATACCTGTCTTGTTTGGTATTGTTGTAAAGTGTGACGGTGCTCGTGCCTTGTCACCTGTGAGTTGGTCCAATCAACAACCCTCTCACCAAGACACGGTATTCACACCGGAACCTTGCCCCCTCTGCCAAGCACACACGCGCGCCCCGCCACTCGCGTACGCACGCGCATGCGCTCGAAGCTACACACCGACTTGTGTAACGCCTTGGATCGTCACACAAGCAAGCACACACCGGTGGACACACGCTAGCAACCCCTGCTAGCCACCACTAAGCTTGCACACCAGAAACTAGGGAGCTAAAGGTTGTATTGCAAATTGTAGAATGTCACTTTTATACCTACCAATCTGCACATGCTACTGTCTAGACGATTCTAGCGCTAGACGGAACTAGAAGCTAAGATTCTTGCAGAATCTTGTAGTACACTTCTAGACCTTTCCAACGCACCAAAGATCTATTAATTTGCTGCTCATATGGTCAGTTATACTACTTGGCGCCAGGCCCTTCCAAAAATCTGGTCGAGCCCTTCTCGACTGGCCCTCCGTTTTCTGGCGGCTTCCAGACTGGTCTTGGGGCCCCGGTCGATATCCGCGGCAGACTCATAACTCGCCGATATCCGCCACAAGTCATGAAAAACATAATACCTTACAAATAAGGCCTAAAATGACCATGAAAATCACGAAAGTTGGCCGTGACTGTCACACTCCTCCCCCCCCAGATGAGCTTCGTCCTCGAAGCTCGCGAGGTTGTCGTCGAGCAAGATAGTCACGCACAACGTCTTGAGCATTAGTCAAGTGTGCCTCTGGCTCCCAGGATGCTTCATGCAACGGATAGCCCTTCCATTTCACTAAGAACTTGCGTACGCCATGCACAAACTTCTCACCAAGGATGTCGTCTACCTCCCACTCGGGTTCACCATCCGTGCCAACTTCGGGGGGCGACCTTTCTGGCGGTTGTTCTCGATATGCTTTCAGAAGGGAGACGTGAAAAACGGGGTGCACACGCATGGTGTCGGGTAGCTCCAGCTTGTACGCCACGTCCGAGATAACTTTGCTGACCTTAAATGGTCCCAACCAGCGTTCACTCAGCTTGCAAACTCCCGTACACACCTATACATGCTTCACGGAGAGTAACACAATGTTGCCTGTTTAAAATGTGAGGTGTCGGCGATGCGCGTCCGCATACTGCTTCGGCCTGTTTTGTGCCACCAATAGCGCCTCCCTAGCTGCCTTATTAATGTCCGCGCACTTTGTGAGGAAGTCATCATCTGCTTCCACACGCACGTCATGTCGTCGCGGTGTCCATGCCGTCAACGGTGTCAATGGATGTTGCCCGTAGTTCATCAGGAAGGGAGTGACACCGGTGCTTGCATTGTGGTGGTTGATCGCAAACTCCACCAACTCAAGCAGCTCCGCCCAATTGTCTTGTCGCGCGTTAACGTAGCAACGCAGCATGTCCTCAATCACACGGTTGGCCCGCTCCGTTTGCCCATCAGTTTGCGGGTGGAACGCCGTGTTAAAAACTTCAGTGTGGTACCAAGTGCACCATGCAGCGCCTCCCAAAACTTACTTGTAAAGCGCGGGTTGCGATCACTCATAATGCTTTGTGGTGATCCATGAGAACGAAACACATGCTTCACGAACAAGTGTGCTGCCTCCGGTGCCGTGCAAGACTCACCACACGGTGCCAAGTGTACCAGTTTGCTGGTTTTGTCGACGAACACAAGTATAGCGTTGTACCCTTCTTTTGTCTTGTCTTTGGTAGCCCCGTGATAAAGTCCATGATAACTTGCTCCCACTTGGACAATGGCACAGGGAGAGGTTTGCAGCAACCCACCTGGCTTTTGGTTGCTTGCCTTCACCCTTTGGCATGCGTCGCACAATGCCATGTAGTCGCGCACATCGCGATGCATCTCTCGCCAGTAAAAACGCTGCTTTAAGCTTGCCAAAGTCCTTTCCAACCCTTGGTGACCAGCAATGGGCACGTCATGAGCTTCCTTCAGCAACTTCACATGGATATGCGCGACGTTGGGGATGTACAAGCGCCCGTGGTGCCACAGCAGCCCGTCGCGCCAATGCCCACTTGTGTCCGTAGCTGCATTTTCCAGCTCTTGCAACACTTTCATACCCTCCGTGTCTTTATGAAGCACTTGCCAAATCTGGTCGGTCCACTCGGGCTGCACTTGAGCCAGGGCCTCAATTGCATTAAGCCGGCTCAGCGCATCAGCAACACCATTTCACGTACCGGGCTTGTACTTGATATCGAAGTCAAAAAGTTGAAAGAATTCAAGCCATCGAGCTTGTCTGCGACTTAGATGAGGTTGTGTTTGTAAGTACATCAGTGGAGAGTGATCCGTCTCAAGCACAAACTTTTTGCCTTTCAAAAAACAACGCCATTGTCGTAGCGCCATGACTTGCGCCAAAAGTTCCTTCTCGTGCACGGGGTAATTCAGCTCCGCACCACTCATCTTCTTGCTGAAGAATGCTACTAGTTGAAGGCCGTTGCCATGGTCTTGCTGCAAAACAGCTCCTACGGCTGTGTCGGACGCGTCGCAAGCCAAAATAAATGTCTTTTCCATGTCGGGGTGAGCTAGGACTGGTGCCTCCGTCAGCGCCTTTTTCAACGCAGCAAATGCATGTTCCTCTGTTGCTGACCAGCTCCAAGGCTTTCCCTTCTTGAGTAGGGCAGTCAAGGAAGCAGCTATGCGCAAAACCCCCATGATAAACTTGCGATAATACCCCGCAAGGTTTAAAAAGGACATCACCTCCTTTACGTTGGTTGGGGAAGCCCACTCGCGCACCACCTGCACTTTGTTGGGGTCCGGCTTGATGCCTTCATGCGACACGATGTGGCCTAGGTACTCCACCTCTCGAAGCAAGAATTTGCACTTTTGTAGCTGGGCGTACAACTTGTGTTCGCGCAAGCACTGCAACACGCGCCGTAGAAGTGCCACGTGCTCCTCCTTTGTTGTCGCGTACACCAAAATGTCGTCGAGGTACATGAGAACTCCCTTACCAATCAAGTCAGCAAAAACGCTGTTCATAAGCAATTTAGAATGTTGCCGGTGCGCTCGTAAGTCCGAAGGACATGACCAACCACTCGTAGTGCCTTTAATGTGTGTTATATGCTGTTTTCTCCACATCCTCGGGCGCGATGCGGATTTAGTGATAACCTCCAGCAAGATCAAGTGTTGTGAAGTACTGCGCACCTTGCAATTGCTCCAGCAACTTGTCGATACGTGGCAGTGGAAAGCAATTTCTCTTCGTGATGTTGTTGAGAGCTCGGTAGTCGACACACATGCGCAAGCTCCCCGTTCTTCTTTCGTATAAACAAAATAGGTGCACCATAGGGGGACTTACTAGGCCTGATGTAGCCTCTTTTCAGCAAGTCCGCCACCTGCCTCTCGGCCTCCTCCAGCTCCAAAGGTGACAACTTGTATACGGGTCGATACGGTGGCTTGTGCACGCCCTCAATCAGCTCCACCCGGTGGTCTACGCTCCGTGGAGGTGGTAGACCAGATGGAAGTCCGTCCACCATGATATCTTGGTATTCTTTAACAAGTTTACACACCTCGGGGTCCATCGTAGCCGTCTTAACATCGTCACGCAGCTCTGGTGCTGACTTTGCAGTGTTTTCATGCACCACGCACAACCATGCAGCCTTTGCCTTTCGTGGAGACAATAACTTCCTCAATTGCACATAAGAGATCTGGGCAACTGTCGTACCACCTGATTGTGCGTGCCGCGCCTCGATGACGTCCGACGCAGCTTGAATGGAATCACCACCATGGTCTTCAACGGTGAGCGCGCGCTTCTTCCAATTGATGGATGGATTATGTTGCCATAGCCACGGTAGTCCCAATATCCCGTCAAACCCGTTCCGTAGGGTGATGCAGCAAAATCGCATGTTCTTCTTCATCTTCCCAATGCGAACGAACAACTCTTTGGTCATAAACGCAGCGCCATCACCTCCAGAGGGTGGCTCTCCATCAGCGAGCTTCACTTCACCTCCTCGTAATGACGAAAGCCAACCGTAACGCTGCGCAATATCAATACTCATAAAGTTGTTGTTGGCACCGCTATCAATCATGAGCTTGCACTCTCTCCATCGTCCTTGGTCATCGCAAATGTGTGCTCAAAGCCCGAAGTACTTTTTTGTCTCCTCGTTTGCATAACTCACCACCATTGGCGCGTTCAAAGCCATCTCCTCCTACTTTTTGAATGGAAATGTCACAGCATCCGTCCGTGCATGAGGCTCCTTCCTATCCCCAGCGGTAGCCTCCTCACCTACTGGGGGAAGTCGTTTTCCTGCTCCACGCCATTTTGCTCAATGGTGTTGACGCGACGATCACGGCGAGGGTTGCCATCCGGTGTTGGCCTTTGCGTGCTTCGTTTGGGGCATCCGTACGCCAAATGCTCCGTCGACCCACACGCATAACACTTGCGCACACCTTTACCTCTTTCACCACGTCCGCCGTGCTTCGCCTCACTTTCATGCGTGTGTATGGCACCCACCTCCATTGGTGCAGGCCCAGAGTCAGCTCCACCTCCATTGGCAAGTGCTAAACTTGGTTCTCCTCGTCTCCATGCATGTTGAAAGCCTCCCCGGGGCTGATCACCATGCCTTTGCTTCCAGTCAGTGTTTCTTGTGGTGGACTTGAAGTACAACGCGTCGAGACGCTCCGCGATGCGTATAGCCTCCGCGAGTGTCTTCGGGTCCCGTAGCTCCACTTCTTTACGCCCCAAAGGTTTTAAACCACGTGTATACCTGTCCAACTGCTCCTCCTCGGTCATATTGGGTATGGACATCACCAATCGCTGAAACGCGGCCGTGTACGCCATCACCGACCCCATTTGCACAAGGGCTGCAAGTTTGTCGCGTGCGGCCTTCACGCTCTCAACGGGAACAATTTGATGCCTGACCTCCAGTGCCAACTCTTCCATGGTGGTCAACAGTAGCGCCAACCCGTTTGCAACACGCGTACATTGATGCCTCCATCACACAAGTGCTGCACCTTCAAGCAATGTCGCTGCAACCTTCACGTGCAGATGCGTGGGCACCTCTGTGAGCTTCAACCAAGACGATACTTGAAAAATCCATTCATCCACTGCATCTCCATCACGTTGACCCGTGAATGGCTTGAGCTTTGGCACCTTCACATACACGCGCGAGCTTGATGCCATGGGAATTTGTACACGCGCCATCGCATGCTCATACGCCTCGCGTTGTGCTTGTGCCGCCGCTTGAGTGTGATGAAGCTCTTCCCTCAGTGCCAAGATGGCAGCTTGAAGCTCTTCCATGCGAGCATCCTCCATCTCCACTAACACACTACACTCCGCTTCCGAATGAAAGGTGTAAGCGCCCACACACTTCCTCTCTCACCTTCGTAAACCGTGCTCCGATACCTTTTTGTGACGGTGCTCATGCCTTGTCACCTGTGAGTTGGTCCAATCAACAACCCTCTCACCAAGACACGGTATTCACACCGGAACCTTGCCCCCTCTGCCAAGCACACACGCGCGCCCCGCCACTCGCGTACGCACGCGCATGCGCTCGAAGCTACACACCGACTTGTGTAGCGCCTTGGATCGTCACACAAGCAAGCACACACCAGTGGACACACGCTAGCAACCCCTGCTAGCCACCACCAAGCTTGCACACAAGAAACTAGGGAGTTAAAGGTTGTATTGCAAATTGTAGAATGTCACTTTTATACCTACCAATCTGCACATGCTACTGTCTAGACGATACTAGCGCTAGACGGAACTAGAAGCTAAGAGATTCTTGCAGAATCTTGTAGTACACTTCTAGACCTTTCCAACGCACCAAAGATCTATTAATTTGCTGCTCATATGGTCAAGTTATACTACTTGGCGCCAGCCCTTCCAGAAATCTGGTCGAGCCCTTCTCGACTGGCCCTCCGTTTTCTGGCGGCTTCCAGACTGGTCTTGGGGCCCCAGTCGATATCCGCGGCAGACTCATAACTCGCCGATATCCGCCACAAGTCATGAAAAACATAATACCTTACAAATAAGGCCTAAAATGGCCATGAAAATCACGAAATTTGGCCTTGACTGTTACATAAAGGGGGCGGTAGTCGCACATACGTCGGTCTCTCTAGTTGCCTGTTGAATCCTTCTTAAGGGGCATGACGGTCGCGGCCGCAAAGTCCGATGTGGACTCCTCAATCAGGCCTGCATCTAGCAAAGCCTTGCACCTCTGCTCCATCAAGTCTTTTTTCAACTTGGAGAGTCGGTACTGTCGTCGGAACACCGGTTCGGTGTCCACCGACTCAAAGTCCATTTGATAAATTGAGCAGGCGCTCAGTTTCTTCACGCTGAAGCTGAACTAACTCCTCCACTTGTTAAGGAGAGCCTCAAGTTGTTGTCGTGACTAACCTGTAGCAGGTGGCCCAATGGCATGGGACCAAGAGGTAGCGTTGGCAACTACTGGGATGTCCTCCACAGTGACTGCTGCCTGCTCCTTAATATGGCTAATTTTGAGGGCGCTGTGTGACGCTTTGGTCTCTCGCACGCGATCCGCCCACCCCCCCGCCAGGTGTTCGAGCTCCTGAAAACACACATGGCGGTCTTATGGAGCAAAGCATATCATCAATAACCACACCATGCTGTTCTGGTCCATTGCGCGTCCCAACAATTGACATTGCTTAATGTCGGCTAGCTTGGAATCTGTGATATTGCCTGGAGAATCCCATGGCGCATTCGCGCTCACGTGCGTTGGGTTCCTTCAGTTGGCTTGTGTTGGAATCCAACACCATGCCTTTGCCTTAGTTGCGGAAGGCGTATGATCCTTGGGAAGACACCAGAGTAGGGAAGACGACGTGGTTGACCGGGCTGATTGCACGGGTAGAAGTGATGGTGATCGTGTCGCGTGACTGGTTGTGCTCTGCGCTCAGGGTCTAGAATAGCGTCGACAGTGAGATCCCATGGACGACTGCTGTGTAGATATACAGCAAAGAGATCCTCGACTGTAGCTAGGTTGGTCCACTTGGCGCGGATGCGATGAGCACGGAAGCCATGACGCGCTGCGTTGATTTTCAGAGGATGTCCCAATAAAGAAACAAACCTGTTGAAAGCTGTTGGCCACGTGATGGCGCTTATCGTCCTTGGAGTGCACATTCTCGATGATGTATCCCGGAGGCCTGGACAGCTGGTTGCTCTGCAGGATTTTTACGACACGCATCAGTTCCCTGAACAGTCGCGAGCGAGGATCAGCGAGTCCTTGGCCTCTGCCTGCTATTGAATATCCTTAACACTCCCATCCTTTTATCAGCCGGTTGATGTTGCCCACCGCCAGGAGGTGATCCGCGCTGATCCGACGGATGTCCTGTGGCAGTGCCTTCAGGCTGTCTTGCAGCGCCGATATCGGCAGCCGCTGCGGGTAGCATTTGCGTAGGTGACGCAGGTGGTGGTACTGAATAGAAGGGCTGTACCGACTTGAGATTTTGGAGGTCCACGAACTCACAGGCAGATTAGTTACTAGAAGTCCAGGAAATTAAGCTTTTTATTAAAAAGGGGTTTACCGATTTGAGATCTTGGAGGTCCAATAACCCACATGCAAATTATTTATTGGACTTTTCAGATCTCAGGCATGGAGCCTGATATACTGTGTTGCTGAAGTGCTATCAACGCAATCCTGTATAGACAATAAACTCCAACACCTCAAGGTGTATCAAAGGGCTTTAGGTGAGTTTCTGAGCACTCACGCCTACTTACTACCAGAATTACAGCAGAGTGTCTCCATGTGAATGTTGCTGATGTATGCGAATTGCTGCATGAGGGATGTGCGTGTGTGGACAATACATGCTGACTATGTATGCAACAAGTGCCCGCGCCCCTGCTACAGTAAGCTGTGCTTATCATGCGTGCCACACAACACATAAATAGTCATATGTTGTGTGTGCAACTTGCAGGATACAAAGTGCAATTGTGCAACAGCATCTGTGCAGCTGCAACTTTGTACCTGCAACATTGCAGCTATGCAACATCGCAAACTTTACAGGACGACTGATTAAGCACCGAGGGACTGACGGGTGCCTGAGCCTGCCTAAGCCTGCCTGCCGCTGCCTGCACTGTTACTTTTGAACTGTTGGGAAGGCGTTAGCGTACGTGGACTAATGCAGACGGCTGCGGGCCGAAAGTAGTTGTCAATGGCACTAGCCGGCCGAGAGTTGTCAACTAGTTACCCTTTGGCGGATGTGTACAGACGGCCGTTAGCCGGTAGTTACAGACAGCTAACAGCAATAGTTGGCATTTTCTTTGCCATTATATTGTTGTTAATATGTGACCCTTATCGTTTGACAAAAGTTGGCAATTCTTGCCGTAAGCGAACACTAACATGCCATGCAGTGTGCAAACCTTGGACTGATTGTTTGATCTGGCAACTATAAGCCCACAATCTATACAACGTGCCGGCAGTTGTGAGAGTATGTCCACTTGCAACTAAGCAGCCGACTTGCGCATGAAACCGTTTCATGAGTGCGACAACCAGACTTAATGTTTTAGGTTGTCACTACCTACAACATTGAGTCTGGTTGTCGCACTCATGAAACGCTTATCAACCCGTGGTGCCTGCCTCTAAACTCCTCCTGTTCCTCCTTTAATAAGTCTTCTGCTTTAACATCGGAGTCATCTTCCTCTGCTGCCTCGCTCGCTGACAATACAGCGGCTACTTTATCCATCAGCTTGAAAGTCAGCACCTTACCGTGCACGCGCATGCGCTTGATGTTCGCTTTGAGAGTGACCATCTGCATTTGGTACTGCTGTAAGAGTGGCGTGCTGCCAGAGGACTAGCCCATCAGCATACACATGCTTACCTTGTCTTCCGCTTTGTTGCACTCCGTTGGGCAGACAGTCAGCCTGCCGCGCTGCTCGCATTTCACTCTGATCAACATGGCAATCTGCAAGCATACTGCTTAATATTGCCGCTGGAAACATTGAACTAGTTCATGGATTACCCGTTCGTGGTACTCCGCAGCTTCTCTTTTGCGATTTGTCAGCTTTCGCAAGTAGAAATAGGCTGTGCATTTACGAAATTGGTCATGCTGTTCATGTGCGTGACACTAGAGGGTGTGCATGAGGGTGTGCATGTGGTATTGACAGTGTATGTCATGTGCAAGATACTAGAGGCTGTGCATGTGCAAGATAAAAGAACCCTAGCATGTGGCATTGACAGTGCATTGTAACCCACCTTGGTTATGCCAGTCTTGTTTGGTCCCTTCAATCATGTCGCCGTGGTCACAGCTGCTGGTGGGTTGGATGTGTTTAGATGCAGTATTGTGGTGTGCCTTTGCCCACTCTGAGGGGGAGCCCTTTAAGATATCGCCTAAGTCACTGTTGTCATTAGCTGTGCCCTTGGCAGGCATGGTGGGGTTTAACACCAAGGACACCCCATCGGCACCTTGCCCGCCGTACGAACATGGGCTTCATCCCGAACCTCGACCACAACGCGCACTACGCCCCTGGCAGCGCCGCTAACAATGCACCGAACGCCACATACCCTCGCCATCAACGCCCTGTAAGGGCATAGCTTGGCGGAACCACCAATGGTGTTTTCATGCGCAGGGATTGGCATTGCCAGCACTTGTCAATGGTACGAATTGCCATCGCCACTATACAAAGATACCATTGACATAGTACCTTTTGGCAAAGGCATCTTCGTACCATTGAAACGGTTTAATGATATTAATGCAAACTCACCCCACCCTGGACGTGCAATGGCTCGACCGTACCACGTCGCAAGTTTTACATGGTGACTGACAAGGGACTGAGGGACTGACGGGTGCCTGACCCTGCCTGACCCTACCTGACGTAACGAATTGGTCCATAAAGGGACTTTTTGGGACGGCCGTTACTATCAAGCAACGTCTACCGACGGCAAGCGGTCGACCAATAAGTACAATCGACGGCAGCCTGCCTGTGACGGCAACACCGCACAATAAGGTGACGGCCGATTGTCAATCGTCCCATTTGCGCGATGGCGTTGTATCTGTATAGCAGATAAGTCACGTTGTGGTCACATATAGTGACGGCCAACGGTCGTACCCTGACCGTCAAAAAGTATGCACGACGGCCTGCCTACTTTGGCAAGCCAGTCGCCGTTAGTCCCTATCAAGTGACCCTATCGCGTTTATTAAGTGACGGCCGATCCCCGGTCGTGCACTTAGCGCGGCGGCGACCTACTTAATGTGTGTCAAGCATGGCAAGCAAGTGACCGCCGGTCTTTAAATGTCAGCAAGTCGGGACGGTGGTATCGGCCAGCAAGACGAGACGCGGGTACAATGCAGCCGCCGTACTATGTTAATACAGTCTAACGTCGATAAGTGCATACCATCGGGAACAGGCGTTCTTATGCACTTATCAAGTTTATGTTACTATCGCTAAGTGCATAAAATATGCACATATAGCCAGCGTAAGTGCATAACTTATGCACTTATCAAGTGCAAACAGTATTTGAACTGTACGCTTCATTTCAATAGATATCAATCAATTTATACGTTTGTATATGATGGTGTGCGAGCATTTATATGGGTGTCGCGTCACGTCATTATCATGAGCTCGCGCAATGTCTACAATAGCATCATTAGGCAGCATATTGACTTCGTTACTAATTACACGTGTGCAAAGTTCCGCATGGAGTTGCAGTCTACATGCATGGTATACATATACTTATTTGCATATTTACTCATCAATCACAATATGAGAGGTGCTGGGACGTGCGTTGCTATCTACATGCATACCACAATCAGCAGCAGCAGAGTCTACATCAACATCTACATCGATGTTTCTACAATGCATGAAGTGTGTCATGCGTGTCTGGCGCACTTGACGACCAAAAAGCCGCAAGTGTGTCATCTTGGTGATAAGCTTGTGGATCATCAGCTGCTCCACCTCCGTAAACTCTTCACCGTTCTCGCCGGCCATGTACTTGTCCGCATTGCCGAGGCCTTCAATGGCATCATGCATCGTCACACGCACAGGCTCCTCCTCATCGAAGTTAATGCCATCATCTGCATAATACACTTACTAAGAGATTCAACAAGTTGCAATAAAAACAGATGCTTGCGATTTGCTTACACACCGTCTATTATGTCGACTGCAGCCTCCACCGGTGCCCCAACCGCAGCAAGGATATCTTGGTCGCTGCGCCCAGCATGTGTAGCCAGATGATCATCCGCAACCACGAAGTCAGTTGCTGTTGGCAGATCAGATGATGGAATTGGTAAGCGAGGCAGCATAGCTTCCAATTGACCTGTGGCTTGTGCTGTAGCTTCATCTGTGCTTGTTGTCGTCGCCCCTTTAAACCACTCAGGTGGGCAGATGCCACTTTTCCGCCAGCAATTGCTAATCGAAGTGTCCTTGATCTCGGCCCATGCTGCTTTTAACCAGATAATGGCGTCACGAACATCAACTCTGACTTTGGAGATTTCAGTATAAGCTCTTGCTTCGTAGCAATCAAGCAAATGCATCACCAGCTTTTGCTTGTACCTGGCATGCACATAAATAGTTAGCAAAAGATGACACTAAGACTAGCACACAGACGCACGCAAACAGAACACACACATGCACGCCCCAGCACACGGACACACAAGCACACATGCCAACACAACTGCACACGGACACACAAGCATACACAAACACACATGCAAACAGAACTGCACATGGACACACAAGCACACACATGCACGCACACTCACGCACGCATGCACCCCACACACGCATGCAAAAGCATGCACATGCCAGCACGCACACACACAACACATACCTAGCTTTAAAGGCTGCAATAATCCCCGCATCCATTGGTTGGATGACAGATGTTGTGTTTGCCGGAAGGAACAATGCAGTGACGTTGGACAACTCCAGCCCCTTGAAGGTGGTAATCTTCACTTCTGTTGCATGCATGCATGCATGCATGCAAGCAAGAGTTGTCAAGCAACAAGATAACCTTGCGCTTCTGTAGCTTCATATCAAAGTTGAATTGCGTAAGCCATCGGCTGAACACCTGCAGCAGTCAAGAGGATATAAGCTCAACTAAGCTAACTCACAACACAAGTTGCACAATGCAAATGGCAGCTACCTGGCTGGTCATCCATGCTATGTCATTGTACTCGTATTCAACATTGATTTGAATGGGAGTCCAACGACCAAAGCAACGTGGCTTCATTGCGGTGCCGATGAACAAAAGAGGCCGCTTCTCTGTGCCACTTGCGTTGCTACACAAAGCAAGTGTGCAGCGAGCCTTTTGTTTCTTGAATCCCCTAACATGAGCTCCCACCAGACCGAGAGTGCGGCTAGGGCGTGCTCTATAAAACAACCCAGTTTCATCCATGTTGAATACATCATTGGGAGAGTATTCGGCAAGCAAGATGGGTAACTCACAGCGAGATACTTCTATCCCTTCGATGTCTGCATATGCTGCTTCACCATGCAGTGCAAACGAGCGAATGCCGCGACGCTGCTTGAAGTTGCACAACTACCCTGCAGACACCTTAAACAACTCTGGCAACTTCATGAGTTTGTGAAACTTCAAGGCCTGTGCCTTCAACAGTACATTTGTCAAGGGGCTGTTTGCAGCAGTAACATCACTAAACCACTCATAGAGTGCTGCTTCTAACAGAGGGAACTGTGCAGGCCGGAGTCTTGTAACATCTGCTACAAGAAGGCCTCCGTCTACTACAGCTTGTTCAAATCAGCGTTTTTCAACAGCCGAGATAAAGCGGATTGCGTGATGTCAATACCCAACTCCTGTTTGATTAATTGAATCTTCTCTGCCTGCTTTGCAACTGCATGCTCCTTGCACAGGTCCACAATGCCCTTCTTGTCGGCTAAACTAAATGTTTTGTGCTTAAGCTTTTTCTCTATTGCGGCCATCTACAAATGCACAACAATCAGCAACAATATCATACAACAGCACTGTGAGTGTAGCACAGTTTGATAGTATCGCCCTGTGAAGACACTGTGCAGGAAATCAGTGACGCCATGTTGTGACTGTCTTACCTTATTGTCGCCACTCCTGCGCCACAAAGCACACAACCAGACCCCCCATCACCGTCACCGCCGCCGCCGCCGCCGCCGCCCCCAGCTACAACGGCGTCCAGGTCGCTGCGCCGGCGGCAGACAAGCCCTAATTCGCCTGCGAAACCCTAATTGACCTCGATAAGTGCATAAGCACACTAGAATATGGGTCTCATATAAAATGCACTTATCGATGAGTGCATATGCGCTTAGCGAACATGCATTACCCCTAAGGACGTCGGTGACAGCGAAAAATATGCACATAACGCGGATATGCACTTATCAAATATGCATTTATCGAGGTTAGACGATAGTACCAACAATACCATTGTCGCAATGGCACCATCGTACCATACTGATGGTACGATAGTGCCATTGCGACAATAGTACTTTCGTACCATTATAATAATACGATAGTGCCGTTGCGAGTCACGTTTCGACAACGTGTTTGAATAACTTGGGCTGCCCAAGTTATTCAAACGCTCAACGGCTTCAAGTTGAACAGAGCGTTAGCGGCAGCGGCGGCAACGGCAACGGCTAACAGTAGGTGAGCTTGGTTGCTGTCTGACGTTGTACTACGCGCAACACCGCATGCCATCTAACCACGCTCCTTGCCTTGGAGCGGCCAGGCCAGGCCAGGCTAGGTCAGACCAGACCAGGCGGCGGCAGCGGGGCGGAGAAGGAACGGCGGCGGTGGAGCTGGAGCGGGCGGTGCAGGAGCCGCAGCTCAGTACAAGGGTAGTACTAGCAGTAGTACCTAGGGTAGTAGTAGCAGTAGTGGTAGTGGTAGCAGTAGTGGTAGTCTAGTCGTGGTAGCAGTAGTGGTAGTCCAGTCGTACTAGCAGTAGCTCAGAATATTACATTTTAGTTTTTTTTTAATTATTGATTTTTTTGTTTTTTATTATTTGTCACGCATTCTTGCACAGCTAATGACGACAATCACGTGTGACACCTAATTATAAATGAGCGATACCAGCAGGTACTTTTGAAGGTACACATCATTAACGGTAGGTACCTGACAACCTTAAGGTACCTGACAATTTTGCTCAGTTAGCGTACAGTCGCTGGTACCTAACTGATAGATACCTATTGATTACCTGTTAGTTAGGTCAAGTCCCCTTTGCTTAACTGTTGAGTACCTGACAGGTACCTATTCATTAGGGTCAATCCCTTTATGCAGACGGCCGCCAACCAATGGTGACGGCCGTTATGCTCAGGTCCCTGTATCGAGATCGCCGATAGACTGAAGGTCGACAGTCTCACGAATATCCTCGGGTGCACGGCCGTTGTTAATATTCAGTCGGCCGGTAGGGGAAATAAATGCAACGCATAGTAATGGTACGACGGAGTCGTCACGCCAGTAAATGGCGGCCAAGTTTCTCGCCTCTGGCATGCAAGGGTAGCGGCGGCGGTGCGTGTTGCTGGATTTGATGATGCAGGTTACATTGGTAGCACCTGTGTCGACGTCAGTAGTGAGCTATGGGAGCCCTTTGTCTATATTGCCACACGCAGCTCGGACTTCATGCACATTGTTAGCAGCAGGGCGTGCAAGCAAATTAAGCTGTATGTCGGCCAGCGTCCATTACATTACGATGCGGATCATGTTGAACTGGGGAGTTTGATCCAGGATGCGCACATGCTTGATGCTAAAGGACCCCTCCAGGAGACACACGCACAGGAGCAAAAGGAGGAGGAGGAAGTGAACGAGGGCTTTCGATGTGTGCGTGTGCCTCGGAAACCACGCCAACATGAAAGTGCAGGCGTCCGTTCCTTTGCACGCGTTTGAAACCAGGTGGTATGGCTCGGAGCATGCTCTTGCGGTGGCATTTGTACAGTGCAACGACGGCCAAGGCCTGTCGGACTCCGACATGGGGTGAATCATCAAGTGCATCCGAAATGCACATTTTCTTACCGAAGAGCTCCAGTGGGAGACCGGTGTGCATGTGGCCAGCTACTTCCGGACCACAATTGCTAGCTCTCAGTCGGAGGTGTGTTCACGGTGTGCGGTGCATGTGCTTCAACCATCAAAGCCATGTCACATATGCACATGCGAGTGTGCTGCCATATCAAAACTACGTGACGGCTGACCTGCGCAAGCCTGGGAACCCTGAGGATCATGACATCAGCGCCACATATATGCCGGTCAAGGTCTGTGAAATGCAATAGAAATGCAAACTTATGCAGTATTTAATCTGAGGCCAAAATGGCTATTAATGCTCTTGGTTGTAGCTGGTATGGCTCGCGTGGTTGTATGGCAATCCGCATGCAGCTGATGGCTTAAACTTTCAGTACAGTGGTGACGAGCACAGCTTTGGCCATCCTTCCACGGGCGATTAATGGAAGGATGTTGAGGTGGATTGGAGGAGAGAGGTGGAGGAAGCGTCCTACTTGGCGTCTGCCATTTTGTACAATGACAAGACCACGCTGGACAGCGTGGGCAAGCGCTCTGGCTACCATCTGATGGCATCGCTTGCCAACTACAGTTGGGACATGTATAATAGCAACATGGGGGTTGTTATGATAGCGCTTCTGCCAGTGGTTCACGCAGTGGCCGGGCATTCCACCTGGGCGCAGGGCAAGGAATCGTTCCTAATTCAAAAATGTGAGATTCTTCATGACGCTTTGAATGTAGTGTTAGGGGATGTGAAGTGGGCGCGCTGGGAAGGTCTGCAGCTCATCGACCCGAATGGCATCGAACGTCGTGTGTTTCCCGCTCTTACAAACTACATCAGCGACTTGCAGGTATTGGGCATGCATGGTTGTAATCGGATGCAGCCCGACGGCAAACAGTGCATGGAGGATGTTGTCGGTGGAGCATATGAGTCTGTCGTATTGCAAGAGACTGCCACACTCACATGCACTGTGTCGGGCAACCAAATATGACATCCTTGTGATGTTTGTCTCGTCATCAATCAGATCTGTTGAAGATGAATGAAGACGCGGAATTGAGAACCGAGGCTTTCGACACACCCGCAATACGACAGCTGCGGGTGGACCTGCATAGCGGTGTTTGGAATGCACGCCAGACAGCTAAGGCTTGCAAAGAGCAGCACTCCATGCATGTCGAGGAGGTAATGGTCAAATTACCTGCATTCGTGAAGATGAATGGTTTTTCGTGTAAGTAGGCAATGTGGTTTGGCAATAGAATGCATTGTGAGGTTGGCGACAGTCGCGGATGCCGGGAGCTGACTGCTATTCTCGCCTTGCCCATGACGCAATGCATGTGCTGGAAGGCATCATTGACCATATACTTGTTGCTGTGTACGACGCTACGAAGAAACGCATGCGTCCATCCACGAGACAAATTCATGCAGGCCAGACACATTCTTGGTGTTGCTTTTGTGTAAACACAAAAGCAAGCAACACGTGCTCACAAGCAAATGTGCACAGGCTGAATGCATGCAAGGCGACTCTACGGGTTTTGCACTTTGAGGCACCCACAAGCACAGTAGATTTTTTCCTGTCGAACCACTCCCTTAAAATCGTGGAGAAAGTGGCGCAACTGCTGCCGGTCCTTGCAGACGGTTTGCTGCTTGACACACACGGATTGACGTTCGGGGACCATGTATGGTCCTTCCACGGACCCCGCGGGCCATACATGGTCCGTGCCCCGAGGACCACGAGTGCCTGGTCCCCGGGGGACGGACCGTCCATGGTCCTTTCGGGGCCCCGATACCTGGCGCGCAGTCGCGCACCATACATGGTCCGCGGCCGGACCAGGTGATATACCGGTCCGATATGCCGTGAAAGTCCGGAACATGAATGGTTCGCAGCCGGACCAGGCATTTTCCCGGTCCGACTGTCAGTGGGTCTACGGACCATGCATGGTCCGGACTACATCAATGCTTGACCATATATGTTCCGGTAGATAACATCAAAGTGGCTGGTCCGGACCGGAATCATTGGGCGGACCATTGCTGGTGCACGCTGAGCTTATCGGTCACTTTTGACAAGCAGCACGCACCGTGCATGGTCTGCGGCTCATGAAAGCTCATACAGGTCCACATTTTCGTAAGATGGCGGACCATTCATGGTCTTTAACCCAACCAGGCTCTTCCTAATCCGATTATCCGCGGGTAGGGACCATGCATGGTCGGTACCACATGGTTGCTGAACCATGCATGGTTCGAGGTTGGTCCTCACGTAAATGATTCCGGTTCGGCATATTATGTAATTACATGGAGTGAAGACTGGGCAGTCGCACCATGCATGGGCCACTACTGGCCACTACCGGCGCGACGGATGAAAAAAGAATGATCTGCAAATTATGGCAGTGGAGGATGTGCTCATTGACCCCGTTAGTGCATGCATTCGGACAAGTGAATGCATTGACAGGGTCAACCAGCACATCCCTCCCATTGCCATAAGATAGTATTTTGGGTATGTTCTCGAATATGATACACGTCATAGCTGAGATTGCACGGACGCTGGGATACAACGTAGCCGAGCCTCATCTGATCGTCGATTCAAGCGTATCGAACGGTCGGCATATTCAAATTACATGGAGTGAAGACTTGACAGTCGCACCGTGCATGGTGCGACTGTCGAGTCACGTGCATGGGCCAACAATAGGGTTCCTACCTACATGGTCTGCGTAATAGGGTTGCGCTCAGAGAGGGAGCGGCGGCGCTCTGGTTGGTGGCGGCGGCCTCGTTGGCGGTGTCTTTGCTGGCAGAATCTAGCTGTACCAATGGCCAGTAAAAGGGCTGTCCGCTTCGCCAAGGACATTAGTACTAAGCTGGGAATCAACTTGCAACCAGCCAGTAAGAGGAACACCTTTCGTAGGAACAACCGCCTTCGCAGCCAATAGAGTTCCCTACCCTTACCGGAGCAGGCTGATGTCGTCCAGCACCATGTGGTTGATGACCAGCCCATTGAGGCTGTCAACCCTCAGCCCGCCCATGAAGATCCGGCCATGCTCGGGCAGCATAGCGACATCAGCCAGCAGCATGAGCAGTAAGTTGACCACGCTGTTGTACCTGGCGTACTGCTCTTCATTGAGTATACATGACAGTATGCATGCCACTAACAATAGGAATGATGTACATAAACAGCCTTCACCATGCTAAGAGACTGTCGATCACCTTAGTGCACTTGCTGCCTTGCTGTGATCTCCACTGTCAGCCGATGGTGCCATTGCACGTGGTGTGTCACTGACTGCAAGATTGCTTCAGGCATCCCTTGCTTGGACAGCCGACTGTTAATTTGGCCGGCACCAGCACTGAAGCGGCAGCTACACTTCACGAAAGGGAACAGTCAGGTGGACAGCCGACTTTCGATGTTGCCAGCACCAGCAGTGCCGCGACAGCTCCACTTCAACATCAGGCTGATCCACAGCCGACTGTCAACATGCCCAGCTCCAGCAGCGCCGCAACTGCTCCACTTCAGCATCAGTCGGATTGACAGCCGACTGTTGACATGCAAATTGAAGACATGTTTGAGCCTCTTGGTAGCAATGATGATGATCCAAAACAGCAAGAAGTGTCCTACACAATTTGCTCTTGCCTAAGGTGCCTTGGCAAGGTGAGCAATGAACTTGTTGCGCGCACAGTTGTCGTACTGTAGCTGCCCATGTCTGGGAATGCTGCATGCCTGCGACTGTCCGTAGCGCCACCATGCGCGTCCGTAGCCCACCATGCGCGCACTTTCAGCATTGCCATCCATGCTACCTACACTGACAGTCGTATGTTGCGATTGGGCAGTGGGTTGAGTTGGAGACTTCATTGGCTCACATGCGACTGGACGAGGCAGCGCAAGAAAGTATGCACCCACCGCCAATGCCTTCAGCGCAATGTGATGCACCTCAACCCGGCATTTCTCGTCAACAACAGTCCTCGAAAACACCCACGCAAAAAATGCTGGACAAGTTCATGTCGTTGCTGACAGACTTGGAGGACTCTCATGCACAGCAATCACTGATCAACAACGTGCTGAAGACTGTTTTTGGTGCCGAAGACTCCATTGCACAGCTGACCAAGGATCCCGCCTACAACCACAGTCAGCTCCGTAACGATCTCCATGCCTTGCTCGGCCAGCGCAACCCCTCCGAGCCGGCTGACATCACGGCCGTCGATGCATTGCTGACTTCCATCGGAATGCCAGAGTCACAGAGATATACAGCATGCACACGATGCAATTATCTCTTTCCAGATGCCTATCCATCAGGCTACGGTGACTGCGAGGACAGCTGCCAAGACGACAGTCGCCACAAGATTCTGAAACGCTTGTGGGAACAGCCGTGCGGAGGCGAATGCGGGCGCACGCGCAAGGAGTGTATAGATTTTTTGTACACGCCCATTGGTCCAAGACTCGGTCCGTGGCTGCAAGTTCCTTCGATCGCATATGACAACCTTGCTGCTTGGCGAGACAAAGACACCTGGTTCAACGTGCCAGCAAACCATCCCCCAGCTCCTCAATGGGAAGCTTGGCATGGCAGCAAGTGGAGAGATCTGACTGCTTTTTGGGACTGCACGAAGACCATCCCTCTGCCAAACAAATGCGACTGTGGACGCTACAATTATGACATTGACATGTCGCAGCACAGGGATGGTTATCAGAAATGGCATTGCGAGTGCTCCTATGAGAATGAAGAGGCTGCGCAGCAGTGTACTGGAGACCCACGCAACATTGGGCTCATGCTGCACAGTGATGGTTTCAGCTGCGCATCCACTACAAAGCGGAGCACCCTTGTCATCAACGTCGTTGTGCTCAATGGAGGCAAGCGCGTCAGCTCACAGGCGTCTTCCATCATGCCAGTAGTATTTGTCCCAGTTGACGAGCTACTCGACGCGGACAAGGACTGTCTGAACCCGTTCATGAAGCCCATGGTGGATGAGTTGGAGGATTTGTACGCCATGGGCTTCCCCACGCACTACGGATTGGACTCCAGCCAGGTGGACATCAAGCTCCCTCATCGATTGGCTGGTACGCTCGCATGCATCTGTTTAGCAGTGCCACGCGCACGCAGCTGTTCTTGCGACTGTCATATGTATGGAATGCATTGCTGTTCTTGTTTAAGCTCAGGACTGTCTTTGCGCTGTCAACTGCGACTGTCAATCTTATGCGCTCCACTGCTATGCTTGTATGAGTTCGCTTGAGCAAGGCTGTTCATGCGACTGTCCATTCCAGGTTCCATGTCCGACAGTCCAAATCGACAGTCGCGGCTGTGTCCCGTGCATAGTCGCGTACGCGCGCTGCTGCGCACGAAGCAATGAGTCCTGATGCCTCCAATGGTTTGCAGGTGATAAGATTTTCCTGAGAGCCATGGTCATGAACATTGCCGGTGACAATCCAGCCCAAAGCGAGATGGGGCAATTCAAGAATGGCGGCTTATGCGGTTGCAGGGCTTGTTGCCTGCTGGCAACTCATATCCGGCACTCTACTGTCACCAAAAAAGTCACTCAAGATCCCAGCACTGGCAACGATGTTGTTGAAGAAACTCGGAGCAACAGGACCGACTTCCACTATGCTAGCAGCCGCTACCACAGTCGCCATCCATTTGCCAAAAGAACTGCGAGGCAACATACCAGCTGGCCGATGAAGTTGAAAGCATTGAAGACCCCAATCGCAAGAAAGAAAAGGCCAAGAAGTATGGCGTCAACGGGCTGTCGCTTTTGTGGAGGCTTTGGCGGATGTACAAGTTTGACCCATGTCAGGACATGGTCTTTGATACCATGCACACGCTAGCCGAAGGACTGGCCAAGAGCTTGACAGCCTGCACTCTGATGGATGGTGGGGACGAGCAGGTCAGCAAGGCTGACATCGACAGTCGGCTGTCCGTGATGAGAAATGCAAGACCAAGAGAGGTGAAGAATGGTAATCGCTGGCCACACGGCCTCAGCAGTCGCCTTGGATGGTGGAAGGCGCAGGAGCACCAGTTCTTCGTGCAATTCGGTGTGCCCTATGTTTTTCACAAGCTGCTCAGCGAAGAAAGGAGAGATCTCGTCATGTGTCTCCACATGATCTTCCGCTTATTCTTTGACATCTCACGGCGCTTTGGTTGGGATTTAGACCGCCTGGAGCTCGCGGATGCATTGCTCAGGTACTGGAAGGTCAACAGCGAGATCTGCTTTGGCACCAATAAAATGATTTTGGAGCACATTGCGGGAACTTGCCACCTGCTTGACAACATCCGTAGACACGGCAGCCATGACGTGTTCAGGTGCTACGCCGCTGAGCGCGCTGTGAAGCTGTATGTCAACACCCCGTCCAACTGCAAGGATTACGAGATCAGCTTTATGAAACGTTCTGTCAGGAGATGGTTTGTGCGACTATTTGGCGTCATGCGTGACGATCAGCGTTCAGGCCTGCTGCTCTGCCATAGAGTTGGCAACATACTGTCTACAATCTGCAAAACAGAATTCAACGGGTCCACCTGGTATGAGGTCGCCACAATCAAGCACGCAGAGGATATTTGGGCGCTTGTGGAAGCATACCCCACCCTGGCACACTCCAGGCGCATCAAAGAACAAGGCATAGTGATTGGGCGAGGCAACACTCATTATGTCGCGAGCGACGGCTTGTTCGAGAGCATCTGTGCACAAGAGAACATTGCCATTGGCACCCCGACACGGCGAACAGTGCGCGACTACAAAGCCTATATGAGGGACGGCCTGGTATACAGGTGTGCTTTATATCTTAATTATGAATGCAGCACATTTGTCATCGACAGTCCCACCAACGACTGTCACACAAACTGTCACTGGTGCGACTGTCCGTTATAGGGTCTCTATCTCTGTTATCTACAGTCCCAGCATTGACAGCCGCGCAGACTGTCAATGCTGAGACTGTCAAACAGCGACTGACAGATATTCTCTCTCTTTCTCACACACAGGCGCGACTGCAAGGATGCTGTGATGCTGGATGGAAACAGGCCAGCCACCGTCAACAAAATCTTCATATTCTTTCACGCCGAGTGCCATGTGTACATTGCTGTCAACCGCTACAGCCTGCAAAAAGATGCTGCTGGAAATCAATGCATGGACGCAGATTCCGGTGCCTTGCATGTGGGGCGTTTGGAAAACACCAACATTCTTGTCCGAGGCCACCAGCTGCTGCGCAAAGTGTGGATGCTGACGGAGAGACCAAGACTGCTCCCCTACATGCTGGCTTACGATTTCAGCAACCCAGAGCTGCGATTGCGAGCAGCTGATATACCTCTGCCAGTATGGCCTGAAAACGGGGATGTGGTGCTTGTGAGACATGAGGATGAGAAGAAGTCGGTCTTTGACTTTCGCGTGCCAACTGACCCACCAGCACCTGTATCTGATGATCCACCGCCATGGATTGTTATTGTTCGACAGCCTCAAGTTGACGATGAAGGCAACATGTTGGTTGACTACCTGAAGCCTGCTCCTTGATCAGCGAGTGCTCGCCAAGGCCTACCACGGTGGGTGGTCAATAAGGACTGTCGCAACCAAAAGGTGTCACCCATTGCGGTCAAGAGGAAGCTCAACTGGCAGCAAGCTGATCAAGGCAGATGGCAAGAGCAGCCGACAACTGAGGTTGTGCGTATGTTTTACGACAGGCACATCATGTACTACAAAGCAGGCGAGGCTGAGACAGGTACGCATCACTTGTCTCATGAGTGTTGTTCCTTGACAGTCCCATGGACAGTCGGCTGTCCATAGGACTGTCGGGTAACAACACTATCAGTGTGTGATTTTGGCACAAGGCATTACACAAGGCATTACTGAGCACGCATTGGTTACTGTGAGTAACACACTTGTACATTTCACAGATTATGTACACAAGGAAGGGTCAAGCGTACCAGCAGATCTACTTGCAGCGCGCAAAGGCCAACTGCTAGGCAACTTACACTAAAGCTATAAACCAGGGAAACATCAACCAGCATCAGGAGGAGGAGGTGGAGGACGAGGAGGACCAGCAGCAGCACCAGCAGCAGGAGGAGGAGGAGGAGGAGGAGGACGAGGAGGTCTTGGTATGGAGCACTGAGCGCGGTAGCTGCTGAGGGCTGATACACCTGCGGGGGTTTGCAACCACGCCCATGCAGCGGCATAGTCCATTGGACGCTGTAGCTGATACAATGGCGATGCCGCTGGTCCTCGAAGTGAAGCCATCCCTCCGTCAAGGTTACGGAGGTGGTGCACAAACGTTGATAGCATGACAACCATTACGTCAAACATGGAAATTAGGGTAGCGCGCCTTGTGATTTCGGGTTCCTGCAAGATGCCAGTGTAGTGCGACTCGGCGTTCCTGTAGAAGTCCAAGAACCCACTGGCACCTTGTTGAAAGCCAGTGAATGGAATGGCACTCCGTTGTGATTGCTGCCACGCCTGCCTGATTTGAGCTGCACGCCGTATGAAGATACCCGGCCATTCGACTGGGTCCTCCCGAAATCTTTGTGGCCAATCGTCAAAGAGCTGAGTGGTTGGCAAACGGCCCAACACTATTGTACGTTCATAATTTCGCAGTGCAAAAAATTGGTTGGAAACCTCACGCGCCCACTCCCTGGTTCTGCCGATTAGGTACTGCACACGATCCTGTGCTACCTGCTGGAGCTGTGCTCTGTGATCTGCCACCTGCTTGTCCAGCTGTTCTTTGAGGTCTCTCACCTGCTTGTCTAAAGCTTCTGCACGTGCTAGCGCTTCATTCAGCTTTTCGTCAACGCATGGGTCGATAGCCCCTCCAACAGCCTCTGATGTTGAAGGCACTGCAGCCAGCCTTTGCTCCAACTCTTGATAGCGGGTTTGCGCCTCTGCCAGCTGCCGCTCTGCTTCATTGGCTCTTCTTGTCGCGGCATCGACAGTCGCTGCATCGACAGCCCCTCCAACGGCCTCTGATGCTGACTGCCTCGCCGCTTGCTGTGCTACCTCCTGCTCCAGCTGGCGAATGCGCTGCCGAGAACTCTCCATCTCTTCCCCAATCTTGGCGCCCGCAGAGGAGCTAGAGGCCATTGCCAGCATGCGCGATTGCAAATCAAAGTTTCGCAATTCGAGGCCGCGAATCTGGGCGTCAATAGATGCCGCACGCTCCTTGGCGGCTTCGATTGCTGTAGCCAACTCCTCTTGCAGTTTGGCGACCTCAGCATCGGTGGTTGCAGCCCTCTGCTGCAACTCCTCCCTCTCCTTGCGCAGGTTGTCCACCTGAGAGTTGGAAGCGACAGCCCTCTGCTGCAACTCCGCCAATTCCTTTTGTAGCTTGGCGACCTCAGAGTTGGAAGCTGCAGCCCTCTGCTCCGCATGCTCCAAATCCTTGCGCACATTGTTGACCTCAGCATCGGTTAATGCAGCCCTCTGCTCCGTCTCCTCCAAATCATTGCGCAGCTTGGCAATAACAGCATCTGATGCCCCAGCCCTCTGCTCCGACTCCTGGAACCTCTTGCGCAGCTCGGCTAAGAGTAGGTTGAACTCATCGTTTGTTCTTGATGCTGTCTTTATCGTCTCCTCCAACTCCTTGCGCACCCGGGCGACCTCAGCGTTGGCATCTGCAGCCCTCTGTTGCGTCTCCTGTAACTCCTTGCGAAGGATTGCAACCTGTTGCTGCGACTCCGCTACTTCAAGGTCAAGAGTACGCTGGTAATACTGCTTGCGCGCCTCGTTCACACTGACTAGGCTGGTCTGCAGGTTGTCACGAGTTGCAAGAACGCGCTCTTGTCCTTGCTGTCGCACATAGACATCAAGTACAGAGGCCACAACAGATTATCAAAGCCCCCCCCCCCCTTCTTCCACAAAGACTGTACGCGATGCAATTATTCTCACCAATGCTTGTCTTGTAAGCCCGAGGGCGAATGACAGCTGTTCTGCAGAAATCTCCACAGCGTTTGCCACACATTTGCCACTCGCTCAATTTCGATGCGTCATTGACGGCCTTGCGGTGCTCCTCGTGGGCCTTCTTGAAACCTTCAATTGTATCACGCGCTGCTGCTAGAGCCTCCTCTCCAGCTTGTGGCCGCACAGCTGGTAGAGTTGGCCGTGCAGGAGTGTCTGGCTGAAGGGGACGTTTCTTCTCAGCTGGGGGTGTAGACATGGGGGCACTTGTTCTCTCTCTCTTTCTCTTGGCAGATGGACGGGGACTGTCATGGAAACTGTCGTGAGGTGGACTGTGGTGAGGTGGACTGTCGGCTGGTGGACTGTCCGCGCGACTGTCATAAGGTGAACTGTCCTTGGGACTGTGGGGAGGTGGAGTGTCAGGTGCAGGATTTTCACGCTCAGCTTGTCTCTCCAGCCAGGTCTTCAGTGGTGGAGGTGCGGGGTGCAAGGGCACTCTCAACTGATGGAGATGATCGTCGTGTGAATGGGGAGTATCAGGGTTGTTGATCGCCACCAATAAAGATGCTGCAGCTTGTGCCTCCGCCCGTGTGTCAGCTTCGCTCTGCTCTTCTACAAGTGTACGCACAATGTCCCGCTTGAGTTCGTCAAGCCATTCCTTTCTGGACTCCTTGAAGCCCTTCTGCAGCATACCTCGGATCTTTCTCTCCCAATCCTTTTCCCAGTCCTCCCCCTTCAGTGCCAATGCTGTCGCCTGCCTGGTGAGAGCCCCCTCTCTGGTAGCAATAGCTGTTGTCTGAGTTTTGTGCATCTCGGCAGTCTTTCTCTGGATACCAGCGACCTTTTCCTGCAAAAACAGGTAACAGTTTAAGCAAATGTGTGAAGTGAAAGGTGCACCACATGCTGACGTACCCTGATCACGTTCTCTTGTTCTATCCGTAGGTCTCACTCCCTAATGACTTGTTTTAGGGCGTCGACTTGTCTGTTTGCGGCCTCTTTTATTTCGTAGGCAGCATCATAAACCGTTTTACAGAAATGAACAGATATTTGACGCTAAATATGGGCTTCAGAATCTATCTGTTGACACATGCACGTGATCTTGGTTGTTAGCATACATGTCACAGTGCATGCAAGTGCACTGCGACAGGAATGCAAAACAACAGACTGTCGATAAGACTGTCGAAGAGATTGTCATTGTTGGAAGACTGTCAGTACAACTCACCATTCTTGTCTTTGCGTCCGCATTGGGCATGCTGAAGACACGCTGGACCAAACGCATGGAATATGCGAAGTCACTCTCGCCCAGCTGCCTTGGTGGCTTGCTGGTAAGCAACCACATAGCGTCCTCCGTGGTCAACTTCCAACTTCTCGCAAGCCTCTGCGCCGCATCCTCCGTTTGCTACAGTTGGGTCTGCCAGCAAAGAAGGCAAGTTAGCTTCCAGTGTCACAGTTGTGGAGTCATTGACAGTCTCGCATTGACAGTCGCACTAGCAAGGCATGCAAACTGGGCATGCAGCAATGCAATCACACTTACTTGGTCTGTCTGCCCGTCTGGTGGCGCATGGAAAGGGGTGTAGTCCAAGAGTAGCTCCTCCCCTGCCTTGATGTCCCTAGTCGCATACACAATGACAGCTGGGTGGCCGACGTCATCGAAGTCCGAGTAGAACATGACGTTGGGCTGAGTGTGCCCATGTGCGGAATTGATGTAAGCCGCTACACAGCCAGTGCGGGGGTGCCCGTCGATGATAACCTGATATTGGCTTGGTGTATCTGGTGGAAACAGGTTGACGTGATATCGCCGGTGGTGTCGGATGTCGCTGATTTGCTGGTAACGATGCAAGACCTCCTCCATCTCCTGTTGCTTTAACCATTTGCCGTCATATGGCAACAGGTAAGCCTCTGCACAGATGCGCACAAGTCATGAGTGATCCGCGAGTACACAGAGAGACATGCACACAAAGATACACACGCACACACGTGCACGTACCATTTGGAATGTCTTCGCAGGCAAACAGTCCCAGTTCAGCACCAGTGATGGTTGAGTCCTTGATCAACCAGCTGTGCGTAAGATACTTGAAACTGCTCGTTGACTGGGATGCGTGTGGATGCTCTTGCATCCTCCACATTATCCAGTCTCCACAGCTGGTGCTTGTCTCCAGCGCTACGATGGATGAGCTTGAGGTTTGGTATCTCCCGGTCAGTCTGTTTAATGCAGTGATAAGTAACCATCAGACTCTAGCGCAAAGATAAACACAGACCATTACATTGGCATAGGCTGTCATGATATGTTCTCACCCTCAAATAGTCAGCAGAAAGTTAAGGTGGCGCTTTGGAACCTGTTGAGGGGTAGCGTTTCACCTGAAATTTTTTCATCTCTTCAAGAGCACTGGCGAATTCCGCTGCATAATCCACTGCTGCGGCTTGGCGACGCCTTGAGGGTTTCCGCTTCGGTGGACTGGGTGTCGGACCCTCCTCAACCTCGACCTTGTCCTCGTCCTCGTCCTCGTCCTGTGGTTCTTCTGCTACTCCTGCTCCTCTTGATCTTCCTGCTCCTCGAGATCGTGTTGCTCTGCGTGTCCAGGTATGCATAGCCGCCAGCTGTTGCATTTCTTCGTACAGTTCTTTGGTCTGAAACATGGCAGGGTTAGTACGCATGTTGCAGTATGGTTTCATTGCTGCTGTGCGAATTCAGCAACTCACATATCCTGGAATAGCGTTGATGTCTGCCATCTTGCAGTGCTTCAAGTTTGGGACTATGGGATTGGGGTAAGGGGGCAGTTGCTCATCCTGCAGCACGCCGCTGCTGGTGAGTTGCATTGTGCGTTCAAACATGTCACGAAACTTCAAGTAGTCCAAGAACACGACGGTTGCACTCGTATTACAACCGATATGCGCAGGATTCAAGCAACGGCTGTCAAGTACAACCGATATGCGCAGGATTCAAGCAACGGCTGTCAGGTATCTGCACCATGAGCCAATGCGCTGTACGCATGCGCAAGGCACATCATTGACAGTCCAGGCAGGATGTTGCAAGAACTTGGATCAAGAATGCCTGAGGGTTCGTACCCTGATGGATTGCTGGATTTCCTCTGCCAACTTTTCGAGTGTAGCCTTGTCCTCCCTCCCTCCCTTATTGCTGAGCACGCGCATCATTCGGCACAGAGCACCTAACCAGTGCTGTGCGATTTTCGTGGGCTTGGTCTCTCCCATGCCAGGTTGGCCGTCTGCATTACGGTGACCAGCGTGCACGTTGTTCATACAGTAAAGGCAGCCCCATATAAACTGCGGCGCTGTGGACGACCTCCTTCGAGCCATGGTGTACTGCCTGGGACTGTCCACTGTGCCAAGAGACTGTCGACGCCTACCCAACAGCACCCTGAACCAAACCCTTCACCCCCAATCTTTGCTCAACAACAACAACAACCATGCCAAAGGTCTTGCAACGCTTGTGTACGCCGCCAACCCTAACCCACAGACAGCCGTCAATTCCTAGGCGNACCGACAGCCGTTAATTCCTAGGCGAGTTCAACCCTAATTTACCGACAGCCGCGTCGCTCTCTTAGCGAGTTGCATTGTTGCGCTACTTGTGCGGCTTGTGTGGCTTGTGCGAACTCACAACGCTTGTGCGGCTTGTGCGGTTGATAATGTAAGGCACTGGTCCGACAGTCCCTGTTGACAGTCGACAGCTTGGGTTGCTCACTTGCTGTGGTGCCAGGACACTTGCACTTCTGCTGTGCTGTTTGCCAGTTGATTTCAGCTGTTGAAAGGTGAGCAGGTTGCTTGCAAGCTTGAATGCTTGCTTGCTTGCATGACAGTCTCTGTTCACAGTCGACAGCTTGGGTTGCTCACTTGCTGTGGTGCCAGGACACTTGCACTTCTGCTGTGCTGTTTGCCAGTTGATTTTAGCTGTTGAAAGGTGAGCAGGTTGCTTGCAAGCTTGAATGCTTGCTTGCTTGCATGACAGTCTCTGTTGACAGTCGACAGCTTGGGTTGCCCCAAGTGTGAAGTCAAACTGTTTGCTCTAAGTTCAGTTGTTTGTTCAGGCAGTCCAACTGACACCATGACCACTGGGGAGGCAAGACAAATGCCCGCTGCAGCTGATTGCTTCAGAGCAAAGGGGAACCACTTGCTGGGCCAAATGACGGGCTCGCAGTTCATGATGAAACCAGAGTTCAAGCATATGCGCACAACGCATATCAACAACCTGGCGAAGCAAAAGAGATGCTGAGCAAGTGGCCACCACCTCAAGGCATGAAAGGCACAGACTTCAAGCAGAACGCCCAGCACCGGCAGGAGCTGGACGATGTCTGCGAGACTGTATTGCAGGCGTCAGAGCCACTGGTCTTTGACACAGACCACACCCTGAAATGGACCAAAGGCAAGCTGCTAGTAGAGTTGAGCTGTGTTGAAGCAAGCCTTCCAAGCAGCATGGCACCTTCTCCTCGGTTTTATTGTGTCTCCTTCTCTGTCTTGCCATTGACAGTTCTTGCCCTGCATATCATTCATGCTTTTAGTTGTCGGTTGCTCAGTAACCAGTTGCGTTATGCTATGTTCCAAGATGTGACCTCCTTGCGGATGGCTACCAAAGGACTGTCGCTGCCATGTCTCATCTGCTTGTGTTTCTGCAGCACAAATCAAGAGTCATGTTCTCCAGCTACAGTACTCTGTTGGCGCGAAGCGCGGTAGTGATTACGGGCAAAGCATGGAAGAACGCAATGCTACCAAGAAGCAAAGGCGATCCAGCGACAGGGAAGCTACCCAAGGCAGCCGCGCTACCGAAGCTGCTGCTGGCTGGGGCATGACTTTTTCGATTGGCAGGGACTTGAGGGCCAACCAGCAGGTGGTCATGCTTGCGCCTTTGACTGCTGAGCCTCTAACAGATGCTCAGTACCCGGCCACTTGGCTGAAAGAGAGGTAACTATTGTGCTGTCGGCTGTCGATCAAGTTCTACAGTCCTCACTGGTTTGCTTAGCTGTGCCTCCATGGCTGCGTACTGGATTTACACATGCTGCCTGCTGTCTGTTAACTCAGAATTTCCTAACAGGGGTGCGGACGGGTTCGCTGAAGATCAGGTGTTTGACATTGCCAACAACGCAGTAGTTGTTGGCGTCGCCACCATCAAGTTCGTATGCGAGCCAGAACAACCAATGCGGACGTACAGTGTCTGTGTTACCCACTGGATGCCAGTGAGAAGCGAGGATGGCAACCTTGGCATTCGCCTACCTGTGAAAGAGAGGCATTTTCTCTATGGCCAGCTGGCAAGCAGCTGCCATGGTGGGCGTACTCTGGAGGTACATTGCTTGCTGTGGATATGCTCCTGCTGTGACTGTATGGTGCATGAGTGCAAGAACATTTTGTGTTAAACAACATGCAGGGCAGGGAGATGGAGTGGCCCATGATGTTCTTGGCCGGCGGAGGCATCTGTCCATGTGAGGCATGCGGCAACAACGATCGCATTGTGGTGCCGGGTTGCATCAAGGACATACTGCCTACGACCGCAGCTCGGCACAGCACAGACACAGAGGTCAGTAAGGGCTGTTGTCAGCGCATGGCATGACTCATTGGCACGCGTTTGCTCGCACACTCACAGTAGCACACATACCATCTCTTGCAACATCACGCACAGTGTCCAACTATCTGTTGCTCACTGCCTCTCACAGACAC
>RHPI01000401.1:129133-146543 GCA_009103225.1 Chlorokybus atmophyticus
GCCTCTGCCACCAAACTCTGTTATTGCGTTGCAAGCGCAGCGACTCTCGTTTGAATGGCGCAGCATGACGCTCCACTGCCTGCTCAATCACCTGACGCTTATTTGCCACCATACACCACCTGCTGGTCTTGGTGGTCTTGTCCAGCATGCGTTCATCCAGGCCCTCAACACGGCTGTTATCACTCGTGTACTTGCCCGCATCGCCATCTTTGTCAAGCTTCCAGCTCAACGTGCCGTATGACATACAGCCACTGCCAGCCAAAGCATGCAAAGTACAGCTGAAATGGTTTTACTTGCCATCCAGTATATTTGCTCATGTAGTGGCACACATTTCGACCCGCATTAGTCGACATCCACAGGTACATCTGTTGCAGCAGGTTGAAGTGCTGCTCCACGGATAGCTCTTGCACATTGCCGGGTTGCTACGGCAGCAACAACGTACCACGGATGGCCATGTCATGGTTGGGTTCCAACCATGGCCAATCCCCAGAGGTCTTTTTACAGTGCACTCTCCGCATTTGCTCCCACTGATTGCATACTTCCGTCACCCACCTTAAGGCATGCCGCATGCAATGATGCAGCGCGTCTTGATCGTATTGTACGGCGATCATCTCCTTTGCACTACAAGTCAGCCCCTCAAAGCGTCTGCGCGTTGGTGCTTTGAGCTTAGGCAGCTCGTGCCGCACCGGTTGTCGCTCTGGACGATGCTGAGTAGCCACATGACGCTGTAAACTCGCCTGTGCCTGCTCAAGACACACAGACAGCCCCAGTGAGGCTTTAAGGCGCTGTGCTTCTTTCAACTACATAGTAATAATGCCTCACCTTTGCTTTTGTGGTCCTGTAAGCGTCCCTTGTTCCAACAACCTTCTTCTTTTTTATCTTGGTCAACCTGCACATCCTAACAGGTGCTCTCCGTGGCACTGACACTTGAAGGAGGTAAGGCGTTATCTTTTTGCTCCACAACCTTGCGATTGTTGGTTGCCTCCCGTTCCTCAACGACCTCATGTTGCTTCATGAGGTCGAGCATGCAGCGTTTGTCTTTCAGCGCAGATTTTAAGACACCTCAATCAACCTCTTTACCAACAAGACAGGCTGGGATCAATGGCAAACTTAGAGGGAAAGGGCGAGCTACTGCTGCTTCTTGATGTAGATGCCTCCCGATGGTTAAAGTGCGATGGCAAGTTGTAACGGGAAGATACATTTAATTACCACAAATTGACGATAAAAGCACCAAGGCTTTTGTGGTCGAGTGGGCTGTGACATTGGTCATCGGAGCTTGAGACCCGAGTTCAATTCCTGTCTTGCACTCACATTCCGTGGTCGTGTTGTTTCTCGATCCAGTATCAACGTAAATGGTCACTTCATAAGTGCCATCATCGATGGGTTGCGATTTGCCTAACGGCAGTCGTGCCGGCATTTAGTCGGCGCGACAGGGCGCGACTTGCTTGTCGCGACCTGATTGGTCGCCAGCGGTGCACTATGCGCGCGTTGACCGGTATGGGCCTTAGCTGTGTCATGCCTATTGCCTGCACATACCAGCTTTCATCGAGCATTCCTACATCAAAACCATCGCCGGGCCTACCAGCATACCAACGCGCGCATCACTGACCAGTCGCTAGGTCATGACTTTAGAGTAGCTCACCACCATAGCCTACATAGGCACCGCGCGTAGCTGTTCAGTTGTGAGTTGAGTTAGTTGTATTTTATATCGAGTGGTAATTGTTGAAGAAATAGCCACGATATGACCGTTAGCTTATGTTCTGAACAATCGTGATTTGATTTGTATAAGTAGTCATGGTGTTCACTGGATCAGCTGATGACACTGTGAGTGAGAAAGCTAAGAGCTTATGAAGCAACTTGAACTGCGAACACGCCATCCCAGTTAACGAGAAACCCCTCATTGTTGGAGAGCCTGTGCATGCTCGTGTGCATCGCACCTGTCATTGCTGTGAGCTTGGTGTGCCTGGTTATGGTGTGTTTATTGGCATTATTAAAGCATAGTATTCACATGTTGCTTGCTCATTCACCTCACTTAACAGTGTAACCTATTTTCCGCTCATGCAAAGAACTGTATAAACAGCACTACCTATAGTAGTGGCTTGTTGACTCACAGCGTCACCCTCTTTGCTTAAGTGAGTGCGTCGCATTTTGCATCAGATAGTGCAGTCTGTATATGGGGACACATCGCTGTGCATTCGTTATCACTGTCATTACATAGTGCACACAAGAGCACTAGTGTGGTGAGTGGTAGTGGCGTCGAGACAGGCAGAAGAGTACAAACACTCTACCCTGCATACACTTTTACCTATGGACTAGCTGTATGAGCAGGCCCATCCCGTTTTCTCCAACAGACAAGGGTGACCTCAGCAGCTAGAGCCCAACCTCCAATCCCATCTACGAGCGGACCAGTAACGGGAGCAACGATTTTAGCAGCAGAGGCTCGCGTTTCATCTCCGACTTCACTCCATTCTTATCTACTCCTCGGCATCGAGCTTCCCCACTCTCGTCCGACAGTGACGGCTACGAGATGGAGTCTTCTAGCTCAACCACGTCCCTGCGCTTTTTCGGACGTGCTTGCACTACCTCGTTTGACGAATTCATCATCAAATTTTATTCCAGATTGCAACAGCAGGCTCTGAAAAAAAAAGACTGATCAGAGGAGATTTCTTTTCACATTGCTGCTTAGTATTTAGACCATGAAGCACATGATGTCTGAAAGTCTGTTGNTGCACTACCTCGTTTGACGAATTCATCATCAAATTTTATTCCAGATTGCGACAGCAGGCTCTGAAAAAAAAGACTGATCAGAGGAGATTTCTTTTCACATTGCTGCTTAGTATTTAGACCATGAAGCACATGATGTCTGAAAGTCTGTTGCTAAACTGCATCGAGTTGATGGCTATGGCGAGCTCGCCAGCACCTTTGTCACGGCACAGTCCAACAGCCGTCTTTCCACCTGCCACTCCCGCTACAGTCATCGGTGTGTCCATAGCGGCAGCCATTAACAGGGCAGAGGAGGAGGAAGCTAAGTTGGTGATTGTCAACCTGACCCCTGCAGAGATTGAGATAAAGACGGCCGCGACACGGACTCGGATACTGGACCGTTCCGCTGCTATCCTTGATGAACAACGAACTGCAACCGTTGAGGTGGGCACACCCCTACCTTTGGCAACACCTGGCTCTCGTGCGGGAGGCAGTGCATACACCCTCAGGTCAGTTGCACTGCGTGCACCAGCCATCACTAGGTAGGTGCTGCCATCTCTGACTCTCCTCTCAAGGACCTATACGCTGCACTTCGTCGCACCTTTCCACCGCAGACCACTAGCAAAGTGGAAGAGTGGAGGCGGTTCCGACGCAAGCCCAACAGGGACCCTCTACGCCGGTCCTTTTGTGGAAAGACTATTGAAGGACACTGGCTACAAGATCGTCAGTGACGAGGCTGCTGCAGTGGTATGTGCCAATGAGTTGGATGCCACCCTGAGCGAGTCGACGCGCTTGACCCTGAACTACAGGCCCCTTTGCTACATGCTCAAGGAAGCTTTCAAGACTGCACAAGCCATCCATAAGCGCTTGGTGTATGAGAAGGTAGTGCTAAACACCAACCGTAGCGCCTCACGGCTTGTAGTTAGCACAACTATTGAGCCTCCTCGCTGCGAACGTGGCCGGGACGCTCCACCAGCACGCGACAAAGGGAAACGTTCAGCGCATACTGCTTTGCATGCCCCTGTGCTGTGTCCTCGCTGTGGACGGCATGGGCACAACTAAAAGGAGTGCACCGAAGAGTACTCAACCCTGGTCTGTGACTATTGTCACAAGACAGGCCACCTAGAGTTGGTGTGCTGGCTCAAGTTCCCTGAATTGAGACCGGCCAACAGCCACAACGGCAACAACTCTGATGGCTACAACAACAACAACACTGGAGGCCACAACGGCAACAACTCTAGTGGCTACGACAGCAACCATACCGGATGCCATAACAACAACAACAACAACAACAACGTCAACACTCGCAAGGAAGAGCAAGATTACTGGGGGAAGATCACCCTCCTCAGCGTCAGGGACTGGAAGGACGTCCGCACTGCTGCTGCTGCCGCGAAGGCTTTTGTCAACCCGATAGCTGACGCCAACACTGGTGAGCACGCTGGCAACAGCCACTGCTGTCACCGACCCTACAGCAGTAGGTCGCACCGGTCCCGCTCCAACTGCAGGACCACCTGTGTCAGCGAGCGTTGAGACCAGTCTCGCGCCACTGAGCGGCACTCTCGCAACCACCGACAATGCCATCGTCAAGCCCGCTGCCACAATAGCGACGCGTACAGCTACATTGCCCGTCCTCGACGTCACTCAGGCTATCCCGCGAAGTCAACAAGCTGAGCGCGCATGGGAGATCATCGTGCGTGGAGCAGATCCCACTACCATTGCTTTTCAGCGCGGAGGAGAACGCACAACACGCGTTGAACGCAGTGATCGCGTCTTCCCACTGCCTGAACATCACGCCCTGTTAGAACAGACTCAGCGGCAACTAAAGGATAAAATCCTCTCAGGCACAGCGCCTCCCATGCGAGACCACATCTTTGGGGTCAAATTACCTGTTGTATTGGAGTTGGCACTACAGCTGTTCTGGACTTTGCATAACAACATGCATACTGCGCCACGCTAGCCCGCACCAGTTCGTCATAAACCTTTCGAGCCAAGCCCGCTGGACACATATTAGGACCGGCAACCCAACGTACAGCAGCACATTGCTGATACAGCCGACATGCCTCTGGGACCCCTCAGTACTGGAAGCCCTCAGTACTGTTCGGCTTCACGAACGCTACACCGCTTTAAAACAGGCGTCCACCTGGCAACAGGATCAAACGGCAGCAATTAATGCAAGAGCGCAAGCCCTTGCCGCTGCTCGCGCCTTCGTTCTTCCACCAACAGTCGCTGGCCCATCACCCAGCACGACACCTCTCATCAGTGAGCCCGACATTAACCAGGCGAGGGCGCTGGCCCAAGAAACCAGGGGTGTGATCGCCCTGCTGCTACCCGCCTTGTTGGAAGACTTGCCTAACAATCAACGGGATCCAGCGAGAGGTTACCTCACACCACAAGGGTGGACACAACGAGATGGAGCAGGTTCAATCGGAGAACAGCAACTTCGCACTGCTCTTTTGCGATAAGCAACCATGCTACATCGACAAGAAGGCATCGGCCTGAGACGAATGTTGGGGATGCGAGAAGGTGGCAATGCAGCTCGAGCAGGACTAATGACTTGGCCAGTCACCGATCACCCCGCAGTCCCTTTGTTCGCATTCGGCACGAGATTGTTATGGTTGGACGCCTTCTTTTACTCGCTGCGGCAAGCGTATGACGAGGTTGCCGCGTTAGCCACTGACACCATTGAAGGAGCTCAAGAGGCCATACTGAGGTTGCCAGGGGTGCAAGCAGCGCGGCAACGCAGACGCATCGCAGCTGCTTATGAGCAGCATGTCCAATAGCCAGAGATTTACCTCACTGTGCGGGCACGAGCAACAACGGTGTTAAAAGCGCGGGTGGTCAATGGCAGATGGGATGCCTACATGGCAGGGATCTTAAGGGTTCCCACCATCACCCACGACAGCGCAGCTCTTGCGCGCAGTGTATCTCCAGCCCATGCCGCAAAATCACTGCTGGAGTGATGTGGTTAACAATCCAACAGCCACATGGGAAGGCACACAGGTCAGGGAGGCAGCTCATGCTGTACGCTGGACTTATGTGGAAAAACAGGCTGCACGGGAGGCGGGCCCACAAACACCCGGTCCTCCAGAGTTTCCCCAACAGCCACCCGCTACGCCGCCAAATATGACCCCGGCCACACAGAGGCGCAAACCCCCTGCGCCACAACCAGGGCAACCACAAGTAGCCAATACCCAGGCCACAGCGTGTATATCAACAGCCAAGACAAGGACGGTTCGGGCCAGGCCGCGGACAGAGAGGTTTTCAAGACCCAGCTGGTCGAGGGGCGCTTCCCGCACTGCGCTCGACACCATCAAAAGGAGACTGCAGCAGCAATTACCCCACGCACAAGCTATCAACGATTCAAGCGGCTGCGCATCGACGCCAATGCAGCCATGATCGCCAACAAAGGCAAGCATGTCACCATCAATGGACGAGCACCTAAGCGCGTGATGCTGGACTCTGGAGCCCAGCCTGTCATCATCGAACGTTACCTCGCACGCGACCTTGGCATCACCAGCGCTGAGCTAATGTCTTGCCCATACGTGCTCGACACAGCAACCGGCAGCCGTGACAAGGTGATTAGCATCACCAAGCAAGTGTTGAAGGTATCACATGGGTAATGCTTGTATTCGGTCAGATACTTGCCCTCCACACATAAGTCGAGAGTTGAAGGCATGGGCTGAGCACGTGGACTCCGGACTTAGCAAGACGGTCGAGCCAGGACGGACCAGATGCTCAGTAGAGCGTTGGGAGAAACCGCGTAGCTTTGTGGATACGTAAGCTTAGCAGGCGTGGCTTAGCTTGTTGGAAAGCTCTGGTCGTGAGCTAAACAGCGCAACTTAGAGCGCGTTGAAAGACTGAGTATTGTGCACGCGGTGCTTGCAAATGTAGACGTGTGTAGAAACTGGCGGGGTATAAAACCCCTGGACTTGTATGGCATTAATGGCAGTAGCAGTCATGCTCTTGTGTTGATGTTGTTGGCGTGTCACTTGCACGTGTGTATGTTAATAGCAAGCCCTCTACAACCGCTTAACAGGGGTGGACCCTTCCCACAGCACTAAGGTCATACAGAAGTGTGTAGTCTGTTGGAGTTTGGAGTCCAAACTTTGGACCAGGTTTAGCCGTCCTTAGACTCCAGTCAGCTTAGTCTAGCTAAGTACTCATGACTTTCGTACTTAGTAAACTCCAGTTCTGACCGTTTTGTTGGAAACCGTAAGTTCTAACAGTTTAAACCGTTTAAGACTGTCTTTGAGTCTTATGCTGACCCGACCCGCTTTGTAAACTATCTTCAGCTTGTATATCGAGTTCTTTGTAGTGTTGACCATTACTGGGTATAAGGGGACGCCCACACACGTTTAACATGGTTCACTTTGCTTATGCTTATGTCTGGCGCAGCGGAAGCCTTAGCCCGGGCGTGGTTTGAACTGGTCTGGTCTGGCATGGTCTTGTCTGGTCTTTTTCTGCTTGCACAGACGGTTTGAGGGTGTTGTGTTGTGTGTCTACGCTTAGAAAGCTTGCATCTCAACAAATTATGGACCCACATACGCTGGGTTAAGAGCTTGTCTAGACATGTTGGCGGAAGTGTGCACTTTGATAGCAAGGGTTATTCTGAGTCTGCCGTTTGGGGCTAGACTGTGGAGGTCTGGGAGCTTAATCTGCTGTTCTTTGGCTCAAACGGCCTATTTTTAGCAGGGGGCTGTGCTATGACAATTAGTGCTACGACAAGGTGGTGATTGAGCCATTTGGAGATGACAACTACAACACATGGAGCAGCCGCATGAAATGGTTGTTTGAGCACAGGAGCTTATGGGACTTCGTGACCCCGGAAGAAGGCTGACCCCCTACCCACAAGCCGGAGCGATGTCTGGAAGCAAAACTCCAGGAAAGCACTTGCACTCATTGGTTTAAACGTGAGAGAGTTCCAGTTTTAAACTGGAATGGAACAAGTTGTGACATTAGATGCTTGCTCCACTGCTAGAGAGGCATGGGAGAAGTTGTCTGATTCTTTTAAGACTAAAAACAATGCCAGGCGTGTCCAGCTTAGGCGTGATCTGAATGTTTTGAGGAAAATGTCAAGTGAGCCTGTCCAAGTACTTTGCAAGGGTCAAGACAGCTTTGGAAGGACCTTTTAGGCGTGGGCTGCCAGTCGCAGGAAGCTGAGCTTGTTTGGGCTGTACTTTTTGACGTTCCAGACCTGCCAGAGTTTAACACCTTGATTACGGTGTTGGAAGGTCTTGACACTGATCCCATGTTGGATGAGGTGATGCCAAGCTTGCCTTAAGGCTACTTCAAGTTAAGCAATGGCTTAAGAAGAAGGAGGAGGCTTCAGATGCAGTCGCTTTTGCTGTTTCCAAGTATGGTTACAGCTCCAGACCCAGGTCAGGCGCTGGTTCTTCAGGCCTGAGCGGTTCTTCAAGTAAGGGCGGTAAAAAGAAGAAGAAACGCAAGTGCAGCTACTGTTGCAAGCTTGGGCATGATGTGGAGAAGTGTTGGAAGAAGCATGGCAAGCCTGGAGAGGGGCAAAACAAAGAAAAACCCGTGGCTTTCACTACCAGTGCTTCAATCCCTGTCCAGACATGGGCTTTAGACTCGGGGGCTACTTCTCACATGACTGCAGACACGTTTGCCTTTGTCACCTTTCAGACCCTTGACAAGCCCATGTCCGTGGGGTGCGCATTGAAAGGAAGCGTGATGGCTGCTACTGGTCGGGGCAATGTCATCCTTAATTGCCAAGTTGAGGGGTCAACAAGGCAAGTGCAGCTCAAGGATGTTCTTTTTGTGCCTGAGGTTGCTGCACGTTTTTTCTCGGTCAAGGCTGCTGCTCGTGCTGGTGCTAAGATTGAGTTTGAGGGAGATAAGGGCTGCATATTGCTTAATGGTGTGAAGCACCTAGAGGCTTTAAATCAGGGAGGAGGTTTATACCTTGTTTTGGGTTCAGACTTCAATCCAAGCATTTGTTGCAGCATCTTTGGAGTCTGCTCAGCTCCAGCAAAGGAGGTTTGGGCAATTGGGCTTTGAAAATCTAGCACGCTTGGTGAAGGAAGACATGGTGGAAGGGATTAACCTCAGTTCTGAAGACTTCCAAGTTGAGAAAGGTGTCCTATGCAGTCCTTGTGTCCGGGGGAAGCAGACCAGACTACCTTTTCCTACCTCTTTTCACGTGAGTACGCGTTGCTTGGAGCTGATCCATACGGATGTGTGCGGTCCCATGCCGGTGACAAGGGCGGGAGCTTCAAGTACTCTATCACCTTCTTGGATGACTCCAGCAAATTATCCGTGGTCGTGCCTTTAGCCTTGAAGTCTAATGTGGCTAAGACAGTTCTGGAGGTCTTTAAGCTTGTAGAGAACCAGACAGGTCTGAAGGTTGCTGCAGTGCGCTTAAACCGTGGTGGAGAGTTTGTCAACACTCACTTGAACGACTATTATGTCAAGATGGGGATTAGGCATGAGACTACAGCGCCCTACACTCCGGAGCAGAACAGCAAGGCGGAGATGTTTAACCGCACGCTTTTGGAGAAGGTTCGGGCCATGCTAACTGATACCAACATAGAGGATTGCATGTGGACGGACGCGTTGCTGGCTGCAAACTTCGTGCGCAACCGTTCCCCCATGCGTTCCGAAGCCAAGACTCCGTGGGAGCTCTTCACGGGCGCAAGGCCTGATGTGAGCATGCTGAGGGTCTTTGGTTTTACTGCCTTTGTCCACGTACCCAAGCAGCACGGACACAAACTGGCCAAAGTTAGCCGGCGCGGCGTGTTTGTGGGGTACGAGACTGGTTCTAAGCGTGGAGGGTCTTGCTGGAGAGACCAAAAAGGTTGTGGTAAGTCGTGATGTGATTTTTGCTGAGGGAGGAGCCGGAGTTTTGGGCGTCAACAACACCCTAGATGGTGCTGAGCCTTCAGAACCGAGTCTAGACCAGGTTCGTGGCAGTGTTTCAGACTAGGTCTTAAGGTCTTCAGGCCAGTTTTCTCCAGCCCGAGGCAACAAAAGCACTTTAGCTCCTGTCACCACTAAAGACCAACACCAGCACTATGAGTCTCAAGAGAAGAGGAGGAGGTATCGTTTGCGTGATAGGCGGGAGCCGAAGAGATTGATTAACTAAGCCATGGCTGCTTCGGAGGCACTTGGGGGCTTAAAGGAGCCTAGCACCTATAAGGAGGCGCTTGCAGGTGCTGATGCAGATCTCTAAAAGAAGGCAATGGATGAGGAAATTGCTTCTCTACTAGCCAACCAGACCTGGAGGCTTGAGACTGTCCCGGCTGACATTAGACCCATCCTGGTCAAGTGGGTCTACAAAATTAAGGAGGATGGGCAAGGCAACATTGAGCGCTACAAGGCGAGGCTTGTCGTGAAGGGCTTTCTCCAGCAAGAGAGCATTGACTTCGATGAGGTCTTTGCTCCAGCTAGCAAGCACACAACATTTCGCACCATGCTGGCTTTGGTGGTTGCTCAAGACCTGGAGCTGCACCATCTGGATGTTAAGACCGCGATCCTCTATGGCGAGCTTGAAGAGGACATAATGCAACAACCCAAGGGCTAATATAAGGGAGGTCCAAATGTGGCATGCAAGCTTGTGAAGGCCTTGTATGGTCTTAAGCAGGCTCCCAGGGTTTGGCACATCCGCTTAAGCAAGAAGCTTAAGCTGATGGGTCTAGCCCCAGTACTGCAGACCCAAGACTCTTTATCTATGGAGAGCTAGGTCTGGCTTTTGGTTTATGTTAATATCATCCTCGTTTCTGCTCAAAACTTGAAGGACTTGGAGGGAGTCAAGGCTGGCTTGAGCAAGGCCTATTATGTCAGCGACCTTGGAGAGGCCAAGTACTTGGGCATTGTCATTGATAGGGATGGGCGGTCTAAGACTGCCAAGATCAGCCAAGAGCAGATGGTTTACAGACTTGTGGACAAGTTTAGGCTGCAAGAGGCCAAGGTTAACTTAACCCTGAAGGCTACACCCTTGACGGTAGGAGTCAGACTTGTAAAATCTAAAAGTGAGGCAAATCTACTGGACAAGACGCAGTATCCCTACAGCACTTTGGTTGGTTGGGAGTCTTTGTACTTGTCAGTTAGTACTAGGCCGGATATTTCCCATGCCGTGGGAGTCTTAGCCAGGTACATGTCTGCGCCTACCATGGATCATTGGAGGGCTGCGAAGGCGTGCATGCGCTATATGGCTGGGACTTCTAGTGTCGGCATTACTTTGGGTGGAGGACTAACATGTCTGGAGGGCTACTGCGATGCAGACTACGTAGGAGACTTAGACTCCAAGAGGTCTACCACGGGCTACACATTCTTGATGAATGGTGGAGTCAACAGCTGGCGCAAGCTTTAGCCCACTGTTGCAATGTCTATTGCAGAGGCGAAGTACATGGCTGCATCCACAGGCAGTTAAGGAGGGGCTTTGTTTGCGCAAGCTGGTTGCAGATTTGGGTTTAGACCAAACTGTCATTCCCATGCACTACGACAATCAAGGAGCTATTCGGCTTCTGAAGCACCCCACTGCTTCAGTCAGGTCTAGCACATTGATGTCATACATCACTTTGTGCGGGAGCGCATGGCGCGTGGAGAGGTGGAGTTCATCTATTGCAAAACCGAAGAAATGCTTGCAGACTCTATGACGAAGGCTTTAACCCCTGCCAAGTTTAAGACCTGCTGCAGGGGTCTAAGAATCCACTAAGCTGCTTGCGTGGGAGTGTTAGAGTTTAAGACCAGGTTTAGCCGTCCTTAGACTCCAGTCAGCTTAGTCTAGCTAAGTACTCATGACTTTTTTGCTTAGTAGACTCCAGTCTTGACCGTTTCGTTAGATATCGTCAGTCCTAAAAGTTTAGACCGTTTAAGACTGTTTTGGGGTCTTATGTTGACCAAACCCGTTTTGTATACTATTTTTAGCTTGTATAACGAGTTCTTTGTAGTGTTGACCATTACTGGGCGTAAGGGACGCCCACACACGTTTAACATGGTTCACTTTGCTTGTGCTTAAGTCTGGTGGCGGCGGAAGTGTAACAGTCAAGGCCAAATCTCGTGATTTTCATGGCCATTTTAGGCCTTATTTGTAAGGTATTATGTTTTTCATGACTTGTGGCGGATATCGGCGAGTTATGAGTCTGCCGCGGATATCGACCGGGGCCCCAAGACCAGTCTGGAAGCCGCCAGAAAACGGAGGGCCAGTCGAGAAGGGCTCGACCAGATTTCGAGAAGGGCCTGGCGCCAAGTAGTATAACTTGACCATATGAGCAGCAAATTAATAGATCTTTGGTGCGTTGGAGAGGTCTAGAAGTGTACTACAAGATTCTGCAAGAATATCTTAGCTTCTGGTTCCGTCTAGCGCTAGAGTCGTCTAGACAGTAGCATGTGCGGATTGGTAGGTATAAAAGTGACATTCTACAATTTGCAATACAACCTTTAACTCCCTAGTTTCTTGTGTGCAAGCTTGGTGGTGGCTAGAAGGGGTTGCTAGCGCGTGTCCACTGGTGTGTGCTTGCTTGTGTGACGATCCAAGGCGCTACACAAGTCGGTGTGTAGCTTCGAGCGCATGCGCGTGCGTACGCGAGTGGCGGGGCGCGCGTGTGTGCTTGGTAGAGGGGGCAAGGTTCCAGTGTGAATACCGTGTCTTGGTGAGAGGGTTGTGGATTGGACCAACTCACATGTGACAAGGCACGAGCACCGTCACAACTGGTATCGGAGCACGGTTTACGAAGGTGAGAGAGGAAGTGTGTGGGCGCTTACACCTTTCATTCGGAAGCGGAGTGTAGTGTGTTAGTGGAGATGGAGGATGCTCGCATGGAAGAGCTTCAAGCTGCCATCTTGGCACTGAGGGAAGAGCTTCATCACACTCAAGCGGCGGCACAAGCACAACGCGAGGCGTATGAGCATGCGATGGCGTGTGTACAAATTCCCATGGCATCAAGCTCGCGCGTGTATGTGAAGGTGCCAAAGCTCAAGCCATTCAGGGGTCAACGTGATAGAGATGCAGTGGATGAATGGATTTTTCAAGTATCGTCTTGGTTGAAGCTCACAGAGGTGCCCACGCATCTGCACGTGGAGGTTGCAGCGACATTGCTTGAAGGTGCAGCACTTGTGTGATGGAGGCATCGATGTACGCGTGTTGCAAACGGGTTGGCGCTACTGTTGACCACCATGAAAGAGTTGGCACTGGAGGTCAGGCATCAAATTGTTCCCGTTGAGAGCGTGAAGGCCGCACGCGACAAACTTGCAGCCCTTGTGCAAACGGGGTCGGTGACGGCGTACACGGCCGCGTTTCAGCGATTGGTGATGTCCATACCCAATATGACCGAGGAGGAGCAGTTGGACAGGTATACACGTGTTTAAAACCTTTGGAGCGTAAAGAAGTGGAGCTACGGGACCCGAAGACACTCGCGGAAGCTATACGCATCGCGGAGCGTCTCGACGTGTTGTACTTCAAGTCCACCACAAGAAACGCTGACTAGAGGCAAAGGCATGGTGATCAGCCCCGGGGAGGCTTTTAACATGCATGGAGACGAGGAGAACCAAGTTTAGCACTTGCCAATGGAGGTGGAGCTGACTCTGGGCCTGCACCAATGGAGGTGGGTGCCATACACACGCATGGAAGTGAGGCGAAGCACGGCGGACGTGGTGAAAGAGGTAAAGGTGTGCGCAAGTGTTATGCGTGTGGGTCGACGGAGCATTTGGCGTACGGATGCCCCAAACGAAGCACGCAAAGGCCAACACCGGATGGCAACCCTCGCCGTGATCGTCGCGTCAACACCATGGAGCAAAATGGCGTGGAGCAGGAAAACGACTTCCCCCAGTAGGTGAGGAGGCTACTGCTGGGGATAGGAAGGAGCCTCATGCACGGACGGATGCTGTGACATTTCCATTAAAGAAGCAAGAAGAGATGGCTTTGAACGCGCCAATGGTGGTGAGTTATGCAAACGAGGAGACAACAAAGTACTTCGGGCTTCGAGCACACATTTGCGATGACCAAGGACGATGGAGAGAGTGCAAGCTCATGATTGATAACGGTGCCAACAACAACTTTATGAGTATTGATATTGCGCGGCGTTACGGTTGGCTTTCGTCATTACGAGGAGGTGAAGTGAAGCTCGCTGATGGAGAGCCACCCTCTGGAGGTGATGGCGCTGCGTTTATGAGCAAACAGTTGTTCGTTCGCGTTGGGAAGATGAAGGAGAACATGCGATTTAGCTGCATCACCCTACGGAACGGGTTTGACGGGATATTGGGACTACCGTGGCTATGGCAACATAATCCATCCATCAATTAAAGGAAGCGCGCGCTCACCGTTGAAGAAAATGGTGGAGAATCCATTCAAGCTGCATCGGACGTCATCGAGGCGCGGCACGCACAATCAGGTGGTACGACTGTTGCCTAGATCTCTTATTTGCAATTGAGGAAGTTATTGTCTCCACGAAAGGCAAAGGCTGCATGGTTGTGCGTGGTGCACGAAAACACTGCAAAGTCAGCACCAGAGCTGCGTGACGATGTTAAGACGGCTACAATGGACCCCGAGGTGTGTAAACTTGTTAAAGAATACCAAGATATCATGGTGAACGGACTTCCATCTGGTCTACCACCTCCACGGAGCGTAGACCACCGGGTGGAGCTGATTGAGGGCGTGCACAAGCCACCGTATCGACCCGTATACAAGTTGTCACCTTTGGAGCTGGAGGAGGCCGAGAGGCAGGTGGCGGACTTGCTGAAAAGAGGCTACATCTGGCCTAGTAAGTCCCCCTATGGTGCACCTATTTTGTTTATACAAAAGAAGAACGGGAGCTTGCGTGTGTGTCGACTACCGAGCTCTCAACAACATTACGAAGAGAAATTGCTTTCCACTGCCACGTATCGCCGAGTTGCTGGAGCAATTGCAAGGTGCGCAGTACTTCACAACACTTGATCTTGCTGGAGGTTATCACTAAATCCGCATCGCGCCCGAGGATGTGGAGAAAACAGCATATAACACACATTAAAGGCACTACGAGTGGTTGGTCATGTCCTTCGGACTTACGAGCGCACCGGCAACATTTCAAACGCTTATGAACAGCGTTTTTGCTGACTTGATTGGTAAGGGAGTTCTCGTGTACCTCGACGACATTTTGGTGTACGCGACAACAAAGGAGGAGCACGTGGCACTTCTACGGCGCGTGTTGCAGCGTTTGCGCGAACACAAGTTGTACGCCCAGCTACAAAAGTGCAAATTCTTGCTTCGAGAGGTGGAGTACCTAGGCCACATTGTGTCGCATGAAGGCATCAAGCCGGACCCCAACAAAGTGCAGGTGGTGCGCGAGTGGGCTGCCCCGACCAATGTAAAGGAGGTGATGTCCTTTTTAGGCCTTGCGGGGTATTATCGCAAGTTTATCATGGGGTTTTCGCGCATAGCTGCTCCCTTGACTACCCTACTCAAGAAGGGAAAGCATTGGAGCTGGTCAGCAACAGAGGAACATGCATTTGCTGCGTTGAAGAAGGCGCTGACGGAGGCACCAGTCCTGGCTCACCCCAACATGGAAAAGACATTTATTTTGGCTTGCGACGCGTCCGACACAGCCGTAGGAGCTGTTTTGCAGCAAGACCATGGAAATGGCCTTCAACAAGTAGCATTCAGCAAGAAGATGAGTGGTGCGGAGCTGAATTACCCCATGCACGAGAAGGAACTTTTGGCGCAAGTGATGTCGCTACGACAATGGCGTTGTTTTCTGGAAGGCAAAACGTTCGTGCTTGAGACGGATCACTCTCCACTGAGGTACTTACAAACACAACCTCATCTGAGTCGCAGACAAGCTCGATGGCTTGAGTTCTTTCAACTTTTTGACTTCGACATCAAGTACAAGCCCGGTACGTCAAATGGTGTTGCTGACGCGCTGAGCCGGCTTAATGCAATTGAGGCACTCGCTCAAGTGCAGCCCGAGTGGACCGACCAGATTCGGAAACTGCTTTGTGAAGACACGGAGGGTATGAAAGTGTTGCAAGAGCTGGAAAATGCAGCTACGGACACAAGTGGGCATTGGTCAATGCGCGACGGGCTGCTGTGGCACCACGGGCGCTTGTACATCCCCAACGCCGCGCATATCCGTGTGAAGTTGCTGAAGGAAGCTCATGACGTGCCCATTGCTGGTCACCAAGGGTTGGAAACGACTTTGGCAAGCTTAAAGCAACGTTTTTACTGGCGAGAGATGCATCGCGATGTGCGCGACCACGTGGCGTTGTGCGACGCATGCAAAAGGGTGAAGGCAAGCAATTAAAAGCCAGGTGGGTTGCTGCAACCTCTCCCTGTGCCATTGTCCAAGTGGGAGCAAGTTACCATGGACTTTATCACGGGGCTACTAAAGACAAAAGAAGGGTGCGACGCTATACTTGTGTTCGCCGATAAAACCAGCAAAATGGTACGCTTGGCACCGTGTAGTGAGTCTTGCACGGCACCGGAGGCAGCACGCTTGTTCGTGAAGCATGTATTTCGTTTTCATATATTACCACAAAGCATTGTGAGTGATCGCGACCCGCGCTTTACAAGTAAGTTTTGGGAGGCGCTGCATAGTGCACTGGGTACCACACTAAAGTTTAGCACGGCATTCCACCCGCAAACTATGGGCAAATGGAGCGGGCCAACCGTGTGATCGAGGACATGCTGCGTTGCTACGTTAACGCGCGACAAGACAATTGGGCGGAGCTGCTTGAGTTGGTTGAGTTTGCGATCAACAACCACCACAATCACACGGATTGACGTTCAAGGACCATGAATGGTCCGTGACGCAGGACCGGGGTTTTCCCCTGCTAAGTGAAATTGACGGACCATGTATAGTCCGGCTTTCATGAACAGTCGGACCATGCATGGTCCGAATTTCACGTGAATGGTACGATTGTCCCTTGGGACGCACCAGGCATGGTGGCCAGTATGCATGAGATTTATGGACCATGCATGGTGCGATGCCCCCTAGAACAGTGGACCATCCATGGTTTGTTGCTTGCTTCATGTCCGGTGACTAACAGTCGCACCATACATGGTCCATGGATACGGACCGCAAGTCATGTTTGTTACTGAGATTGCCTGGACCAATCATGGTGCGCTGCCCTCCTTGCACAGTGGACCACATATGGTGCCAGTCTGGTCGACAGTCGCACCATGAATGGTCCATGGCTACCGCCAAGGTGTTGCGCATACATGGTCCACAAGCGGCACCACGTATGGTCCTGCCAGGCACCGCACCATACATGGTGCGGTCTACCTTGATTTGGTGCACCAATCATGGTCTGTCATGATGTCACATGCATGGAAGCCATGCATGGTGTGCGTGCTGTTTCATGCACCATGCCTGGTGCATACAATCCGCCACGCATACAATTCACAAAAATGCTGGAATGGACTGTCAAAGGACAGTCTGATCATGATCATCAGTATAAAGCTAGCGTCATGTACTATACCTACAGTCTCCTACATGCACTGCACGCTGCTGTTGACAGTCGCAGCTGACAACAGCTTTGTTGTGTTGCACCTTCGCCTGGGCAGCTGGACCCCATGTGAAGCCACTCCCATCTTTCCACATTGTGTGCTGACTCCCAGCCTCAGGAGCCAACGACAGCCTCAGGAGCCAGGGACACCCTTGTTTGACAGCCTCTGTGGACAGCCCCTGCAGCCAACTCGTGCATCAAATGTCTGCAAAACAACTGTAAGTCTACCTGTGCTTACACAAGACATACAGTGTTGACACACACATGCAAC
>RHPI01000401.1:156573-248299 GCA_009103225.1 Chlorokybus atmophyticus
GTGTTGCAGTACTGGAACTCCACCTCCTTCCTTGTGACTCTGTCACGCACAAAGTGATGCATGACATCAATGTGCTTCGTCCTTGCCGAGGCGATAGGGTGCTTCAACAACTTGATGGCTCCTTGGTTGTCACAGTTGATGACGATGCACGCCATGGGGTGCTTCAAGTCTGCCATGAGCTTGCAAAGCCAGAGTGCCTCCTTCACTGCTGCTGCCGCTGCCATGTACTCAGCCTCTGATGTAGATGCTGCTGTTGTTGGCTGCAGCCTGCTGTTCCAGCTCACCACGCCTCCGTTCAGCTTGAAGACGTAGCCTGTAGTGGACCTCCTGCTGTTGAGGTCACCAGCAAAGTCCGAGTCGCAGTAGCCCTCCAACTCAGTGCTCCCGCTCCCAAACTTGATGCCAACTGTTGCGCTCCCAGCAACATAGCGTAGTACTCCCTTTGCTGCTCTCCAGTGCTCCATGCTCGGTGCAGACATGTAGCGAGCAAGTACTCCCACAGCATGTGCAACATCGGGACGTGTGCACACTGCCAGATAGAGCATGCTGCCTACCAGCTCACCATATGGATACTGAGCCTTGTCGAGTACCTCCTCAACCTTTGCCTTGATGAGGGCAGTGCCAAGTGCCAACGGTGTGGTCTTGGTCTTCGCTTCAGTGAGCCCAAACTTGGTGACGAGTCTTCTCACCATCTGCTCCTGACTGATCTTGATTGTGCGAGCCGCCCTGTCGCGCTCAATCACCATGCCAAGGAACCACTTGGCCTCTCCAAGATCACGAACTGAGAATGCTTGCTGTAGAGCAAGTTTTGTCTCCTGCAGGTGGTGCACCTGCCTGGCGACGATGATGATGTCATCAACATACACGAGCAGCCAGACCTTGTTGTCTGCATTGATGAAGAGCCTAGGGTCTGCAGAGGATGCGGTGAAGCCAAGTGCCTCCAGCTCCTTGGTGAGCTTGATGTGCCACATACGCGGTGCCTGTCGCAGCCCGTACAGTGCCTTGATCAGCTTGCACGCTGTGCCTCTCTCCCCTTCTTCATATCCAGGTGGTTGCTCGATGAAGATCTCCTCCTCCAGCTCTCCGTAGAGGAAGGCAGTCTTCACATCCAGGTGATGCAGCTCTAGGTCTTCAGCAGCAACCATAGCTAGCAGTGCACGGAAGGTGGTATGCTTACTTGCAGGTGCAAACACTTCGTTGAAGTCCACACCTTCCTGCTGCAAGAAGCCCTTTGCCACCAGTCTTGCCTTGTAGCGCTCAATGTTGCCCTGACCATCACGCTTCACCTTGAAGACCCATTTCACTGGAATGGTCTTCACTCCTTGCGGTAACTGCTCCAGTGACCAAGTGTTGTTGGCATGGAGTGACGCAATCTCCTCGTCCATAGCACGCTGCCATTGCTCCGCATCTGGTGCTAACAATGCCTCCTCGTAGGTGCTTGGCTCCTCATTCTGCACACTGGCGACGTGTGCCTTGTGTAAGAAGTCAGGTGCCTTTCTCTCCCTCACTGGGTATCTCCGAGCTGCGTGCTCCTGCTGTTGGTACGGCTCCTCTTGGCCTGCTACAGCTGAGTCCTGCTCACCCTTGTTATTGATGATGGCCTTGCCTGTAGCCTCCACTGTTTCAGGATGCTCCGGCTGTGCTTCATCTTCAGGAAAGAAGCCTGCTTCTGGTTGTGATAATCCCTCGTGGAAAACCACCTCTCTGCTCACAATGATCTTCTGAGTGTCCTCGAGCAAGATCCTGTAAGCCTTGGAACCCGGTTCATAGCCAACGAAGATGCCCTTCTTGCTGACCGGCTCCAGCTTGTGCCTGAGCTGTTTAGGCACTAGTGCATATGCCGTGCATCCAAACACACGCATACCACTCACATCTGGTGTGGCTCCATAGAAGTGCTCCCACGGAGTCTTCTGCTCTGAGCTCACCGGAGACCTGTTGCGGATGTAGTTGGCAGTGAGTACCGCCTCCTTCCACAGACTGTCTTCCATCTTTGTGTCGTTGAGCATGGCTCGAACACGCTCCAAGAGTGTCCTGTTGAGGCGTTCAGCTGCTCCATTCTGCTGCGGTGTGTAGGGTGCAGTTGTCTCGTGGCGTATGCCCTTGCTGGCGAAGAACTCCTTCAACTCCTTGTTGATGTACTCCCCTCCTCGATCACTCCTCATTGCCTTCATCTTGTTGCCAGACTGGGTCTCCAACAAGGCCACAACTGTGCGCACAGCTCCAGCAACTTCTGACTTGAGCGTCAATGGAAAGATGATGGACAGCTTGCTGTAGTCGTCGAGGAATGTAGCAAAGTACCTGGCCCCTCCCTTCGCCACAATGCGCATAGGGCCACAGACATCCATGTGCACAAGCTCGCAAGGATGCTGACTGCTAGAAGAGGATGATGGGAATGGCATAGCATGCTGCTTTGCAACCAGGCATGGTTCACAAAGTGCACCTGATGCTGTCTTGAGTTCTTCTGTGCTGAGATGGATGCCCTTGACCATCTTCTCAGCGACAAGGCGAGTGAGGTTGACGTAGCTGAGATGCCCGAACCTTCGATGCCACAATGTTGGCGACTCCTTGTCCTTCACCACCATGGCTTGAATGTCTCTGTCTTGAGGCTGCTCCACGTGGTAGAGCCCTCCCGGATCAGCGATTCCAACCATGTGCACGACCCCATCAAGGATGACTGAGCAGCCACCCTTCCGAAATAGGATCTCCGCGCCTAAGCGCTCCGCAACCCTCACAGAGAATAGACTCGCAATAGCCTTAGGAACATGCAGGACGTTGCGTAACAACACCTCGCGTAGTGTGTTACCAACCTTGCACTGGAGTCGTACGTTGCCAACTCCCTCAGCCACCAGTACTTCGCCACCGAAGCCCGCCACCTTGATTGTGGACGTCAGCTTCCTGTAGCCCTCCATCACCTCCTTGTTTGGTGTGAGATGCCGATCGCAGCCAGAGTCCACCACCCAGAAAGCTGTGCCCGCCCTCGAACTGGATGCAGTGAAGGCGACATGTTTCTCCTTGTGTTGGTGCTCGTTGCCGCTGTTGCTGGTGCTTGCTCTAGGTTGCCCCTGTTGTTTCTTCCTACAGTCCTTCACAATGTGCCCCTTCCAACCACACCAGTGGCATGTGAGGTCTTTGTGACGAGGATTGCCTGGCTTGTTGCCCTTGTACTTCTCTTCATGGTTGCTCTTCTTTGCGTGCTTGCCGGTGTAGAAGGCGACGGCATCCGCTTGCTCGTCCTTCTTCACAACCCTCTGCTCCACGGTGAGCAGCTTCGGTAGCACATCGTCCAACGTCAACTCCGATGATGACGTCTCCAGCAGGGTTGCGACGACCTCGTACTCTGCTGGTAGCCCTGCAAAAATGGCCAGCACTACCTCCGTCTCCCCCATGTTGTGGCCGACATTGATGAGATCCGCCCACAGCTCTCTCGCGCGCGCAACATACTTTGTGATGGGTTCGGCTGCCTCCTTTCTGAGTGCGCTGAGCTGCTTGCGTAGATGCAACTTTCTGGCATTGTTCTTGGCTCTGAAAACGGCTGATAGCTTTTCCCAAGCTTGTCTACCATCTTCACATGCAGTGAGCATGGGAAAGTGATGCGGTTTGCTGTTCAACACAAGCAAAGAGTGTGCTTCTGCTGAATGCTCTGACCACACAGTGTTTGCTCCTGGTGGTGGTGGTGGTGCCTTCGGATCAACGTACTTCCAGACCTTCTTGTGGATGAGCAAGGCCTTCATCTCCACGCACCATGTGTTGTAGTTGTCAGTGTCCAGCTTTGCAATCTGCCCCTTGTCGTAGGTCGCCTCCATCTTTGTCGAGCCTGCCTTTCTTGCAGTTGACACCCAAGGCTCTGCTACCAACAAGCTACCGTAGTGTAGAACTACTATGCACACAAGCTAGTCTCACACTCCTCAAGCGTAGTGTGGGCCCATAACCTGTTGAAGGACTAGCATGCACATGTAGCTGAGGCAAGCATGGATACACACGGACAGAGCTACCGCCACCAGAGCATACACAAGTCACATCACATTCATCTATTACAAGTTGTCCGCTGGTTCTTATACCAGCCAGTTACACACACGTCTACGTTTGCAAGCACTGCGTAAGCTATACTCAGCCTTTTGACGCGCTCTAAGCTGCGTTGTCTTTCTTACAACCAGAGCTTTCCAACAAGCTCTCACACGCCTAATATGAGTAAGTATACGCGGAGATACGAAGCAGTTAGTAAGGCTCCAGTCTGGAGTCCGGAGTCTGGTCCGACGATGCCATCTTGCTAAGTCCGGACCTAATGCTCGTCCTTACGACCTTCTACTCCTGTATGGAGGGTCGATGCTGATCGTATGTAGGAATGACTCTCAACAGATCTGCTGGTACGCTTGACCCTTCCTTGTGTACATAACCTGTGAAATGTACAAGTGTGTTACTCACAGTAACCAATGCGTGCTTAGTAATGCCTTGTGTAATGCCTTGTGCCAAAAACACACTGATAGTGTTGTTACCCGACAGTCCTATGGACAGCCGACTGTCCATGGGACTGTCAAGGAACAACACTGATGAGACAAGTAATGCGTACCTGCCTCAGCCTCGCCTGCTTTGTAGTACATGATGTGCCTGTCGTAAAACATACGCACAACCTCAGTTGTCGGCTGCTCTTGCCATCTGCCTTGATCAACTTGCTGCCAGTTGAGCTTCCTCTTGACCGCAATGGGTGACACCTTCTGGTTGCGACAGTCCTTATTGACCACCCACCGTGGTAGGCCTTGGCGAGCACTCGCTAATCTAGGAGCAGGCTTCAGGTAGTCAACCAACATGTTGCCTTCATTGTCAACTTGAGGCTGTCGAACAATAACAATCCATGGCTGTGGATCATCAGATACAGGTGCTGGTGGGTCAGTTGGCAAGCGAAAGTCAAAGACCGACTTCTTCTCATCCTCATGTCTCACAAGCAGCACATTCCCGGTTTCAGGCCATACTGGTAGAGGTATATCAGCTGCTCGCAATCGCAGCTCTGGGTTGCTGAAATTGTAAGCCAGCATGTAGGGGAGCAGTCTTGGTCTCTCCGTCAGCATCCACACTTTGCGCAGCAGCTGGTGGCCTCGGACAAGAATGTTGGTGTTTTCCAAACGCCCCACATGCAAGGCACCGGAATCTGCGTCCATGCATTGATTTTCAGCAGCATCTTTTTGCAGGCTGTAGCGGTTGACAGCAATGTACACATGGCACTCGGTATGAAAGAACATGAAGATTTTGTTGACAATGGCTGGCCTGTTTCCATCCAGCATCACAGCATCCTTGCAGTCGCGCCTGTGTGTGAGAGAGAGAGAGAATATCTGTCAGTCGTTGTTTGACAGTGTCAGCATTGACAGTCTGCACGGCTGTCAATGCTGGGACTGTAGATATCAGAGATAGAGACCATATAACGGACAGTCGCACCAGTGACATTTTGTGTGACAGTCGTTGGTGGGACTGTCGATGACAACTGTGCTGCATTCATAATCAAGATATAAAGCACACCTGTATACCAGGCCGTCCCTCATATAGGCTTTGTAGTCGCGCACTGTTCGCCGTGTCGGGGTGCCAATGGCAATGTTCTCTTGTGCACAGATGCTCTCGAACAAGCCGTCGCTCGCGACATAATGAGTGTTGCCTCGCCCAATCACTATGCCTTGTTCTTTGATGCGCCTGGAGTGTGCCAGGGTGGGGTATGCTTCCACAAGCGCCCAAATATCCTCTGCGTGCTTGATTGTGGCGACCTCATACCAGGTGGACCCGTTGAATTCTGTTTTGCAGATTGTAGACAGTATGTTGCCAACTCTATGGCAGAGCAGCAGGCCTGAACGCTGATCGTCACGCATGACGCCAAATAGTCGCACAAACCATCTCCTGACAGAACGTTTTATAAAGCTGATCTCGTAATCCTTGCAGTTGGACGGGGTGTTGACATACAGCTTCACAGCGCGCTCAACGGCGTAGCACCAGAACACGTCATGGCTGCCGTGTCTACGGATGTTGTCAAGCAGGTGGCAAGTTCCCGCAATGTGCTCCAAAATCTTTTTATTGGTGCCAAAGCAGATCTCGTTGTTGACCTTCCAGTACCTGAGCAATGCATCCGCGAGCTCCAGGCGGTCTGAATTCCAACCAAAGCGCCGTGAGATGTCAAAGAATAAGCGGAAGATCATGTGGAGACACATGACGAGATCTCTCCTTTCTTCGCTGAGCAGCTTGTGAAAAACATAGGGCACACCAAATTGCACGAAGAACTGGTGCTCCTGCGCCTTCCACCATCCAAGGCGACTGCTGAGGCCGTGTGGCCAGCGATTACCATTCTTCACCTCTCTTGGTCTTGCATTTCTCATCACGGACAGCCGACTGTCGATGTCAGCCTTGCTGACCTGCTCGTCCCCACCATCCATCAGAGTGCAGGCTGTCAAGCTCTTGGCCAGTCCTTCGGCTAGCGTGTGCATGGTATTAAAGACCATGTCCTGACATGGGTCAAACTTGTACATCCGCCAAAGCCTCCACAAAAGCGACAGCCCGTTGACGCCATACTTCTTGGCCTTTTCTTTCTTGCGATTGGGATCTTCAGTGCTTTCAACTTCATCGGCCAGCTGGTATGTGGCCTCTGCAGTTCTTTTGGCAAATGGATGGCGACTGTGGTAGCGGCTGCTAGCATAGTGGAAGTCGGTCCTGTTGCTCCGAGTTTCTTCAACAACATCGTTGCCAGTGCTGGGATCTTGAGTGACTTTTTTGGTGACAGTAGAGTGCCGGATATGAGTTGCCAGCAGGCAACAAGCCCTGCAACCGCATAAGCCGCCATTCTTGAATTGCCCCATCTCGCTTTGGGCTGGATTGTCACCGGCAATGTTCATGACCATGGCTCTCAGGAAAATCTTATCACCTGCAAACCATTGGAGGCATCAGGACTCATTGCTTCGTGCGCAGCAGCGCGCGTACGCGACTATGCACGGGACACAGCCGCGACTGTCGATTTGGACTGTCGGACATGGGACCTGGAATGGACAGTCGCATGGACAGCCTTGCTCAAGCGAACTCATACAAGCATAGCAGTGGAGTGCATAAGATTGACAGTCGCAGTTGACAGCGCAAAGACAGTCCTGAGCTTAAACAAGCACAGCAATGCATTCCATACATATGACAGTCGCAAGAACAGCTGCGTGCGCGTGGCACTGCTAAACAGATGCATGCGAGCGTACCAGCCAATCGATGAGGGAGCTTGATGTCCACCTGGCTGGAGTCCAAACCGTAGTGCGTGGGGAAGCCCATGGCGTACAAATCCTCCAACTCATCCACCATGGGCTTCATGAACGGGTTCAGACAGTCCTTGTCCGCGTCGAGTAGCTCGTCAACTGGGACAAATACTACTGGCATGATGGAAGACGCCTGTGAGCTGACGCGCTTGCCTCCATTGAGCACAACGACGTTGATGACAAGGGTGCTCCGCTTTGTAGTGGATGCGCAGCTGAAACCATCACTGTGCATGAGCCCAATGTTGCGTGGGTCTCCAGTACACTGCTGCGCAGCCTCTTCATTCTCATAGGAGCACTCGCAATGCCATTTCTGATAACCATCCTTGTGCTGCGACATGTCAATGTCATAATTGTAGCGTCCACAGTCGCATTTGTTTGGCAGAGGGATGGTCTTCGTGCAGTCCCAAAAAGCAGTCAGTTCTCTCCACTTGCTGCCATGCCAAGCTTCCCATTGAGGAGCTGGGGGATGGTTTGCTGGCACGTTGAACCAGGTGTCTTTGTCTCGCCAAGCAGCAAGGTTGTCATATGCGATCGAAGGAACTTGCAGCCACGGACCGAGTCTTGGACCAATGGGCGTGTATAAAAAATCTATACACTCCTTGCGCGTGCGCCCGCATTCGCCTCCGCACGGCTGTTCCCACAAGCGTTTCAGAATCTTATGGCGACTGTCGTCTTGGCAGCTGTCCTCGCAGTCACCGTAGCCTGATGGATAGGCATCTGGAAAGAGATAATTGCATCGTGTGCATGCTGTATATCTCTGTGACTCTGGCATTCCGATGGAAGTCAGCAATGCATCGACGGCCGTGATGTCAGCCGGCTCGGAGGGGTTGCGCTGGCCGAGCAAGGCATGGAGATCGTTACGGAGCTGACTGTGGTTGTAGGCGGGATCCTTGGCCAGCTGTACAATGGAGTCTTCGGCACCAAAAACAGTCTTCAGCACGTTGTTGATCAGTGATTGCTGTGCATGAGAGTCCTCCAAGTCTGTCAGCAACGACATGAACTTGTCCAGCATTTTTTGCGTGGGTGTTTTCGAGGACTGTTGTTGACGAGAAATGCCGGGTTGAGGTGCATCACATTGCGCTGAAGGCATTGGCGGTGGGTGCATACTTTCTTGCGCTGCCTCGTCCAGTCGCATGTGAGCCAATGAAGTCTCCAACTCAACCCACTGCCCAATCGCAACATACGACTGTCAATGTAGGTAGCATGGATGGCAATGCTGAAAGTGCGCGCATGGTGGGCTACGGACGCGCATGGTGGCGCTACGGACAGTCGCAGGCATGCAGCATTCCCAGACATGGGCAGCTACAGTACGACAACTGTGCGCGCAACAAGTTCATTGCTCACCTTGCCAAGGCACCTTGGGCAAGAGCAAATTGTGTAGGACACTTCTTGCTGTTTTGGATCATCATCATTGCTACCAAGAGGCTTAAACATGTCTTTAATTGGCATGTCAACAGTCGGCTGTCGATCCGACTGATGCTGAAGTGGAGCAGTTGCGGCGCTGCTGGAGCTGGGCATGTTGACAGTCGGCTGTGGATCAGCCTGATGTTGAAGTGGAGCTGTCGCGGCACTGCTGGTGCTGGCAACATCGAAAATCGGCTGTCCACCTGACTGTTCCCTTTCGTGAAGTGTAGCTGCCGCTTCATTGCTGGTGCCGGCCAAATTGACAGTCGGCTGTCCAAGCACGGGATGCCTGAAGCAATCTTGCAGTCAGTGACACACCACGTGCAATGGCACCATCGGCTGACAGTGGAGATCACAGCAAGGCAGCAAGTGCACTAAGGTGATCGACAGTCTCTTAGCATGGTGAAGGCTGTTTATTTACATCATTCCTATTGTTAGTGGCATGCATACTGTCATGTATACTCAATGAAGAGCAGTACGCCAGGTACAACAGCGTGGTCAACTTACTGCTCATGCTGCTGGCTGATGTCGCTATGCTGCCCGAGCATGGCCGGATCTTCATGGGCGGGCTGAGGGTTGACAGCCTCAATGGGCTGGTCATCAACCACATGGTGCTGGACGACATCAGCCTGCTCCGGTAAGGGTAGGGAACTCTGTTGGCTGCGAAGGCGGTTGTTCCTACGAAAGGTGTTCCTCTTACTGGCTGGTTGCAAGTTGATTCCCAGCTTAGTACTAATGTCCTTGGCGAAGCGGACAGCCTTTTTACTGGCCATTGGTACAGCTAGATTCTGCCAGCAAAGACACCGCCAACGAGGCCGCCGCCACCAACCAGAGCGCCGCCGCTCCCTCTCTGAGCGCAACCCTATTACGCAGACCATGTAGGTAGGAACCCTATTGTTGGCCCATGCACGTGACTCGACAGTCGCACCATGCACGGTGCGACTGTCAAGTCTTCACTCCATGTAATTAGAATATGCCGACCGTTCGATACGCTTGAATCGACGGTCAGATGAGGCTGGGCTACGTTGTATCCCAGCGTCCGTGCAATCTTAGCTATGACGTGTATCATATACGAGAACATACCCAACACACTATCTTATGGCAATGGGAGGGATGTGCTGGTTGGCCCTGTCAATGCATTCACTTGTCCGAATGCATGCACTAACGGGGTCAATGAGCACATCCTCCACTGCCATGATTTGCAGATCATTCTTTTTTCATCCGTTGCGCCGGTAGTGGCCAGTAGTGGCCCATGCATGGTGCGACTGCCCAGTCTTCACTCCATGTAATTACATAATATGCCGAACCGGAATCATTTACGTGAGGACCAACCTCGAACCATGCATGGTTCAGCAATCATGTGGTACCGACCATGCATGGTCCCTACCCGCGGATACTCGGATTAGGAAGAGCCTGGTTGGGTTAAAGACCATGAATGGTCTGCAATCTTATGAAAATGTGGACCTGTATGAGCTTTCATGAGCCGCAGACCATGCACGGTGCGTGCTGCTTGTCAAAAGTGACCGATAAGCTCAGCGTGCACCAGCAATGGTCCGCCCAATGATTCCGGTTCGGACCAGCCACTTTGATGTTATCTACCGGAACATATATGGTCAGGCATTGATGTAGTCCGGACCATGCATGGTCCGTAGACCCATTGACAGTCGGACCGGGACAATGCCTGGTCCGGCTGCGAACCATTCATGGTCCGGACTTTCACGGCATATCGGACCGGTATATCACCTGGTCCGGCCGCGGACCATGTATGGTGCGCAACTGCTCGCCAGGTATCGGGGCCCCGAAAGGACCATGGACGGTCCGTCCCCCGGGGACCAGGCACTCGTGGTCCTCGGGGCACGGACCATGTATGGCCCGCGGGGTCCGTGCAAGGACCATACATGGTCCCCGAACGTCAATCCGTGTGAATGCAAGCACAGGTGTCACTCTCTTCCTTATGAATTACGGGCAACATCCATTGACACCGTTGACGGCATGGACACCGCGACGACATGACGTGCGTGTGGAGGCAGCTAATGACTTTCTTACAAAGTGCGCGGACATTAACAAGGCAGCTAGGGAGGCGCTATTGGTGGCGCAAAATCGGCAGAAGCAGTACGCGGACGCGCATCGCCGACACCTCACTTTTCAGGAAGGCGACATAGTGTTACTCTCCGCGAAGCACGTACAGGTGCGTACGGGAGTTCGCAAGCTGAATGAACGCTGGTTGGGACCGTTTAAGGTCAGCAAAGTTATCTCGGACGTGGCGTACAAGCTGGAGCTACCCGACACCATGCGTGTGCACCCCGTTTTTCACGTCTCCCTTCTGAAAGCATATCGAGGACAACCGCCAGAAAGGGTCGCCCCCCGAAGTTGGCACGGATGGTGAACCCGAGTGGGAGGTAGAAGACATCCTTGGTGAGAAGTTTGTGCATGGTGTACGCAAGTTCTTAGTGAATGGAAGGGCTATCCGTCGCATGAAGCATCCCGGGAGCCAGAGGCACACTTGACTAATGCTCAAGACGTTGTGCGTGACTATCTTGCTCGACGACAACCTCGCGAGCTTCGAGGACGAAGCTCATCTGGGGGGGAAGGAGTGTAACAGTCAAGACCAACTTTCGTGATTTTCATGGCCATTTTAGGCCTTATTTGTAAGGTATTATGTTTTTCATGACTTGTGGCGGATATCGGCGAGTTATGAGTCTGCCGCGGATATCGATCGGGGCCCCAAGACCAGTCTGGAAGCCGCCAGAAAACGGAGGGCCAGTCGAGAAGGGCTCGACCAGATTTCTGGAAGGGCCTGGCGCCAAGTAGTATAACTTGACCATATGAGCAGCACATTAATAGATCTTTGGTGCGTTGGAAAGGTCTAGAAGTGTACTACAAGATTCTGCAAGAGTATCTTAGCTTCTAGTTCCGTCTAGCGCTAGGATCGTCTAGACGGTAGCATGTGCAGATTGGTAGGTATAAAAGTGACATTCTACAATTTGACCTTTAACTCCCTAGTTTCTTGTGTGCAAGCTTGGTGGTGGCTAGAAGGGGTTGCTAGCGTGTGTCCACTGGTGTGTGCTTGCTTGTGTGACGATCCAAGGCGCTACACAAGTCGGTGTGTAGCTTCGAGCGCATGCGCGTGCGTACGCGAGTGGCGGGGCGCGCGTGTGTGCTTGGCAGAGGGGGCAAGGTTCCGGTGTGAATACCGTGTCTTGGTGAGAGGGTTGTGGATTGGACCAACTCACATGTAACAAGGCACGAGCACCGTCACAGGAAGCCTTAGCCTGGGCGTGGTCTGGACTGATCTGGTCTGGCGTGGTCTAATCTGGTCTTTTTCTGTTTGCACAGACGGTTTGAGGGCGTTGTGTTGTGTGTCTACGCCTATGAAGCTTGCATCTCAACATAGTCACCGATGCAGGATCCTTCGACCTGTTGCTGGGACAAGATTTCAACTTCCCTGTTGGCATGGGGCTGAATCGCTGGACAAGAAGGCATGGTTTCGTTCCCATTGGGATAAGGAGGATGAAGAGGTTTAAGGATATCTGCCTCTCGAGCTGGTGGCTCGCATTCGCTCTCATTGAAGGTCAGCTGCAACAGCCACCTACAGGTCGATGTTGACAACCACTGACAGGTCAGCTGCAACAGCCACCCATAGGTTGGTTTCGACAACCACTGACAGATCAGCTGCGATGGTCACCCACAACTCGGACCAAAAGTCTATTATCCCATACGACAAATCTCAAGAAGACGCACCCACTAAAGAAGTGGCCCACAAGAAACCAGCGGAACGCCGCTGGCGCGCACAGGTGGTCGCACAATTACTACTAACCAGACCACGGCTCACTTCACGGTTCCTGTTAAAGATATTCCTAAATCCAGGCGGACGGTCAGCTTGCCCTCTGAATAGGAATGGCCGCGAGAAGGCTCTAGGCGAGGACTCGAGTCGAAAGTTCCAGGCGCGTGAAGGTTCCAGGCGCGGAGTTGAGTCCGGAGTCTGGCGACTTCCAAACCTGCACGAGAACCGTCATAACTCGGTGTTTAATGAACCGATTTGGGCGTTCTAAAGCTTAGTAGATAGCCCTTAAAAATAGCTACAAGATGTATCTTAAAACGCAGCATCAAATAAGTGTAGCGAACGTGGTGGCTTCTAAAGTAGACAGGTGTATAAAACCCGCGGACATGATGGCAATAGATGGTCTTAGTCTTGTTGTTGCAGCCTCTTGGCGTTGGTGTTGGGTGGCGTGCACACATGTGCATGTGTAGGTTTGTTAACGCATCTCAATAGGTTATGGGCCCACACATGCTAGTGTAGGGTGTAGTGAGTTGTTATCGTGTGAGTAGGTGCTTGCTTGGTGGGTAGGTTGCAGAGGCAACGGAGGTCACAAGCATGGACGGCATCAAGTTTACGACTGACCCACTGGACGTTGACAATTACAACATCTGGAGGGTGAAGATGGAGCTGCTACTGACCCACAAGGAGTTGTGGAAGTATGTAGACCCGGCGGAGACAGTCCCTATAGGCGAGGCGAGTATTTTGATCGCGCAAGGGAAGAAGGCATTGTCGCTGATTGGCTTGCACATGGCGGATCATCACCTAGTGCTGGTGAAGGAGTGCAAAAGTGCAAGAAAGCTTTGAATAAAGTTGGAGAGCCACTTCAAGGCGCGCAACATGGCAAGGAGGTTGCAGTTGCGGTAAGAGCTTAACTCGTTGCGGAAGGACAGCGGAGAGCCTATTATCAAGTTCATTGCGCGAGCAAAGGCGTTGTGGAAGGACTTGGTGGGCGTCGGCCACGAATTGAAGGAAGTTGAGGTAGTGTGGGCTGTGCTTTTGGGATTGCCTAAGGAGTATAGAGTGGTGGTCACTATCATGGAGTCCAGGACTTGTCGCTAGATGGAGTGACACCTAGACTTTTTCAAGAGGAGAAGTGCTTGAGGAAGGAGGATGATGATGGAGAAGGAGCACTTGGAGGCACTATGGCATTCACGTCATCATCGAAGCATCATGTGAGGAAGGGCGTTGGAGGCATCAACGTTAAGTGTTGGCACTGCGGGGAGCGTGGTCACATCAAGATGAAGTGTCCCAAGTTGAAGAAGGCTGATGGTGAGCATCGAGCGGTTGCTTTCAATGCATCGGATGAGGGAGCGGAGTATCTTGGGTGGGTGCTGGACACGGGAGCGAACATGCATCTCACAAGCGATAGGAGCAAGCTCGCCAACCTCACTCCGTTGAGTAAGCTTGTCACGGTGGATTTTGGGAACATGAAGATGCTGAATGCTGTTGCAAAGGGCGACGTCAACTTGAGGTGCAAGGTTGGTAGTGCCGTGAGAGACGTTGTGCTTAAAGATGTACTGTATGTGCCAAGTGCATCTGCTAGCTTGTTCTCAGTACGTGTAGCCACGAGGGTTGGTGCTAGGGCTGTGTTTGATGCGGACAAGGGTAGGATAGTCCTTGGGGACGTCACACATGTGGTAGGCATCAACAAGGGTGGGCTCTACTATGCTGAAGAGGAGGACATCGCACACAAGGTTGTCGCAAAGACAAGGGTGGTTGAGAAAGAGTTCAAGACACCACAAGGTTTGAGCAACAAGGAGGCACTGAAGGTTGCTATGAAGCGGACAAGCTCGGAGCCCGTGGGAGCTGCAAAGAGTTATAAGCAAGTGGTGGAGAGCACGGTGGATAAGGAAGAGCCAAGGGCTACCACCAGAGCTAGAGTTGCTGTTTCAGGAGGACAGGTGCAGCAGGCGCAGGGCCACAAGGAGCAAGATGCGAGAGGACGTCTCAAAGGCTCAAGTTGCTGCGGAGGACACATCTGTAAAACGGAACCGGTTTCAGGCGCTCACGGGAAGCATGGAGGAGGTGGAGGAAAAAAAGGTCACAGGCTTCGTCGCAATCGTACGCAAAAAGAGAGGCAAGGCTAGCATGAGAGCTAGCGGTGCATGAGTTTAAAGGGGAAAAGTGTGGAAGGCCAAGCTGCCCACAAGGGAGTGTTAAGAATATTCTTACATCTAGGCGGACTGTCAACTTGCCCTTTGAATAAAAATGGCCGCGAGAAGGCTCTAGGCGAGGACTCAAGTCGAAAGTTCCAGGCGCGTGAAGGTTCCAGGCGCGGACTCGAGTCCGGTCTGGCGACTTCCAGGCCTGCACAAGAATCGTTATAACTCGGTGGTTACTGCACCAATTTAAGCGTTCTACAGCTTAGTAGATAGCCCTTACAAATAGCTACACTTCTTAAGACACAGCATTCAAATAAGTGTAGCGAACGTGGTGGCTTCTAGAGTAGACAGGTGTATTCCTGACGGGTATAAAACCCGCGGACATGATGGCAATAAATGGTCTTAGTCTTGTTGTTGCAGCCTCTTGGCGTTGGTGTTGGGTGGCGTGCACACATGTGCAACGCATCTCAATAGTTCCCTTTCTACAAGGATCAAGCTACGATCCAGGAGCAACACCAGGTGGCCACTGGAGTAGTCGAGTTTTATGTATTCCGTCGACAATAAGGCATCACCGTGTTGGAACTATTTGGAGGTATAGGTAGTGGCCTCGCCGGTGTTCTCAACACCGCCGCAACGGTCACCAAGTACTTTCACTGTGACCCTGATCCACACGCACAGAGTGCCCTGAGCCACCACATATGGTATGGTTGCCATACTTAATCAGCCGCACTCAAGAGGCGCCCAATGTGTAATAAAGCGCTAGAATGCGAGATACAGCGCAAGCAAGTGTGCAAACCAACCAAACACAGTCCGCAATAAATACAGCAGTACACAAGCAATTTTTTAGGGGCGCCCAAAGCACAGCTGAGTATTCACAACACCACCTAGACCAAATAACACTGGTGGGGCTAGGCATGGTAAGACTTGAGCACCACCTGCGCAGCAAAGGCGTAGGCGGCAGGTTCGGAGCAGCAGTAAAAGTCCATAACGACGAAGACAGCAACGCAGACGACGCTGACGACAAGCTAGCCCTCGCACCGCCATGCTTTGCGGGCTCCTCATATCCATGTCACGACACCATACGACCACACATAATGGTTGCAGGTATTGCGTGGTGAGCGTCTGTATATAATTACGAGCAACAAACTGCACGGTCATTGTCAAGCCTGAGATACATTGCAGTGCATGATATATTTAATTCTTGTCATTCCATGCATCAATAACATCATGGAACTATACAACCCGACAGCCGCCGCATGCGCTAACACCAACCATTCCGTAAGAACTTAAACATGCACATGTCAAAAAATGCATTTTGCAACCACCTTGCCAATGAGTGTTCATCACACTATGCAAATCCAACTACACGAAGTGTTAATGTCTGCAGAACTTTGCATCTGTTATATACACATGGTCTGATGTCACACAGTGTTTGGTGGGGGCATTTATCCACAAGACACACTCACCGTCACTGAGTCCACATAGGGCAACATCATTCATTTCTTGTAAATGACTACTTTTTAGTTTGCTAACATTGGGCTATGTTCGCGCGTATTTAAAGCTGGATGACTGGTAGTTTGTGGGTATATCGACACGGACGGCTCCACACCCTTGCACCGATATTGCCAAGCAGGCAAATTTAAGTGTGGTGGTTTTGCAGTGCATGCGGTTTCTAAGGTTGAGTCACAATAAGTACGGTATTTATTAAGGCCACTTTGTGACTGACATGACTGACTCGCTGGACAGCATGCTACGAGAAGGCTATGCATGCAGTATGTTGTTGTCCAAGCTGCGCAAGTGGATGCATGGACAGCGGGAATGGTATACAATACTACCTACAAGCTCCTGTTTCGACCGATATTGCCAAGCGGCGGAGAGACATGCCTAGCTAAGTGACAGGTACGTTACAGGTAAGCAAGTGTGGGGAGCAATGATACTGCCCGCATATATGTAAGGGGCTGCCTAATCTGCTGCGTCTGCTTGCTGACATGTCTGTGCAGGGGTGATGCTGTGCTCTATACTGTTATCCATGCTTGGCATGACTCTGGTGCTGTGCATACTAGCATATGCATGTGTTACAACACATCATACTCCTGGGTGCCGATGCTGACATGTCATGGTAAGGCCTAACCGCTCTAACCGCTGCAACGCGATCTGCTAACAGTATATAGCCTGCCGCCATTGTTGTAAAGCAATACAGTGCACAGGAGCATGCTTGTGCCAGCAAACCACACAAACGGCAATGTATTAGCAACAGGAAATTGCGAGGGGGCCCAGACCAGCGCCAGGACCTACTTACACAACACCAAGCTGCCAACTAAGACCAACATGTAGGCCTAAGCACACAGCAGCAAGCAGCAGCAGGCAGCAGGGGACGGGGCAGGGAGAGCAAGGATTCACCACCTTTGCTGCAGGCGCTGTCGTGCAGGGTTCTTGCAAGAGCGCACCAGTGGCGGCCGGGGTCCAGTTAGTTGTCGTCGCAGTCGTCAGCATTGGCATCGTCAATGTCGTGTGCGTGCTGCTGTGCCCAAGCCCGACCTAACTCCCCTGCCTCAGCTGCGCTGGTGGTCCTTCAACCTTCCTTCCTGCATGCTCCTTGCCTGCTTGAGGGTCCCGTCTAGGTCGAGGCTGAGGTAGTGTCTTGGCTTAGGTTGCTTGGTATTGAAGGGCTCTGGCTTGGCCCCCGTCTCGATCGAGTGTGCTTGTGTGTATATAAGGGGTATGGTACGGTGTGTTGCTGCTATGTGCTTGCTACTTGTGCACATGCATTCTCCTAACTCCTAAAGAAGTGTGCTGTTCGCGCAACTCTTGAGTATGTTATGTATTGCCAAATTTATACAGTCTGCGTCCAATATGCTGTCCACTTGCAATTGTCGCCAACCATTGGGTTACTATCTGCACAGCAATTCTACACATGCCCACCAACTGCAGTTCACAATCCCTGACACGCGAGCAACCGCAAACTTGCATGTGACAGCCTATCGACACACACCAACTACTCACAGCCTGACACCTGGCGAGCAGGTTTCTTGGCCATCACCCGCAAGACTTCCTGATGCATAATGCAACAGTTTTGGTGATCAGGAGACCAAACAAGTCGAGAGTGCAAGCGCCATCACGACCAAGCTCTTGCATCACCAAGCGTTATTTGCCACCACCTCCTATTTATAAACAGCAGCACCAGCAAACACAAAGCCACCACCCACAACGCAGCAACTCAACCAGTGGCCATAGCTTCCACTTGCTGTTGTTGGCCTGCTTCCTCTGCACAAACACCGCAAATATGAATGGCACGCACTCGCAAGAAAATGACAACACACTCACAACCAGCGCCAGAGTTGATGCTCACCTGTGCCGATCTTGCCAGTTACAGCGCGCCTCTTGGACTTGGGGACCACCACACGCACTCTGCGCCCTATGCGTACGCCCTGCTTGACCACACTCTTTGTTGCTTTCGTCTCGTTGACAGCTGATGCAGACGCTGCCTCTTCACCTGCTTGTGATAGAACACTGGCTGTTCAAGTTTGAATGGCCACGTTGCAAACAGAGAGCAGCCTGTTCACCCTGGAACAGATATCGACTTGACCAGCCCAAACGTACTTGCTTGATACAATCGCAACCAGCTTCAGTACGTGTTTCTCACCTGCATTGTCTGCAAGGAGCATGTCCACATCTTGTTGTGTAATCAGCCCCCTCTCCACAACCTCTTTCTGTGCCTGCGCAAACGTTGACATTCCTTTTCATCCATGCACAATGTTATCATTGTGCACACCCCTTGGATTGGCTTAACGTCGCCACCTCAACTGATTACAATACTAGACTGTAATTCAGCTGCTCGTTGCAAATGCAACCCATAACTGTTGGAAGCTGGCAGTGACTGTTTTTGTTTTTCGGCCCGGTGACTCTGAAGAACTGCTTGTATGGCTTGAGACACAACGCATCCTCACAGCTCAAGTCTTCTAAACCAATAACGATGATGTAATGATGATGTAATTATACAAGAAATGCACTTCAATTGCACTCAATCTGTTATACAAGAAATGCACTTCAATTGCACTCAATCTGTTGCACGCAGAGGTGATCATGCAACTTCTCTGCTCATGCATGCCAGGTGCAACTTACCCGTCTATACTGTCGCAGCAGCTTGCGCGCATGCTTGCCCGTCCTCGCTCCCGACACCCCCGCCTTGGACGCCTCCGCTGCTAGCCTGAGAGAGGCGGCAAACATCACCATGCCAAGTTTGCCAGAATCTACAACCGCTATCAAGCAGTTGACACTTAGGTGAAATTCAGACAAAGCGGTCTACAAACAGAATTTCTTCATTCGGGCAATGGGTAGGATGACACTGCCATGCTGCTCACCTGCCTTTGTCCCCGACCTGCTCCCGCTTATGTTTCCGGCGCTCCTGGCGTCGGTTGCGCTGAATGGCATTAAACTTATTCATGTCTCCAAACCAAAAAAAAAGAGTACCAACCCCACCCCCTGCCTTCGCCGCGGATGCCGCTGTTGTCAACCTCGCCGCCGCCGCCACCAACTCCGCTGCCGCCGCCGCAGCGCAGCGTAAACGGCAACTTGCGCCTGACGCCGTTGGATTGGATGCACAGATGGCTACGATAATTTCATCAGGCCCCAGCGGTGAGGATTGGAGGGTGGGTCCCAAGTCGGGGTATATAGATTGGTTACCTACATGCGTAAGGCACTTACCTGGCTGGCGTCTATCCGCGAACACGAAGGCGGATGGCGTGGGCTGCGTGGCTTCCATTGCACTTCGGTTGCTGCAACGCCTAACAACACTCTACGGAGTGTCTGTACAGCAAAATTTGTGCCAGAGGGGGCTTGCGCTTGCGCGGCCCCCACCTCCACCCTCACCTCCACCCTCACCGATCCCCACAACCTCATACACACGCACATGCCCACCTATCCGCACGCATGCACGCACCCACTCACTCGCTCTTCGTCGCAATGCCTTTCAGCCTCCCACTTACCGTGTCCAAAATCTCGTAAAGCACTTTCGCACACGCTGGATAGTAGGCTAGATGGTGATAGTGTGCTAGTGCAAAATGTCACGCACCCACTCACTCGCTCTTCGTCGCAATGCCTTTCAGCCTCCCACTTACCGTGTCCAAAATCTCGTAAAGCACTTTCGCACACGCTGGATAGTAGGCTAGATGGTGATAGTGTGCTAGTGCAAAATGTAGTGTACTTAAACCTGGTGGTTGTACGCTGACAGTGTGTTGACATGTTGAGCGTGTGTTGGCTGTATGCGACTGTGCATTCCCATGAAAGCGATAGCAAAGGCAATATTGTAGCATACTCTTTTTGTATAATTGTGCTTACATATTGCATAAACTCAACGCTCGCGCTCTTCCCCAAATGATATGTCTCACCCTCTCAGTATTGCCCTTCTCCATTGTATTTTTGCACAAGTGCGCCATATGTACACCTTGCTTGAGAGTCTTCACGTTGATCTTACATTTGCACGCTTGCAAAAGTGGTATAAGTACTCATGTATGTACATAAATAGAGTACTTTACCGGTGCATGCTTTTTGGTTACAGCACACTCCCTCTCCATGTGCAAGTCGCAATCGACAATGGTAGACTGCAATGCTCTATGCTTTATGATATATCATAAGCATATCCGTACATTCCTCGCATTGCCATTATAGCCGATTTCAAATCGAAATGGGGCATGGAACTTACAATTAAGAGCCTAATGCAAGGCATGTTAAATTTACCTTGGCAGTTTGCCCTAAATCAATTTATGTTTGCAATCTGCGCAAAGCAATGACATATGACCTCTGATCGCGCCCGCAAGATCGCGCCCGTAAGTCGATAAGGATGGTTAGTGTCAGCTCGGTAAAAAGCCGATTCTTAGCAGGGGTTAAAAAAATCCATCAGCGAATCGGCTGATCATAAATTCGTGGGTTAATGCCTTATGGGGGGGGGATGTTACAGAGTCCATCAGAGAGGAACCGTATTGAATTGTATACATCGCAACAAACCTTACATAAAACAGCGACCTCTCTGTTAGCGACCTTTGCTAATGTAGGCTACTAATTGGAACCATATTTGTTACTAAGCTCGGCTTAGTGGTCTACGTGTCGACCAATTGTTTATTACTGATATGCCTCTACGATTATATTATGTTGTGTATGTATGTTTGTTCCCATCAATGTATCTTCAACTGTGCTAGCGCGATCCTACTCATAACACCTTGTTGCTTAAGATGGTATGTCATATGCTTGCAAATGTATATATGGTGTGCTACAACGTACGCCCATGCATGTAAGCTTGTTTTGCCTTAAACATTCCCTACTTGTAAAAATTGTATATTTCTTAATTGTAAAATTCTTTAAATAACATGATCACACCCTTTCACTACAACCGCACTCGACTTCCGTTAATGATTTAAATTGTTTTTGTGAATAATAAACTTGTTACTGGCAACACTTTGTGTAACGCTCTTCATAAAGATAACATGGAGGGTCGTTAAGTGTATCGCAAGCTTACAAAGATGTGACAATGCTAATGCATATGCTTCATGCTACACGTGAAATGTACAATACAAATATATTGCTAGTAGTAGTTATCGTCCGGAGAGCATCACTTTGTTACATCATCTGTTGGTTTACATGCCATGTTTAGATCTCTATAGCATAACTCACACGGCAAGCAACTAACTGTGGCGCCGCTTCTCAGGTCATCGTGGGTTGGGATTTGCTGGCTGAATGGCCCACACTACATATAAGACACCTTTGTTCAGGATTGAAGCTTCAAGGGCTTATGCAATTGAAAGTTCATTGAACGCAAGTTAGTTCCAAACTTTGCAGAAGAGGCTACAGTCGGCTGACATGTGCAATACGTAGTTGAAAACAAGAGCATTTCCCACTGACCATGCCATTACATCACAGATAGGGTTTGCTTCTTGCGCATCACGACTACTTCCTTTTACATATACGCTGCAGGTTTGTTATGCCATTGGTGGCTGCTGCTGCCGCCTCCTATTACACGACACTTGCATAGCACATAGGTGTCGATTAGGTGAAGGCCCCGAGCGTAATAATTGTGTTTGCTTGTTTATGCTAACTTGTTCCTGTATGTTGTGTGTTTGCACACTGAGCATGTGTGTGAGACTTGGAATTACTAAACCCTATACATGTGCGCTTCGGGTTGATTGTGCGCTTGCTACTTGCCAATACTGCCTGCTGCCCCGCCCTGCTTGCATTTAGCGATCATAGAGCACATAATACTAAAGGCCCATGTTGTTATTGATGTGGCCGTCTCTTGCCTGCTAGCCTGCCTTGTGTTTGCCCTTTGTGACTGTTGTGTGCTTGTGCCTTGTGTCTGCCCATAACTGCCCATGACTCATACCTTATATCTAGCCAAGCACAGTTGTAATTGTCATGCCATGGTACCCGCAGTAGCGTATAGTACTCACTGACCATGCATCAATCATCATGTCACACCCACATACATGTGACACCCACTGCCTCGTTCATTTGCATTGTGTTGGACAACGCAAGGAGCACAAAAAGATCAACACAAAGACATTGCACAACAGATCAAGAAGCAGGCGCATCAGCCGCTGTTGGATGCTGTTCTACTTGTGCCACTGCACAGCAACCACACAGCCACTTGCACAAGATGCATAGCAATCCGCAGGTATATCCAGGGTGCTGCCTGGAGCAACGCCATGCACATGTTGACAAAAGCGCATGTATCATCATGAACAAGCCAGCTATGCCATTGCTGTTGTACAACTTGTAACTGCAACCGTAACTATAAAAAGCAAAACAAAACTGAACTGACTCTGCAAGCAGCCATCTATAGATCAAGGCACAGATTAGCTGTTGACCAACTCCCGTCCCGGATCGTCATCGTCAATGGAACCGAGTGACGTGCCTGGCTCGTCGGCCGTGCTCTCTATAAGCTTCTCAAATCTGTCCGCATCGAACTCTCCAAGCGAAGTCAACCGCAAACCGTTTGCATCTGACCTGCAAGTTAAAGCCATACAAGTTGATTCAGCTCCTAGTCAATGGACTTGATGACTCTGGTCGCAGGGCATATGTTCATGCATGCACGGCCCTTATTTGGCTTCAGCTATGCACTGCTTACTCGGTTGCACCGAAGATGCCGATAATGTCCACCATCTGCTTGGCAGGACTGTCAGGAGCTATCAACTCCTCCAACTGTGCCAGACAGACACCAACCAGTGCGAAGTCAGGTCCTTGTTTGCTTGTGCGTTGATAAAAGTACAATACAGTTTGAGACAGACAAAGACCTTTGCTCACCTCAGACAGGTACAGCAGTTTCTGGAACAGCGCGCGGCCCATTGCCTTACGCTGCAAACCCTGTGCGCTCATCCCTCGCGGGTTGATCATGAGCACACCTGCAAAGACATTGTGTTTACGTGAACAACCGACGGCACAAGTTCCGCTCAGCAACTGCGCATGCATGCACATGCACGTGTGTGCAAGGTGTGCCAGGCACATGCAATCTGCAAGCGTGCACACCTGTCTTCTCGCACATCTTGCGTGCGCTCTCATTAAGAACATCAGCCACCTGTTCGTCTTTCAGCCCGCACACGCGCCGCAACTGTAAGATGTCCGCAACCTCCTCCGTGTCGAACGGCCTCTCGTTCAAGAGATACCGCAGGTACTTCCTGAAGATCTGATCCTCTGTGAAGCCAAGCTGCGCAGGTAACAACTGTCAACAACGCCTGTATGACGCCAATAGTGATATTGATGCTGCGGCTCTGATCAATGTACTTGGGTGCGAAGCGAGGCAATGACTGCGGGTGTGAGCTGATCTCGCTGTTCTGGCAGGTACTTGTTGAGCTCTTGTGCCAGCGTCAAGTTCTTGTTCACCTGCAATCACGTAGCCGTTGTTCACCACAGTTGTGGATAGCCGCCCAACAGCAAGGAGCACAGTTTCATTACTGCAACTTCAATTGAAGTTGAGTGCTGTCGCCAAATTGCACAAACAATCATGGGTGTTCTAACCGTTGGTTTTGTGTAATCTCATCTACCTTTGCCAAGTTAATATGGGGACTACTGCGCAATGAATGCACCAATCATGAATGACATGCTGTCATCTCTTGCACTAAGCATACCAGGCGTTTGCGTTTCTGGCGTGGTGAGAAGTACTTGCGGAGGTACTTGTAGGTTGAGAAGGCGAACGTGCCTCCGAGAAAGGCGAGTGGCGCCGCGACGAGGACGGGCCAGTCGCCGCCGCCCACGCGCGGGCCAGGCACCAGGTCCATCACCGCCACCACCGCCTCGTACACCGTCTCCCTGCCCCTCTCCGCACCCGCCTGCATGGAACATGCAGCGGTGTGCATTGAGCATACACATGCAAAGCAGCATGCACTTTGAGTCAAGGAGTAATTTGCTCGGCTGAAATGTTGTTGAGAGCTGATGTTGTGCATGGCAAACTGTTTTGGTTGTGTGTGCTGAGATCAAAGGAGTACTAGAATGCATGTGTGCGAGCGCCATCGTACTTGTGGCGATACGCCTGTTGTGTTGGTGCTGCTGCTTCGCTCTTTGCCGGAGCCAGGAGCTGCCGCCGCCGCCACGACGGCTGTCCTGGGCTTTCTCCTGGTCGCCAGCGTTGTCGCTGGTGAGGGCATGGCGCACGGCATTGCCCGTCGCCCGGCCACGGAGGCTAACCGCAGACCGGCGTCTCCCCTTCTCGTCTCCCCGGCGAAGGATGCCGCAGCGGCGGACGAGGACGCCGCCATGGCTGACGCCATCGCCGCCGAAGTCGCCGCCAAGGCTGAAGGGACGAATGAGCACAAAATGTGCCCGCAGCGCTACGGTGCAACTCTCTCTCTCTCTCTCTCTCGCTCTCTCTCTCTCTCTGTGTGTGTGCGTGTGTGCAATGACTGCATGTTGGATTTAAACCATGCACAATAGCACAGTATCAAGTTACAATAAAAATACAATAAGCATATACGAAAATAAGTGTTGTACAATGCAATGTGCCTCCGTAATTGCAATGTGTGCGTTGGCCCCAATAGCTTGCGTTTGCGTTTGAGCGTGCATTGCACTTCTGCGTCCGTACTACTGAAAAGCTTGCGTAAGTTACAATAGTTTGAGTCGCAATTTAACTCTCCCATGATAAAATTGATAGTCTTAATTTGTATTCTTTTAAAGTGACAGAGGAAAAAACGGCATACGCGAGGTGCACACTCGTATATCACATGTGTAGAATGCACACTCGCATATTTGTAATATAAATGTTCATTGCATCTTTCACACCCATGTAAAAATGGTTTGCACACATTACATAATGTTACAGATATAATAAATTCATTTTGCTTGCGATATATGCACATATCACGTTTCATGAGCAATTGAGAAAATAAAAGAAAGCCTTGTTGAAGCGGCCATCGTATGCTGCATGCATTATGCACTATAGTTAATGTGTAAGACTCTTTTATAGATGATGCAAACAAACACTCGTAGGGAGAAACTGTATTGCACAACCGCAATGGTCATCCGAGATCTGAAAAAATATAATGAAACTTTATTGAAGCGATCATAGTATGCTGCATGCATGTTACGCACTATAATTACTGTGTAAAACTCTTTTATACATGATGCAATCAAACACTCATAGGGAGAAACTGTATTGCACATCCGCAATGGTCATCCGACAATCGGAGTGATGAGCTTCATACTCAGATTGAACATGCTCGCTCCTTTCCCGCACAAGCCGTACTTCAAACCAGCGTGATGAGAAATAAGCGTCAACATGAAGTATTGTGCGTACCGTATTTGCCCGGATCACCCCTCCCTCCAGCGGTGAGGATTGGAGGGTGGGTCCCAAGTCGGGGTATATAGATTGGTTACCTACATGCGTAAGGCACTTACCTGGCTGGCGTCTATCCGCGAACACGAAGGCGGATGGCGTGGGCTGCGTGGCTTCCATTGCACTTCGGTTGCTGCAACGCCTAACAACACTCTACGGAGTGTCTGTACAGCAAAATTTGTGCCAGAGGGGGCTTGCGCTTGCGCGGCCCCCACCTCCACCCTCACCNAATCAATGGGGTGCTGGACTCGGGCGGGGGGTGTATTCGGGCAAATACGGTAACATAACTCATGCCACATAAGGCATTCATGTGTGTCGTAACATGCCGGAAGCTCAGAGCGTCGTGCTGTTCATGGGAGCACCAAGTGAAGGGAAAGGCATGAGAGGTGCCTCATGTCATAAGGACGTCTCGCAAAACATTACTCTGGTATAGAAGCAGTGCCCTATCCATGAATGCAAAAGCAAATAAGAAGGCACACTGTATCCAGTCCAGCCAATTCATGAATGCAACAGCAAATGAGAGGCACACATTATCCAGCCCAGCCAACGACTCCACTGGGGATCGAACCCAGAATCTCCAGCTCCGTAGGCTGGCGCCTTATCCATTGGGCCATGGAGTCCTGTTACATCAAGGTTGAGAATTGTAAATTACAATTCGTCTAAGCAGTTTTGGAAGTTCCGCTCATTTGAATCTAGCTTCTTCCGGAGCGCGCGGGAAGCTTGGAGCTAACGTTCGTCGGGGATAACAACGAGCTCATTGGCCCGCAGGCCCGCCGCCACCATGGCAGCATGCGGACGGACTGCCGGTCAAGACCGGAGGGCAGGATGCTTACTAGCTTCTTATCCAGAATTTCCCTTACCAGAACTGTAGGTTTGGCTTCTTTCCTTGCTCTGTAACTTTGGGCGTGATTCTTTGCTTCGTATTGGCTTTTTGCACTCGTTCAGCAAGGATGCCGCTTCCACTCTGACTACCGGTCTCGCTCCGTGTCACTTCGCGACAATGGCGGCGGCGGCGACGGCGGCGACGGTGGTGGGGTCGTACTCTGGGCTGAAGCGGCAGGGGCCTGCAGTGGAGGAGCAGCAGCAGCAGCAGGGTGCTGCTTTGTCGTTGGCGAGGCCTGGGCGGAGGCGGCAGGCGGCGTCATGGACATTGAGCAGCAGCAACAGCAGCAGCTCTCGCTTCACCGCCGCCACCACCACCGCCAGCGCCGCGCCCACCGATACAGCCTCCCCCGCCGGCAGCAGCAGCAGCAGCAGCAAGACCGCTATTGTGCGGATAGGCACCCGTGGAAGCCCGCTCGCAATGGCCCAAGCCTACCAGACCAGGGACAGGCTGAAGGTCAGTCGAGCATTGGACGCATGAGGGCAGTCAGCACACTGCTCGCTAGGGTTTCCACGAGCGCCAGCTTTGCTTTTGACTCCCTGCATTGGTGTGGTTAACTGCATTGCTGGTTGGCCACTAACTGCTCGCATGCAGGCTTTGCACCCAGAACTGAATGAGGAGGGTGCGCTGGAGATTGTCATCATCAAGACGACTGGCGACAAGATCCTCAACCAGCCGCTGGCGGACATCGGTGGCAAGGGGCTCTTCACCAAGGAGATTGACGATGCCCTACTGGACAGCCGCATTGACATTGCAGTGCACTCCATGAAGGTCGGAAGCCTGCATGTGCTTCTTTGCAAACGACATTTCAAGTTTGTCCGTGCACAGTCGTTGAATTGTTGATTCCTGTTGTTCGCTGTTGGTGCATTGCATGCACATGAAGCGAACAACATGCAGAATGCCCACATTGCCCCGCACAGTTCTTTTTCGCTGTTTCCTGCACTGCAATTGCGAGGATAGCAGTGGCAAACAATGCTTTCCTGTACTTGCAGGATGTGCCAACGTATCTGCCAGAGGGGACTATCCTCCCGTGCAATCTTCCACGCGAGGACGTGCGGGATGCATTCATCTCAGCTAAGTACAAGTCCCTGGCGGAGTTGCCAGAGGGCGCTGTCATCGGTTCTGCCTCATTGCGAAGGCAGTCTCAGCTCCTCCAGCGCTACCCTCACCTCAAGGTCAGTCCTCCTCTGCATGAGCAAATTTATGCTTGCATACCACATTTTGATAATGCAAACCAACATTGTGTGCACGTGAGCTGATGGCTTCATTTTGTTGTTTGTAACAGCTTGTCAACTTCCGTGGCAATGTGCAATCACGCATGCGCAAGCTCAATGAAGGGTAAGCAAATGGTCAGGCAGCATGTCGAAACTTCTGGGGGTTTCTATGTCAGCAGGGCGTGTTGACAATTGTTGTGGCTGGCAGGGTTGTGGATGCCACGCTGCTCGCGCTCGCTGGTTTGAAGAGATTGGGTCTGACTGAGCACATCACATCCATCCTGAGCATCGACGACATGCTGCCTGCCGTGGCACAGGGCGCCATTGGCATCGCGTGCCGCACGGAGGATGATCGCTCCCTCTCATACATCAACTCCCTCAACCACGAGGAGACTCGCATCGCCGTGGATGCGGAGCGCGCGTTCCTCGCGACGCTGGATGGCTCGTGCCGCACGCCTATCGCCGGCCTTGCGCAAAGGGTTAATGATCGCTGCGTGTTCAGGGGCCTTGTGGCTTCGCCCGATGGCAAGAAGGTCCATGAGATCACCAAAGAGAGCGTGTGGGGTGCTGAAGATGCCATGAAGCTCTGCCAGGAGGCGGGCAAGGAGCTGCTGTCTATTGCCGGCCCAGGGTTTTTTGATTGGTAGATGTTGTTTAATCTGCGCTTAGGATACGTGTAGTATAGTTTTTGGATGATTTGGTAACACATGATGCATGCGCTGTCCCTGCATTGAGAGTACAGTGCACACTGCAGACTGATGTTCTGACCAAAGCAATGAGTCGAATGGAGGCTCCAAGTTTAAGTGCAAGTGATGGACGTTTTCGCTGGGAGTGCCGTCTACACGTTGTTGACTCAATTGGCAGCAGCTCTGAACTGCTTGCCACGGACTTCCATAGCAGTTGGGTAGGTGGCTACACGTTTGTAGCTGTAATCGGTGTGGTTGGGGGCTCTGGCTGGTGCATTTGTGCAAGGAGTATGACCATGACATCATGTTTGGCGTTCTCTTCTCTCTCTGGTTGGCGTCCATATCCTTGGAGCTGGTGCGTTCGCTGCATGGCGATCACATGCACTCAGAGGTGATAGCATGTGATGGTGTCTAGGGTTGTGTACAAAAGGGGTGTGCTACTATGCTGGCATGCATCGTGTGCTGAGACATGCAAGTGACAAGCATCACACTCATGGGTAAACACATTGCATTCACCACCGGGCTAGTATCTTCTATGCTATGCCAACTCTAGCCTGCCCCGTTAGCCATGCTGTCAGCATGCAGAATTGTAGTGACCTTTGCAGCGGTGGTAGTCTGCGTCATGTGTAGTCCTCGTAGTTGACACGGGCAGAGTTCACTGCTCCCATGTACTTGCACGTATGGATTCGCCTATCGTGTGGTCTTCGCTGTCTGTCATCTTCAGCACTGCCCTGCATGACCAAACAGGGCTACGCATGCAAGGTGCTCCCGGTCATGCACCCCTACCACTATGACAGTCACACACTCCCAGACCAACCATTGCATTCGCATTCACCACACGACATGCACCCCTCTGCAAAGCAACAGAGGGTAGAAAGGAAGCTATCCCAAATATCGGGTAAGCTTGCCCTGCTTGCCGCTGGCATGTGAAATGCCGTAGACCGGCCAGGGCGTGGTGTGTACAAAAGGGGTGTGCTTATGCCGGCATGCATCATGTGCCGAGACATGCAAGCGACATGCATCACACTCATGGGTAAACACATTCCATTCACCACCGGGCTAGTATTTTCTATGCTATGCCAACTCTACCCTGCCCCGTTAGCCATGCAGTCAGCATGCTTGTATTCACCTGCACCATGGCTGCGGTTAGCGGTCAGCCTCCACAACAATGTCGACAGCAACAGTAGACTGTAGGACTCCCCCCGCCCTCCTCTCCCATGTTGAGTGGTGTTGTGATAAAAAGATGCAAGCTGCATCACGCATGCAAAGCACACTGCATGCAAAACACACTCACATGTCACATACCAACTCAGCACACCGCATGTGATGTATAAGCTTATCTGGTAGTCCAAATGCAAAGCATTAGCACTACAAAAGGCTAACTAAGCGCACAAGGCAAAGCACAAGCACAAGCCAGGCAAGGACTTTATTATAATAGGGGCAATGCAAACTTAAAGCTATGTGCACTGCCTAAGTGCGTGCAAGTGGGATGGAGGAAAGTGGGGCAGGCAGGTAGCAACAACCAACCAACCTGTGGCAAGCAGCGCCTGGGTTTGGAGAGGTAGGCAAGGCACATGGCAACATGCAGCAAGAGCAACAGGCCAAGGCATGAGCGCATGTGAGCGTGGGGATGCGATGCTGTGCAGTGCTGAATATGTATGCGGTTAAGCATGGTGGGCAAATCTGACAGCCACCGCTTGCATGTCAATGATAAAGTATTGTGACAACGTTATCTTAGATGCGGTAGTATGCCAATCACATCTGCTCAACCCACTTTTATAGCTATGAATCCTGTGGTGCATTATTGTTTAACTTGGCATGGCGTACCTCCTACTGGTTTCTTGTGCCGTTAAATGTTTCCCTTTTATGTTAAGCCTCCTACCATACACCTCAGTATAGCATCTGACATGATGCTTGGGTCGTGGGTGTGCGCTTGCTGCGGGTCTACTAATTAATTAAGCTTACAGCATCATGCACATGCGAAACGGTTGACCTCCGAAAGTGGTAACATCATGAGAGTGGTGATATCATGTGGAATGTGCGTTCTCTTGGGATTTCAAACAAGCGGTTTGCAACCACCTCATCACGCGCACGCGACTCGCGCTCGGAGAGAGGGAGAGAGAGGTAAAGAGAGAGAGAGAGACAGAGAGGCGCGAAACGCTAACCATGGAATAATCATGGTATGCTAACCGCTGCGCTTTACATTTTTATACACATTAAGCTCCGGCACACGTGTGTATGTGTGTGTGCATGTGTGCATGTGGTATAGGAATTAGGAGTGCGTATATGTGCGTGTAGGCAGAAAAAGTGTGTGTGTGCGCGCGCGCGTGCTCGTTCTGCTGACATGCAAGCTTGCTGGTAACTCTGTCCATAAGAATGCGCGCATGTTGGCTTATGTACCACAAATGCAATGCCGTGTGCGCGGTATACAGAAGATGTCGAATAGCTTCGGGCTCGAATGGACGGCTTTTTATCTACTTTTGTAATTAGTAAATACAAAGAATGGTGGCAGTTGCCCTAGCCGACCTCATACACGAATTAATACAAGTTAAGTGGTAACGTTGCATTCAAGTCAAGCACGGTCATCCGACCATTCGGCTGACCGTGTGTACGGCGAGCGGCCAATCCGTTTAAGACTTGGACTGCAAGACATTAACTTGGTCCAGTTGAGTCAGAGGCTACACTTGCCTAACTGCTATGTTCCTTAATGATGAAGCTATTGCAGTAATACATGTCTAAGTAAAAAATGTTTCACTCGATAATGTTGCCTCACTTCTTATAAACCTCAAGTAATCTATTACATATTTTACTACCTACGACTTAAGTATGTGCAAATATCCATTATAGACAATGTTATGTTATTACGTTAAGTATCAATATATGTAGTATTCGTTTTTATATTTGGTGTGCGAAAGCGCAAAATGAGACAAAGTACGTTATATATGCATACTTAAATTTTCTATGGCTCATGCAATTCCTGTCTTATACTGACATACTTACTCTTTACAATTAATCACCATCATCACATATGTATACATTTTAGATTAAGTTATAAAAATATTTCACATCAGATTAGTGGAACAGAACAAATACCACACTCTACAATACAATGGCGTGGGTGATTAACTCAGGAAGTTTACACATATAACTACTTCATGCGCGCAAAGCGCGTAATATACTTTGAATATTACGTACAGTGTTTTATCACATTGGTCTTCTTTATTATATATCTTTATAACTACGTTATGTTAATAAAGCGGGTTATAGAAATACAGAACTTGATCGCGACTTGCTACCTTAATAAGCTTATTTATCCTAAACATATATGTTTCATCAACTTTAATATGCATTATTATAATCGTATGGCACGCTGTTGCACCACGTCTCCTCGACTGCCATATTACCTTGATGCATATCTTTATAACTACGTTATGTTAATAAAGCGGGTTATAAAAATACAGAACTTGACCGCGACTTGCTACCTTAATAAGCTTATTTATCCTAAACATATATGTTTCATCAACTTTAATATGCATTATTATAATCGTATGGCACGCTGTTGCACCACGTCTCCTCGACTGCCATATTACCTCGATGCACCCATTAGCACATGTCGACCATGCTGCTAGTTATACACAACATTGCAACTTCATGCAATGTATGCTCCTTTTACTTATACATTAGCATGTCTAGCTACATGTGTAATGAACAGGCTACACGAGGGTGATGATGATGACCTCCTCTTTGTAGATGTACTTGCTAAGCATGGCACAATGGTAGGCGCTAGTGTCACACGCTTACACAATAACAATCTCAGCTAAGGCACCAGTTGCATACAACACACGAAGATGTATTGCACTAGTGTTATGGCACTTGTATGGCACTTATGGTAACTTGCTGACCAGATAGCTACATCTGTTCAGTCACACTATTTATACTATGAACAAGTCAATGACACATGTCTTAATCTAGCACAATCAACTAAAAATGCACTAGACCATGGTCAAAGCTACTTAGACTTGCTCTCCTCCAGCTCCAGCTCTAATCCACGCCTCCAATGATGAGTAGATCGTCTCCACGACCAGCTATTGACTGCCACATGGATGCCCACTTCTGCCACCAGTCCTTCTCCACTCACAACTTCCGAACTAGTTTCGATTACACCCATCAGATCTGAGTTACACTGATGTCCGGTTACATTAACTGTAACTCGCTAAATGCACTTCCCCTCACTCAATAACATCCTCATCTACCTTCCCCATCATAAAACCCAATAAACATTATTGTCTAAATATGCTTCTACAAGCATATCTAACTACCTCATGCCTACAATCAGCCCACAGTCTGTTGTTCCCCTGCATTTAGTCATATCACGAGACAACATAGCTCAAATCCTTCACTAGCATAACAAGGCTTAAGCATAGTATATGCATAGTCACACATAAGCATCAATACATATTCAACGCAATAAATAAACGCACGCATGCTTTTTCACATTTTACATGCCAGATGCACATCCATCTGTTTCGAGTTCATTTATTACAACAGTTGCTTGCTAAACGTTGTTGAAAAGATCACAAAGATAACGATTCGTTTTTATGTGCGTGAAGCGCGCAAGCTTTTGCACATCTTATATGCTATATAAGTAGGAATGTGTAAATGCATGAAACGCACTTTCTGGTCGTTTAAAGGGTTGTTTCTCAAATCTCTTCAAATAATGTGTTTTGGTGAAGTAGATGTATAAAGCTCTTGCAATTGTCATTGCAAATTGCTAACACATGCATACACAACTTTGATGTTATTGTATTATATACTATGTATGAAACGCATCGGTACTACATGTAACCATGTAGTCATCTTGATTATATATTGTAATAGGTTATGACAGCGGCTTGTAAATTGTGTAAAAAGACAAAAAGTAAAATCTTAGACGTGCGTGATACGCACAAGCTTTAAAACACCTTATAACCGCAATGCATCGGATTTGCTTTTTGCATGGGCTGCTTTAACTTGGCAAGCATGTGTACCATGCATATACTAATAGTGCCATATTTGGTTGAGACGTTACTGTAAACACTTGCGAATGTTAACGTCCGCCGTCAAGAATATATTGTTATTAGAGCGGCGACCATAGTAGTTTACTGCAGTCATGAGCCGGACAACTTGAACAAATTGAGGTTCGCCCCGAAAACCTTCCAGTCGGTGACCCGCAGTGCACTGAAAAGCGAAGCTTCGTTGCAGAATTGCTTGTTTCCCGGCGCTGTGTTTACTCGAAGTTGGGCCCGAAATACTAAATAAAAGCCCACACGGTGCGGCAGCGTTGGGTCGGGGTGGATTGTGACGAATTGTCACATTGACTCGACATGAAGAACATGTACCGGTACTCACCTTGTGTGCGTTATTGAACGCACCACCACGCGTGCCCTTGGAATGTCCTGTACGCCGCTGCCAAGCCGCTATTGGTTACAGCACGCACGGTACGCCGCGGCGGCCTCTCAAGTGGCTAAGCACGCTTTCCACGTCACCTGAGGCGGGCTTTTCGCGGGCCTTTTTCGGCTGTTTTTCCTTTCCAATTCTTCGTGCGTGCTTATCCCTGCCAGCCGACACGGCGGCGGCAGGCTGTCGGCGCCCGTGACAAATTTTTGTGCAGCGAGGATTGATTTGTTTCCTCGCGCAGCGTCATGCTCCAACACAGCTTAGAGTCAAGCAGCATGACGCTGCATGACGCATATCAGTGTGGGCCTAGGCCAGGCTAGCGCAGCCTATACAAGACTGCCTTTGATCAAACTACGTCTTCATGCCAGCATGGTCCATGACTTATCGCACTCCTTGAGTGTCTCGCTTCGCGCCCGACAAATGTGTCAAATTTGGCGGTTATTGTCCAAAAAGTTTGCGCGGGAGTGAGATGCTGAGCTGAGCTGAGCTGAGCTGACGGGTCCGTAGCTTAGCAGGCTGCGGCGTTGCCATTTTGGCGCAACTGCACTGCTGCGTTGAGAGAATACAGCCGAGGCACCCCGCCGCCGGCGGCGGCTGCCTCGGTCGGGGCGGCGGGATGATGTCGCTGACAGGTTGTTGGAAGAGCTAAGGGGGTTACTGTGGAGAGAGAGGCTGAGCGATGGGCGTGGAGCTGGATCGGCCTGGGACAGCGGTGTTTGGCAGGTCCATGTGAGGGGAGCAGTGCAGGTTGGATTGGCTTAGCTTGGCTTGCTTCAAGGGAGCCAGCATGGGAGTGCACAGGCTTGACACGGGTGAAGCACGGGTGATGGAGGGCCCGGCCTCACTAAGCATGACACAGACCCAGCGCTGCCGAGTGCTGGATGATGAGCGAGAGCTGGAGTTGGGCGGAAAGACCTCCCCGCCCCCTCGCCGGCGCACGCCGCCGCCCTCCCCGCGCCAGCCTCAGCGACAACAGCAACAGCAGCAGCAGAAGCAGCCGCATTACGCCCTGGAGATGGCGGGCGACCTCGCCTCTGCCGCCGCCGCCTCATTCGCTGTCTCTCCCTTCATCGCCATCGTAGACAAGAGCATCGTCAGCAATGCCAGCGGTCGCCAGGTACTTGTCGGTAGGCTGTCAATGCACCCTCATTGGATGTAATATCACAAGCCCTATGTGAGCAGCGCCATGATGTTGTAGTCTATGAGTGCATTGGAAGCCCTGCTTGTTGATTGCAGCTGATTGTCTGTTGTGCAGGCGTTGTGGCCTGCATTGGTAACTGGAGCTAAGGACGCTTGCCTGAGACCGCACAAGTTCTTGCGCAGACCGGAGTTCTGGTGGATTGCTGGGCTTTACACGGCAACGTAAGCACGCGCCTGTTCGCGGCATTGCCTTCGGCAGCTGTCTGATGGATGAATGTCTCTTGCAGCTACATGGCCGCCAACAGTGTGGACACTTTCTGTCGGAGGCGCAAGGTGGAACCGACACTCCCCAAGTTTTTGGCCACAACCGGTGTGAACATGCCTTTCTGCATTGCCAAGGACCGCGCCTTTGCAAGACTGTTTGGGGTGATCGCTGCCAAGGTACAATGCAAGTCTTTTGCACCAGCTGTATATGCGGTCATGGGCTTCTGCAAAACCTTGCTGTGTTGTCTGCATTGAGGCCAACATGTTGTGTCTGTTGCAGCCGCTGCCACTGCCATCTTACGGGCTCTTTGCCGTGCGCGACTCCATGACCATCGCAGCTTCCTTCAGTGCCCCGCAGCACGTGTCCGGCTGGCTTCAGCAGAAGGGTGTGAAGCAGCAGCACTCTGACGTGATCGCGCAGCTGCTCTGTCCAGCCATAGTGCAGGTTGTGTCCACGCCGCTTCATCTGCTCGGCCTGGACCTTTATAACAATGGACAATCGTCGGCGGCTGCGCGCTCTGTCTTTATTCAAAGGGAGTACACTAAGAGTGTGCTGGCGCGAGTGGCGCGTATCGGTCCGGCTTTTGGTATTGGTGGCGTTGTCAACAAGCGGCTGAGAGACATGACACGGAGTTCCATTGGGGCAGCACCCCCTTTGAGGTAGATTGAAAGAAGTGTCCAATTTTCATGCAGGGGGCCTGTTCAACTGCAGTTGAACACAGCTCCATGCCATCCAGTTTTGTTTATAATTTTGTTTTAGCTATTCCGGATGTTCACTCATTTTATGGCCGTGCCAAGTTTGTGACCATTGCATACGTCTATGGCATTGGCTCTTCTGTCAGCTATCTGTATGCCAAGAGCAGTATTCTCGTGGGGCATGTGTCAGTACATGTCAAGGCGCCTAGGTTCGGTTTGTTCAACCAACCAACGGTCAAACACAACGACATTGCCAGGATTACCCTGCAGGACAGGAGCCAATGTCACAAAGCTAGTCAGGTTGGAACAATCAGGCCCGGAAGGTGTGCACGAACCAATGCAGCACCTATATGTAATGCTTGCCATATTTGCACACTGTGACATGAGGCATGGGCGCGGAGATAGTGATGTAAAGAGCAATGGCAGTGTTATACTTCTGGTAGCAAGCCCACCAGACCCAAGCAGGCTGGTGAGGAAGTAAGTCCCGATTGGTTGTAAGGCGTCATATGCACAAGTAGTAAGATGATGTGCAGCAACACCACCTTAGATCAAGTTTGCGTTCTGGCTTCAATCAGAACTCACTAACCCAAAGAAGCATGAATGCGTACTCAAAACCATACAATACTTCACCGGTCTTGAAATGCTGCAACTATACTGCAACAACGTCTTCAATTTTATGTGCACACGCTAGTTTATACCGCTCTAGAACAGGGCACGAGATGATAAACCACTGAATCCACTGACCTTGAAAACTCAGCAACGGTGCTGCACATCAAGGTCCCACTTGACTTTATGTCTGCATGTAGACACTGTGCATAGACAGCACGATGCCTTGACATGCGCTTGGCGTTTGCAAGTTGCACGCAGAGCACTGCACGCGACAACTTGTGCCAAACCTCCCCCGCCAGCCGTCATGGTCGCAATGACTGTACACCAGCGCTACAAGGTCAAAACGGAACCCCCACAAACTACACAGCCACTAAGCCCTTATCGCGCAGGCGCATTCTTGGACATGGCAATGAACGTCACCACGAGTCCCGTCAGCACAACCCAGCCAATGATGTCATACTTCAGTGTGGACTTCTTTTTGCGCCCCTGCACATTGACCCGAATGGCACTCTCAGCTTTTGAATCACTCGCAGCCCTATACCATGCTGACACTGGCACACAACAACAGCGTGCTAACAGCAACGTACCCTTCCACCAGCTCCGCTCAACAGACTCCCAAAGCCCCCCGCGCCAGCACCCTCACCGCCGTCCCCGAGCTGCAAATGATGCTGTTGCTGCTGCTGTTGCTGCTGCGCAAGAGCCCGTTGTATCTCCATGTGTAGGGCAGGTGCCTATAAACAAGAACGACAGCTCAGTGAGGAGCAGCAGTAAACGCAATGCACCAAGGGAGGGCGATGTTTCCTGTTTCATGCAAGCAACACGCTGGGAAGACAATTACGACAATATACACCACTTGTATGCCTTGCAGACGACTTCACTTGCACCTCACCTGTGCACAGGAGTCCAGTGACTTCTTGTAAAGCTCGTTGGATGGATCCTGTCGGACAGTTGCGAGGCAGTCAGCATTCACAAACTCGCAAGCAAGCATGCAAACAGGAGGGCAGCTGATGGCGAGGTGATCAGCGCACGCAGCAAGCACCCATGCAACCATGAAACAAGCGTGTATGCCTGCTGCGAGGTGCCAAACAGCGTTACCTTCTCCAGCGCCTTTGCAAAGCAGTTGCGCGCTCGCTCAAAATATCTACCAGCCCGCGACGGCTCCGTGTACATGAAACCCTGCGGGACGGACATCATGTGAGGCGCCTGGCCAATGCTGCTACCTTCTGCCTTGCATGGCTGAGCAATGCAACTACATGCCTGCGCTGTTAGGCAGTTGCCCATGCACCACAATGCATCATGCTTGTCGGCCTCAATCTTCAAGGCCTCATCCAACCGCTTCTCCGCCTCTGCAACACAAGGATACCACATCAACACATGGACGCAACTTGTAGCACTGGTCTAACTTACAAGTGCACTGTATGCCATGAGTACGACACACAGCCGAGCTACATGCATGCACCACTTACCTTAAAGATGACATGCATGCAGCAGTGCAGCATTGTGGGGTAGACTTGACGGTTGCTATTATGCAATGCTGGAAAGCAGAAACCAAGAAAAAAGACTGTCTCATGTTGCGTACCTATAACCAACTCCAGTGCATCGGGTCCCTGCCGAAAATGTGCCAGCTCCAGCAAGGCGCCGCCCCATCTGGTCAAGTTCTGACCAAAAACAACGAGATAAATGAGTAACATATGCACACAAGCATGATTTGCAGAGACACCAACTGCAGTCAAGCCACACTACCACCTGCACTTATCATTACACAAACCGTTGCTTTGGCAGTTTCCCCCATGCGCATTAAATATGTTTCACAGTGCATGTGTGCAATGTGTAGGCTTTCGTCAGGTGATCACAAGCCTCCCACTCTTTGGGGGGGGGGGATAGCCACTGACATAGCTTGTGATGAGACAGGTGGGGAGCAGCAAGACAGCAGCAATTGAATTCAACACTGCACACAACAACCAGGACAACAACTGCAAGCGAACATGCTTCTGACAGCATCGTCATCACCATCACCAATATCATCATCAACAACACAGACATCATCACCGCCGGCACGCATGCAAGCAAGCAAACGTGTAACTGTAGAGTACGGACACAGCGCATGTGCATGGCGCTAGTGTGCGCGCAAGGAGACAGACAGCCGGACGACATTCACCTCGGCGTCCTTGTCATTGCGGCGGTACTCCTGCTCCGCCTGCTCGCGCACATGCTCAAAGAATATCAGCCTCTCCAAGTGCTCCCTCGGCAGCGCCTCCATCCCAGATCAAGCTACAATCTACCACTCCACAACCACACGTCTCTGGCCACAGCTGAGGCACACTCCACACCACTCGCGTCAAGCGATCCCAAGACAGCCAAGCCGCTGACAATCACACACGCAGCCCCCGCGTATATCCCCAACAACCCGCACGTCGCCGCCGCCGCCACCGCCGCCGCCGCCACGTCAGACCGTGACGGTGGAGCCAAGAAAACCCTAGATAACCAGTACATAACGCTACCTGAGCACGTTGACTGACCTTTGTTCGCCGCTGCTACGCACGTGAACGTGACTCACATTTGCAAATCTGCAATAGCGCACCTCATCGAGTAACCCAGCTTGGGTGACGTGATCAGTGCTGCGAACGATTACGATGATCTGGATGACGTAACCAGAACTCGTTTGGTGCTATTTTCGGCAACACACAAAAGAAGGCGGCGGCGGTGTCGTCGTCGCTACCCTCCTCACTCATCTCTCGGTGCTGAGGTGAAAGAGACATATCAGCCGACACACGCACGCGTGCGATGCTGTCTGCATTGTGGCGGTGGTTGCTCCGTCGCCGTGGCCGCCGGCGTCCTTGCGGTGGTCGCCGCCGCCGCCGCCGCCGCCACCCACCTGCAGTCCTTCTCTTAGGTCTCGACGGCGCCGGCAAGACTTCCCTTTTATCCTCCCTCATACACTCCTCCACACACTCCTCTTCCTCGTCGTCCTCGTCCTCGTCCTCGTCCTCCTCCTCCTCCTCCTCCTCCTCCGCCTCCGTCGCCCCCGCCTCCCTGCCCTCCGTGGCCCCCACGTTCGGCTTCAGCTGCGAGAAGGTCAAGGTCGGGAAGAAGCAACGAGTGATGGTTTATGACGTGGGAGGAGCCGCGAGAGTGAGGGAAGCGTGGCAGACGTACTACGCAGAGGTGGGTGCGGGTACACACACACACACACACACACACCAGTGCAGTCCAAACACACATGCACAATCACATCTCGTCGGACTACTAGCTCACCAGCAGAAATCACTCCAAGGAGCATAGCAACTCACACTCAACTGCATGCATGTGTGAGATTCAACCTACACTTCACCAGAGAGGGGCTGTCTCAAGTAGTCTTGTCAGCTGGGGGAGAGCGCTGCTGCTGGGGAGCGTGTGTGCACACATGCACAACATCGCGTTCATTATCTGTGGCTGTAACACATCACGCTCCTGGCAGGTGTTTGGCGTGGTGTTTGTGGTGGACGCCTCCGACCCCGCTCGCTTCCCCGAGGCTGCCGACGCCCTCAAGGCCGCCCTCGCCGACCCACGCATCGCAAGCAAACCCCTCCTACTCCTCGCCAACAAACAGGCAAGGCGCTGGGACTGTACCACTCAGGCTGCAACAATCAGAACAACAACAGCAACTATAACAACAACCATGTGCAGGATGTCCTCGGTGCCGTGTCAGCCGAGGAGGTTGCCTCGCAGCTTGGTTCAGCTGGAGTTTCGACCAACACTAGAGTTGTGCCGTGCGTGGCGCTCATCTCAGACCAGGTGCGCCCACTTTGCTTAACTGCTGTATCGGACAACAATCTCTCCTCAACCTTGTGCTTGTTGTGTGTACGTGATGTGACGATGGATCGTACACAGACGGATGCGAAGAAGAAGGGTGGTGAGGGTGAGGCGGGGACGCTGAGTGCCGGCGTGCGATGGCTCGTTGAGCGCATCGATGAGGAGTATGTGGAGCTGGCTGAGCGCGTGCAAAGCGACACGGCAGCACAGGTGAGTCAGCAGAGTTGAGACGGAAGTAGGGAGAGCGAGCGTGTGTCTTTGTGTGTATTTCCATCGCGCATGCAGATGTGCGTGGGGTGCGTTCGTCGGTGTGTGCATGCATGTATGTGCCGGCCCACTGTGCGTGCGCGCATGCGCGCGTGAGTACTTGCTGGAGTCAACCTTCCCTCTTTGCGTCCAGCGTGCTGAGGAGGGGCGCAGGAAGTTGGAGCGTAAGGCCCGCGTTGACGCCATGAGGGTGAGAAGCGTGGTCTCCCAACAGCGACATTGCGGCTTCGAGCCAGTGTGCTGATCGAGTGTTTGTTGACAACCTCATCTCACGCAGGCGGAGGAGCGGTTACAAGAGCAAGCGCTGCTGTCCATCGCGCCCAACGCCGTCGCACCCGAACCCAGTGCCATCAGTGATGCACCCAATCCTGTACATAAACCAACCAAACCCGCAGTCACCATCGCCTTCGCTGAGACAACTTCCAACCCACAACCACACCCACATCCAACAACACATTCAGAGCAGCGTCCCACCCAACATCGGACGCACGACGTTGACACCCACAACGGGGATACCACGCAAGTGGTGTATGTGGACAACGACGACGACGACGATGGCGCTAGGCTGCGATCACTATCAATGCCAACAACAACAACAACAGGAGTTGAAGAACATCATGGTGGTGATGAGGTCAACAATGGTGGTGTTGGTGTTGGTGTTGGGTTGTCGCTGTTGCTGCGTGTAGATACTATACCGGGAGCGGCGCCCACCTCGCCGTATGGTGAGAAGGGTGTGCTCTCTCCAACCCACAGGACACCTCATCTGTTGTTGCCTCCATTGGTGAGGTAGCAGAAAGATACGTGTTGTGGTGAGGTAATTTGTCAGCGGTGAGATAGGCTAGAGCTAGGCTAAGGCAATCTGCATGTATCAGAACCAAGCAGTTGCAGTGTCACGACGAACATCACCTTAGAGCAGGTTGGAAACAGTGTTGGTGTGACACATACAAGCACTAACAGGTCATCTGAGATACAGCGATTGAACCACGCACGGACAAGGCAGGGTTGCGTGCGTGCATGCATGCATGCGTGCGCGTGTTGCACACGTGCAACTGGTTCGCATCCACAACCATGGCAGGCTTGTGTGTGGTCATCAGAGCTCCTTCATCTCCAGCATCTATTAGTCGCCCTCTCCGTGCAGTATCTCAACCCGCAATCGAGTATCTATCCCAACAACCAAATGCGCTCGCTCTCAAATCTCCTCAACACGTGCTGCGACCTAGTCAATACTCCCAACCATGCTATCGCATGGCCCCGGCACGCAGCACGTCCACCATGTCATAAATCTTCTTCTCAGCACCCTCCTTTATCTGCGACAACAAAGACACACATAGCACACATGGTCAAGAGTAGTAGTAGCGCAAAGCCAACATGTCATCGAACTCCCTGCTCCCACCCTGCTCACCCGCTGATGGAGGAACAGCACGGCGTCGACGGTGCCCTGCGCGTATATGCTTCGTCCGCACACGTTGTGTTGAAACTCGAACGTCACGCTGCGTGTCACAACAAGACCGGTGAGTGTCTTGCACGAGGCGACAGTGATATGAGTTAACACATGCGTGTTGTGTACCTGCCGTCGGGGGCGACCAGCTGATACGTGTGGAAGGCGTGGCCGGTGAGGTGCTCCTGCGGCACCTTCATGCGCTCCTGCTGCTCGACGGGATCACGCACCATCTCGATCTGCGAACAAAGACTACATCGGGCACAGCAAGATGCACATGCACACATGCACGCACGTGCGCAAAAGTGCTCACGCATACGCACACGCATGCGCACCTCCTCCACGTCGAATTCAACTCCCAGCTTCTGAAACGACGCGACGATGGCTTTGGCTGTGCCCGAGGTGTCGACCTTGGTGCTCTGGTGCGACTCCGTCACGTGGAGGGCGTAACCCTTGAACGCGCCGGGGAAGTTGTCGGCCATGATGGACATCGCGGCCTGGAACGCAACGACCTGGGAGGAACTGTAGAGTGAGACTCAGTGTCGACACACGCACACTTGCACGCGCACGCACGCGCACGCGCGCATACACGCACTTGTTTCCCCATTTGCGGTGCGACGACGGCGTATACTCCGGACTCTTGTACGTTGCGCATGAGGCGCGCGCGGTCCCCGCCCGTGGTGCCCATCACGAACGGCACTTTGTGCTGCACGTAGAAGTCCGCGTTCTCTGGCATACGACACAGACACAATCAGTACGCACACGCACACATCGTGCATCGTGTTATAGATCTGCACCAAAGTGCATTGTTGACTTCAACCCACCGTTGACGGCTGCGGGCAGCGTGAAGTCGACGACGACGACGTTTGGGTACTCGTCCCTGACGGCTCTTATCACCTCCTCCTTGTGCTTCGCGTTCTTGCAGCGCACGGCCACGCCACCACATGCCACGACGCTGTCCGAACCACCTGGCATGGATCACTTCCACCGATGAGTTGAGACGTCCGTCGCGTGCGTGCGTGCGCGCGTGCAAGTGGGCAGAGGCGTGAACACGTAGATGCGTGTGCGTGTGCGTGTGCGTGTGCGTGTGTGTCTGTCTCCCTCACCGGTGATCGCGTGCGGCACGAGCGTGAGTCCCGCCTCAACGGCGGCCTCCGCGACCGCGTGGCCCATGCGACCGCTGCAGTCGTTCACCATCACACACACCTCGCTCGCGGCAACAACCGACGACGACATCATCACCGTGGCAGTGGAGGATGATACCGCTCTACTCCTCCTCCTCCTCCGGATGCTGGTAGCTGACCACACAAAACGCGTTGTGGCCGTCGTTGTTGTGACTGTAAACTAGCTTGCTGAGATTCAAGTATTTTAGCTCATTGTGTAAAGCAGCATTGCACATTGGACACACATTGTTGCTTTACTTACTCTCCATGTGTGATGAGTGAGAGGGCGAAAGGGAGTGGAAGCTCTTGTGCGGGTATGATGATGATGATGATGATGATGATGATGGCCGCCGCCTGGCCTGGGCCGTGCGCCTCGCCAATGGTGGAGCAGGAGCAGCATGACACGTGGCATACGCTGCTTGAACGACGAGTCTGCCGCCGCATGCGACGGCGACACCGCCGCCGCCAACCATCCCGCCACCGCCGCCGCCACCACCCACTGACTGAAACTTCCCAAAACAAAATTCCGCGAGTGTTTGTTTGAGCAGGTAGGCGGGGGGCGCCATCATGGCGGCGGCGGCGGTGAACGAGGAGGTGGTGGAGGTGAGCAAGGAGGTTGCTGGGCAGAGGCGGCGGGAGCTGCGTCGCGCCGTGGCGGATCTGCGACGACGCGGGCTCTACGAAGGCGCCAAGTGGTGGGTGCATACACAAGCGGCTTGTTTGACGTGACGTGAAACAGTTGCGGTGGTGTCTGTGGATACATCGTGTAAGTCCAAGTAGTAGTAGTGCAGTGTCATCCATCTGTATCATATGAGAGCAAGCAACACCTGATGAGAGGAGTGATACTGAGAGTCGCATGATATATCTGCATGCATGTTTGTGACACTCGCTTAGAGGGCAGTGATACAATCAGCGTGAGCGTGATTGACAAGGAGGATGCTGTGACACACTCATGATCATAGCGCATACGCATAGACAGAAAGCAACGCACTTCAGGGCTGCGGAGCAGCTGGTGGGTTTGGGTTTGCCACAGCAGCAGCGCGGAGTGGATGAGAGCGAGAAAGCCAGCACGGCGGGTAAGGCCGCATGTTGGGGGGGAACACTTGTTGGTATGTTGTGGATGCACGCACAGCGGATGATAGATCAAGTACCACATGTATGACAGAGCGGAGTAGCGGTGATGATGTTGATGATGATGATGACGATGACGACGACGATAGCATGCTGCTTGCGCGCGCGTACTTTGACACGCGCGAGTACAGCCGCGCCGCGCACGTGCTCAAGAAGAGTAGCCGCCTCACCGGTCGCGAGCACCCGGCGGCCGTGTTCCTACGCTGCTACGCGCTCTACCTAGCAGGTGGAGTGTGTTTCCTGCTTGGCCCCAATGCTGCGTGTGCAACAGTTTCACGCACAGGCATGTCGCGGAGCTGTAGTTACACCCATGGCGCGGAAGTGTGAACACATGTGGATGCGCTGATGCACATGCACATACATGCACTGACCCCCACCCGCATGCTCGCGTGTCACATGCGAGAGAGAGAGCCATAGGGGCACGCGCATGTGGGTGTGTTGGATCCGACGCATGCGATGCTCTGTCATGCGCAGGCGAGAAGCGAAAGGAGGAGGAGGTAATCGAAGTGGCCGGTCCCACGGGGCGCGGAGAGGTGAGAGAGACGGTTAGCCAGCATCACACTGTCGCAAGCAGTCACGACTCTCTCTCTCCCCTCGACACAGCAATCACTCCAGCTCTGTTTGCGCGCAGCAGAATGTGGTCAACCGCCAGCTGCCTGCGCTGGAGTCTGAGCTGACCCACCTGCACAAGACGGGCCAAGCCGACGCCTTCTGCACGTTCTTGTGCGTGTGCTGCTACCACGCACCATGTAAACTCAACACGCTGACACGCGCACGCACGCACGCACGCACGCACGCACGCACGCACTCGCACATGATGTTCTCTCCCCATCCAATCTCCCACCTCCCACCCCTTCTCTTAGGTACGGTCTTGTCCTCCGCGACCTGGGTCGTTCTTCGGACTCCCGCTCCGCCCTGTGCGCCTCCGTCTCCGCGTACCCCTGCAACTGGCCGGCGTGGCAGGCGCTCACGGGACTCCCCGCCACCGACAGGAGGGTCGTGGAGGGGATGACGCTGGAGAACCACTGGATGAGGGGGTTCTTCACGGCGGCGGTGTGTGTAGGCATGCGTGGTGACACGAGAGTGGCTTGCCGTACGCACACGCGTCCGCATGCGCGCGACTCATTCTCACTCACCCACCCCACCCCTCACCTCCTCAGGTCAGCTTGGAGTTGCAGCACAACACGGAGGGTCTGGCGCAGTACCAGGCTCTGAAGGAGGAGTTCCCCGGCAGCGACTACGTCCTCGCGCAGACGGCCGCGGCGCACTACCACCTCAGAGACTTCGACCAGGCGGAGGTACGGGTGCATGTTTGAGTGGGATTGTTGTTACAAACAACATGTACTGATTGTCTTTCCCCGCAGGTGCTGTTTCAGGATCTGCTGCAGAGCGATCCCCACCGCGTGGAAGGGATGGACACGTACTCCAACATACTCTATGTCAAGGAGGATCTACCGGCGCTCTCGCACCTAGCGCACCGCGTCGTTGTTACGGACAAGTACCGACCAGAAACTTGCTGCATAGTTGGCAACTACTACAGGTAGGAGTGTGGACGGGTGCGTGTGTGTGACGTATACACGCACATATGCCCGCGCAGGGTCGCGCGTGCGCACGCATGTATGCATGTGCATACGCGTGAAGATGTGTGCGTCTGGTGTTCACGTGCGTGTGTGTATCTTGTGCCGGTGATTCGGCTACTATAAAAACTCACCTTGGTGGCACTGACACCACCTCCATTGCAGCTTGCGGTCGCTCCATGAGAAGGCTGTGACATACTTCCAGAGGGCTCTCAAGCTCGACCGGCGTTACCTCTCCGCGTACACGCTGATGGGTCACGAGTACGTGGAGCTCAAGAACACCGCCGCGGCCATCGAGGCCTACAGGTGCGGGTTGGGCTGCTGATTGAGGCTATGGGTTGTTGTGTCGAGTTGCTTGATATGTGGGCATGTGGGCGTAGGCGTGCGGTGGATGTCAACGCCCGTGACTACCGCGCGTGGTACGGACTCGGACAGACGTACGAGCTGCTGGCCATGCCGTACTATGCGCTGTACTACTACAGAAGAGCAACGGAGCTGAGACCTCAGGTGGGTGGCTGTTGGTGGGTGGATGCGCGCACGTGTGTATATGTGCATTTGTGCGCGGATGTGGGTGTGTGCATGCGCCCCAACCACTTGTGTGCATGGACGCGGCGTCATGCGTCTGAGGTGAACAGAGGGTAACGAGACAAGCACATCTGTTGTGACAGGATGCGCGCATGTGGTGTGCGATGGGTCAGTGCTACGAGCACGAGCAGCTCGGCATGCACGCCGCCGCGATCCGTTGCTACCGTCGCGCCCTATCCCACGACGACCGCGAGGGCCTCGCCCTCCACAAGCTGGCGGGTCTCCACGCCGCCCTCTCCCAATCCTCCCACGCCGCCTTCTACTACAAGGCCAACCTCCGCCGCCTCGACGCCCACGGGGCACACGGGCAGGACCTCGTGGACGCACTGAAGTACCTCGCCGTGTACCACCGCAACCGCACAGACCTGTCCGAGGCGGAACATTACTGTTTGAGGTTACTCGATGCGTCTGTTGGGGCGGGTGCGGGACCGGAGAAGGAGGATGCGAAGGCGCTGCTCAGGGAGATACGCAGCATACAACAACATGGTGGACACGCTGTTTCGAGAGGGGGAGCCACGCCGACACGGCTCATGCTGTCGCCGCTGCCGGATCATGCGGCGGCTATGATGATGCCTGTGCATGGTGGGGGAGACAACATGTACAGCCATGTCACGCCCGTGCGAGGTGCGGGAGGAACAACCGGGGAGGGGCTGTCACCAGAGGGGTATGTTGGCTCGCCTGTGCCTGACATGGATGAGTCCTTGTCGCCGTGAGAGCGGGTACACAATGTGGTATCGGATGTGATTTTGTGTACAGTGGTGGCTGTGTAGTGTTGCGCATTGGTCGCATGTGCGAGTAAGCTGTTTATGTTGCAATTGTGATTGCAGCAGTCACGTGCACTGTCATGTACATGTGATGCTATGAAAGGTCACAATGACAATTGCCAACAACATATGGTAGACAACAGAGAGCCATTGCATGGTGTGGTTGCAGCGGCTACAGCTACACAGTATACGTAGAGCAGGGCACAGTCAGTAATGTCGTTTACTTACTGCGATGCAATGTTCCATGCAATTAGGACGACTTCCATGCAACTTGTTCCATGCAACTCGTTTGCAGTGGACATAAGTCCTTTGCCTGCTTCACCTCTTGCTCAAGCTGTTGCACACGGCCCTTTTCACCATAGTGGATGCTTGGTACAATTTTATGAATGCATCCAAGAATGCGTTCATAAAGATTCATGTGCGCCCCATTCCAGATAGTTGTATCTCTGATTCAATGCATATGAATTGCGTAAGGTACCATATAGGCTGTAAGCTCGTGCCAGCATATCGCTTATTGCAATTCAGAAAGTGCTGTTTTCACAACCGTAATGCATGACCCTTTTCATGTGCTGTTGTTGCACACACACAGACACACACACGCACGCACACGTACACGCCTTGCATGCATGATTAATATGTACGTCGACCATTTGTACGCACGACACTTCATCACAAAACGAGAAGAGTAAAGTGGTCATGGAAAATGTCTTCAAGAAAAAATTGGATATGACTACATCGTGCATGATTGAAACCCGAGCCCTGTTGTTAATAATATTATATATAAGTTTATGTGTGCGTATGGCAATTGCACATTGCCAAGGGGATTCGTCAGCGAAAGACAGTGGTAAGCTACAGAGATACAGCAGACTATAATTAAGGCATGCGCATTGGCTATATGTGTATCAAAGCTACTAGCGTGATATCTGCGTGTAAGTGAGGCGGAGCGAAGCAGGCAGCAGGAAGGCAGTAGTACAAGGCAGTAGTACAAGCAGTGCGGAGTGATCACAACAAACCTGCAACACACGAGGCTAATGTGACATAACATGTGGATCCACGTAAACTGTACCTATATACATTGAATCAAATAGCTTTAAAGCTTGCCAATGTGATGTTGCTCTTCCAGTGATTTCAAATACATAACATAACATAGCACGAGCGTTTCGCGTATGTGCTACCTCAATGTCATTGCTTGATTTATGAGTCTTTATTGCTCATGCCATGATTCACACGCCTGCCGTGCTTAGGATGTTTCACACCAGCGCCTTTACCAACACCACTCTACACCAAGTCTTGGGAACTTGACAGCGATGGTTGAGGCTTTTCGGCCCAGCCAGTGCCGTAGGCCTATGCATTTCCCCCTTCAGCAAAAAGCAAAAAGGTGCTCGCTCACTGCTGACGTGGACCTCGCTCATAGGGCTGCAAGTCGCTCTAAGCCTGCGCGCGCGCAGAAAGGCAAATTAGGGTTTCACCCGCCCCTGATCCACCCCAACGCCGGCGGCGGCGAAGGACGAGGGGGAGGAGGCCTTGGAGGAGCAGGACGAGGAGGAACAGGGGATCGAGTAGGGAAGAAGCGGAGCATGGGCGGAGCGTTGTTGTTGACAGCAAGGCGACGGGGTTGTTGTTCTTGGAGGAAAGGAGATGTGCGGCAGTGTGTAGTGGTTAACAAGAACAGTGGTTGAGGCGTTGGGTCTGGTCGTTGTTGCTGTTGGTGTTGTTGTAGGGCGTGTTGCTGGAGGAGGAGTCCTTGTCGCTCCGACATGGGTGTGCCGAGCTTTTTCCGATGGCTGAGCACGAGGTACCCTCGGACTATCGTGGACGTGGTGGAGGCGGAACCTCACATGGTGGAGGGTGTCGCTGTTGCGCCGGTAGACGGAACTCTGCCCAACCCCAACGGCCTGGAGTACCACGCCCTGTACCTTGACATGAACGGCATCATCCACCCTTGCTTCCACCCTGAAGACCGTCCCGCCCCCACCACCCTGCTGGAGGTGTTCAGCAACGTGTTCGACTACATCGACCGCCTCTTCCTCATCGTCCGCCCCCGCCGCGTCCTCTTCATGGCCATGGACGGTGTTGCTCCCAGGGCCAAGATGAACCAGCAGCGTGCGAGGCGATTCAGGGCGGCGCAGGATGCAGCGGAGGCGGCCGCGGAGGAGGCGCGTCTGCGGGCGGAGTTTGAGGCTGCTGGGCATGGCCCTCCGCCCCCAAAGAAACCCTCAGAGGCGTTTGATAGTAATGTCATCACGCCGGGTACGCCCTTCATGAGCCAGCTAAGCGTGGCGCTGCAGTATTACGTGCACCTGAGGTTGAACCGCGACCCCGCATGGAGAGGGATTAAGGTTCTACTCTCAGACAGCTCTGTGCCTGGCGAGGGCGAGCACAAGATTGTCCAGTATGTTCGCCAGCAGCGCAACCGCCCCGGACATGATCCCAACACGCGGCACTGTCTCTACGGACTCGACGCCGACCTTATCATGCTCTCGCTTGCCACGCACGAGGCCCACTTCTCTATCCTGCGCGAGCTGGTTGTGTTCAAGGGTGGACCTGGCGGTAACAACAATGCACAACGCTGTTTCCTATGCAACCAGGAGGGACACATCGCTGCTGAGTGCACCGGTGCGGCCGCCGCGCAGGATGGGGAGGATGGGGATGGCAAACCTGTCATTGCAAAGAAGCCCTTCCAGTTCCTGCATATATGGGTGCTGCGCGAGTATCTAGAGAAGGACATCAACGTCCCCGACAAGGATGCCCTTGGGTTCCCGTATGACCTCGAGCGCATCATTGACGACTTCGTGTTTATGTGCTTCTTTGTTGGCAATGACTTTCTGCCTCACATGCCCACGCTAGAGATCAGAGAGGTATGGAGCTTGGCTTGAGCATTTTCTTGCATGCTGGCAGTAAAGTGAGTAGCTGGCATCACTTTTCTGGCATACGTTGTACACGTGTGTTGGTAATGAACACAGTGTCACATGCATGATTATGCGTGCATGAGGCAATACTTTGAAAAACTTTGATGTTGGCTTACACCTGATGTTGATGGCCAAGGCGTGTGTGTTTGCAGAATGCCATCGATTTGCTGATGGCCATCTACCGGGGTTCGCTGAAAGAGATGGGCGGGTACTTGTGCAACAACGGTGACGTGCACCTGGACCGGGTGGAGTACTTCATGCGCAAGGTGGGCGTGCATGAGGAGGCCATCTTCCAGAAGCGCGCCGCCCAGCACGAGCGTTCGGCCAACCGCGCTCGCAACCAGAAGGCGCAGCGGCAGCAGCGTGGGTCCGATGCTGCCCCCACACGCATGGTGACCGTCGCACCAGTTGCACGCTACGATGGCTCACGCCTAGCCTCTGCCAGCAACGGGTCCACGTACAACAGCAATAACAACAGCAGCGGAAGTGGCAGCAACAAAGCTGCAGCTGAAGCGCTTAAGGCGTCGCTTTTGTCAAGAACGGGTGGTGGCGACAATGCTGCCCCGCAGGGCCACATAAAAAGATTGAGGTTGGATGAGAAGGGCGAGGCTCTTGACACCGGCGCTGCTGCTGAGGTACTGCTTGAATTGCTTGTCTCACGCGTTGCATGCTTGCCAGTTCTAATGTGTCATGTTGCCTTTGTATGTGTTGTTGTTTGCCTGCTGCTGAGACTTGATGTCTGCTGACAGTGGTGGGACATGTTGAAGGAGTCCAAGGACGAGAGGAACCGCAAGAAGAATTCTCAGGCGGCCGCGGAGTTCTCCCTCAAGCTCAAGAGCGCGCTCAATGACAAGGCAGACCTGCTGGACAAGGGCTACGAGGACGACGTGCGGCTCGGCCAATCCGGCTGGAAGGAGCGCTACTACAAGGCCAAGTTCGGCTTTGCATTGGACGAGCAGGAGAAGGTGCAGGACGTCGTGAAGAAGTACATTGAGGGGCTGTGTTGGGTGCTCAAGTATTACTACCAGGGCTGCGTGTCGTGGGGTTGGTACTACCCTTATTACTACGCGCCGTTCGCCTCTGATCTTGTGGGCCTTGCCGACTTGGATATCAGCTTCACGCTGGGCGAGCCGTTCAAGCCGTTTGAGCAGCTTCTATCAGTGTTGCCCGCAGCGAGCGCGCATGCGCTTCCCCCGGCATACAGGCGACTGATGACAGATAGGGACTCCTCCATCTTAGACTTCTATCCTCTTGACTTTGAGGTGGACATGAAGGGCAAGCGCTTTGCGTGGCAGGGTGTTGCGAAGCTCCCTTTTATTGACGAGCAGCGCTTGCGCATGGCCATTGAGCCCCTCGAGCACACTCTCACCCCGGACGAGCGGCGGCGCAACCGCCACATGTCGGACTTGCTGTATCTCCACAGCAGCGACAAGCTGGCACCCTACGTGTACTCGCTGTACGATACGTTTGAGCACCTGGAGGATGGGCCTGAGCGCCGGGCCGCCTGCATTGAGCTCGACCCTGAAGCCAGCCAGAGCCTCCTTGGGGCTATCTATCTCTGCGAGGGCGGGTCCTCGGCGAGCGTGCTGCGCTCCCCGCTGGCGGGCTTCGAGGACATCACCGCCAACCGCGTGCTGGTGGCCGTGTACAGAAACCCGTCAACCCAGCCGCACGTGGCACGCCTGCAGCCAGGGGCGATTCTACCTGAGAGGATATTGACCGATCTTGACACGCCCGAGCTTCCTGTATTATGGCATGAGGACAGGTTTGGCAACAATCGGTCTCCAAGCCCATATGGCAGAGGAGGAGGAGGTCCTGGCTCTCGCTCGCCCTCACCCACACCCTACAACCCTGCTGTCACGCTGGCCAATGGCGCCCACCGCATGCTGCAGCACAACCTCGGCGCGCTGCCGCAGCGGCCCGGCATGGCAACGGCACAGTTTGCGCAGGGACCCTCGGCGGGGCAGCCGGGCTTTAGTGGCGGGCGAGGGCGCGGGGGCGTGCTGCCTGCACCGCTTCACGGTCAGTACGGCCAACCTATGCAGCCTCCTCCATATGGGTATGGAATGCCTGGAGCATCACAGCCACCACTTTATGACCAGTATCATGACAGATCAATGCAACGTCCACAACAAGACCGCTATGCCTGGCAGGGCGCAGGTGTGTTAAGTTGATGTCATGCATTGCCTAACGTGTGCCTCTGGCTGTGTGTGGTTGTGTACACGCTTACTAACTCATTGCCATTGTTCAACAGGGTCGCCGCTTCCGTATGGGCCTGTGCCACCATCAATACCCAACGCAGGATACCCCCTGTTGCAACCACAGCAGCAACATCCGCACCAACAGTTCCAGCATCAACAACAAAGACCCGGGTTTGCACGACCTCCTCCGCACGCAGGCATCGGTAGCAACAACTACTACAACGCACTGTCACGACCACCGCAGCAGGGACCGCACTACCCCCAGGGACGTAGGTAGCACCCACTCAACCCGTGTGGGGTTAGGGTTACTTGCAGACAGCATGTTGATTGAGATAAGGGTGGTTGCGTGAGCACATTGCGAGGTGTACATTGCTATGCAGCGACGCAATGTGGTGTTTCAAAATTGCACACTTGGTTGGAAACTGCTCAACCACTAGATGTGGTTGGGAAAAAAAACCAGCACTGAGTACAGCACAATATAAAAATCTGAACCACTGCCAGCTGCAAGAGGTGTCATGACGCTGTACCTTTGCCTCTCAATGTGCCAGCAGTACGGGCACGGTTACTTGACAATATTCACGGCAATGGCAACTGCCTGCGCGCAGAGGCGTTGCATTTTGGCAATACTCTTATTTTCAGTTGGATGGACGCGGTGGTTAGCAGGCACTAGACTGCATTGGATCGTCCATATTCGGCGCCAGCTCTGACTACTGTTGCTGTGGTTTTGACGTTGGTTGCTGACCATCACGGTGCACAAAGGGAACTTGGCATGTAGGCCAGCTGGAAGGCCCCGAAAGTAATTGTTGTGTTGCCCTGCCTGTCTTGCTTGCTAGGGGCTTGTGGTGTTGAAGTTCTCAATGCATGGGATGTATTATACATCATGTATACCCTATGCACATTTTAGCATGCCATCTTTTGTACACGCACTTTGTAATAGTGTGAGTGGATGCAGTGTGTTGTAGCAACACGGGTATATGTGCAATCATGCCGTGTATTGTTAGCCGAGTTCATACTGCATCAAGGTGCACGTTTGCAGGGTATGTGAGCAACTGTTATGAACATGCATTTGCAAAGCATCAAACGAATAAGATACAATAAATGGGGCCAATGGGCAAGGCAATGCAGGTTAGGCAAGACGTTGCAGCCGGTCACACGCACTTGCATAAAGTGTACAAGTCATATAAGAAGAAGGAACCAAACAAAACAAGCAGCACCACAAGGAGCAAGCAGAGTAGGCATAGAAATAGGCAAGAGCAGCCTTTCGAATTCAATTAAGGGGCTTTACCACTACGTGCGGCAATAGGATGCGGTGGCAAGCAGCAAGCGAGCACACACGCACGTTGCATACATGACCACCAGGCTAGCGCTACTTATATGTCTACTTATATCTCTACTTAAACCTCTACTCTCTAGTCTACCGCTGCTCCTACCACATGTGCGTAGAGTTTGAGTACATTGCTGTAGGTCGAGTAACAGCGACCTTTTTACACTGTAAGTTATAGTGCGAACGAATATTGCGACATCGTGAAGAACGCATACAGTAAAATGGAGGGCCTTGAACTTGATCCTTGTCCTATCTATGATAGACTTTCCAATGAGACAGATGCAAAGAGGTCATGCGTCACGCATCGCACAGTCCAGCGACATACCGCACGCCAGCCGTGGGATACGGTCAGCTCGTCACGCTGATTCAACGGCTCGATCCTTGTCATCGTGGTGGCACCAGCGCAAGGCGCACCACCAACACGCACCCAAACAGATAGGCCTGGGCAGGGACAGCGGCGGCAACGTTGTGGTGCACACCAACGACATCAACGACAACCTCCGCAGGCAACGACGACCACGACAACGAACATGGCGGCTACGGCAGCGACCATGGCGGCGGTCAGCAGCGGAGCAGTTGCTTACTGCGCCCAGCCCACTGATTCGCGGCTAAGGCAAAAAGTTGCTCCGGCGCCGGCGGTGCCGTTGAAGGCATCGTCGTCATCCTCCTTCCTGTCTCTGACAGCCTCCCGGCCCAAGCGGCGAGCACTGGCCGCCCGCGCCTCAGCGCAGGACACAGCCTCAGAGTCAGGTATGCTCGCGATTGTCAACTGCATTGTCAAGATGTAGAGATCAAACCTTACCTCACCAATACACCCACATTTCCTTGATCAGGCAGTGCGCCCACTGGTGAGACAGCATCAGCAGCGGTAGCAAAAAAGCAGCTGGGCAAGGAATGGGTTGCTGCCGCCGATATTCAGGACCTGCCCAAGGGTGAGAGGCTTGTGGTGTCCGCGGGTGGCCGAGACATCCTCCTATTCTGGTTAGAGAATGCTATGTTATTGCATCACTGTTGTGTTTGTTGTGTTTCTCTTGCCTCATCCTTGCATTCGTGGTGGTGCGTCCACACAGGTACAAGCAGCAGATCTACGCCATAGAGAACCGGTCTCCCGCAGAGGGAGCGTACAGCGAGGGGTTTGTGAAGGGTATGCTCACGCAGGACGGCTGCATTGTCTGCCCAACCACAAACAGCAGCTTCTACATCAGTAACGGAAATGTCAAAGACTGGTAAGTGCACCTGCACACGCACACGCACACACACGCGCATGTGCGCCCGTTGTGGCTGAGAGAATGGTTTCTTGATGGCTGTCTAGCTGTGTCTCTGTTTTGCAATTGATGCAGTATCCAAAGTTTCATATGTCATAAACGCAGGTACCCTGGTAACTTTGTTCTTGCTAAGCTCACGCCAGAGAGCAAGCTGCTCACTTTCCCGGTGGAGATTGATTCGCAAAACATTTACGTGAAGGTCAGCGGGGGCAATGCTGTCTCCTGGGCCGCCAATGCAAATGGTATGTTATTGCTCATCTTCAGTTGGTCTAATGTGCCTATGCCACTATGCACATGTATGTGAAGTAAAGTAGAGTAGTCAATTGCGCTCAGCACTAATGTCTGTACTGCAGCAATGACCAGCTTCAAGGCGTCATTTGGTGGCAGCGACACATCCATCGACAAGAACAATGGTGAGTTACAGTAGCTGCTCTCAAATACTTTTGCAAGTATCGTGCAACCTGCATTGCAGGCCTAGTAGAGGAAGTTTCTGCAACCATGTTCAATTTGTGTGTACGCTTTTGAACTTTGTGTTGCACAGTCTATGCTGTGGAGCCAACCGTCTACATTGAGGGCACCACGCCCGAACAAGGCGTTTCGGAAGATGTTGACGTCAAAGCCACGGTTAGTGTGTTTCAGCAGTCTGAGTGATACTCTTCGTCTACTTGAATGTTATCAGAAAACTTGCATTGCATGAATGTTGTTCCAAATGTTGTTATGTTCGCAGGTCAAGCCGGCGACCGTTATCACGGGGACGGTGTCTGTGGCCGTGGTGGCACTTTCTGGCACAGTGACGTGCATCTACTATGAGCAATATGTTGGGTTGGGGCTGTTCTGGATTGGGCTGTTTGCCGCCATTGCCTATTATGTCTCACAAAGCACAGACTTGTTAGGCGATAGAAAGTAGGCTCTACTTTATCTCCAAAGGTGATTATACACAAGTTTTGGTCATATCAATCCAGTTGGCAGTTTGTCAATGTTGATGGCTTGCATGACATTGATTGTGCCAGTTTCCTGTTGTGCCATTGGTGTTGGATGGTGCTGGTAGTTGCAGGCTGAAAGTCTACGCCAGTACAAACAGCAACACCAGCACAGCCCAAAGAGTTTGCAAGCTTTGTGACTTGTTGGTCATGCTACGCACTGTTGATCTTCGCCAGAGCTTTTATTTTCCATCCCATTTGGCGAGGAGTACATGCGGGCGGTGTTGCTGTACTGCCTTTGCCTGTGTTTATTTTTAATGTGCCAGTAGTGTTTCAGCACTGCAACCCCTGTGTCGCGAGGGCACATTGCACTTGACATATCTTGTGAATGTCAGCCCAGTCGTATTACTTGACACACAAGCCTTTGAATTTTTCCAGCTTCCTTTCTGCAGTTGCTGCAAAGAAGGGGTGGTGGCATCATATATAGTACAAACGCGTCGACAGGGTGGTTTCCTAACTACAGCACACCAAAAGTGTTGTCCACATGCAGGACCAACACATTCACTGAACAACATGATCAGTATGTACATCAGCATCCAGGGTAGCCATGCTTTGTGCCAATCGGCTAACACGACATCAACAAGTCTATGTACGCCGACACCGACAGCAGTTCTGATAAGTACCTGCCTCACTCCAGCTATGCACCCATAGAACAGCACGTGCATGTGTGCAAGAAACAGAAACAGTTTCCCCGAGGAAGGGGTGATTAATGGCTGAATTATGGCTGGATGTCGTGGGGTTCCCAAACATCAACTTTGAGTGCTACAACGTTGTCCTTCAGAGACCCTCTGCTCGGGTCCAAGATCTCCTGCATCGTGACCTTAGGGAGCCTCCCAAAGTGCCAAACTCGGAGCAGCCTTACTCAACACCTTCTCCCTAAGCTCTGATGTCGCCGCATGCCAGCATCTTAGAGCAATGGTTACGGGGATGTGTCATTGCAAGCACCCAGAATGCAGCTGATGCACGATGTTGAGACGCCCATCCTTGTCATTGACATGGGTGAACACGCGTCTTGACACGCGGCGTGACCAACCATCCTGTAAAGCACCACTGCTGGTGGCAACAAGAGACGTGCAACTGCCGCTGACATGCACCCGCCTGTCGGGAGGACACACTCAGTTACTGGTACACGATATGCCAACAAGTGTCCATGTGAATATTTGCTTCTGAACATACCAGTGGCCATTGTCAGAGGGCTCAGTCATTTTGGTATGGTTGCTGTGTGTGCTGCAAGGTTGGGAAGTTTGTCAACCGGTAGCGACGGCAAGCGTGGTGCCATCGCGGCCGCCGGTCATGCTTGGCTTCAATCTCAGCACGGCCGGGTGGTGGTGGAAGTCGCTTGTACAGCAGAAGGCGTCCACAAGCAGCTGCAGGACAGCACTCCTTGCTTTCATGCACCAAAGGCTCTGCTGACTCTCGCTGAAGTGCATCTGTACACAGGAGTGAACAGCGACAACGACCAAGTCATCATTGCTGATGCCGAGCAACTGCCATGCCAGCTCACCGGCGGAGACATGGGCCAGCCTCGCAACAGTCAGCAGGCCTGGCAGTGCGTCTTGCCTGGCTCCAGCATCATCATGCTTCGCCTTGCCCAATCAAGAAAGAACAGCATCCAGCAGCACCTCTGCGTCCGCCACCAGGTCATCTCCGACCAACAAATTCTGGAAGAGCGTACCGCAAATTGTCTTGTAGTATTGTAATGCTGTACCAGAGTCGCTGTTGCGATGTCGCAACAACAGCGATTCGTAATGTCAAGCACAGAGAGTCAGCACTCAGACCAGCGATGCATGTGCCATGTTCTCACGCGGAGTCCTCCAAAGGTTAGCAGCAGAAACAGGTCACTCTGGCTTGCTCTGGCACTGGCATTGTCAACCGCTGGAGGGAGGGAGCAGTAGAAAAGCTTAGGTCTCATATGTGCAGTCCCAGGTTTGCTGCCTCTGTACACATAGTTACTCCGGGTGCTAAGGACGGTGCATACCAGCTGGTCAAGAGTGAGTGTTTCGTGTCGAGACCTTATGCAGTTGTATGCAATGTTTTTGCAGCTGAAGTAGCATTGCGCTCTGGATGTGAAGCGCTTGTATGGCTCAGGTGGGGCCATGCAAGCAAAAACCCACTGCCACCGGAGCTGTGCACGCAGCACGGCCTCATTTTCCTTGGCCCTCCTGCTGCTCCCATGGCCGCCTTTGGAGACAAGGTACTACACTCTCTTGTGCTCCATTGCTAGACAGCATGCAATGGAAGTTCAACGAGAGCATGAGGATGACGGCAATGATTGGCCATTCTGCAGATTGTCTGTCGAATCTACTTGCAGTCTTGTGTGTTGCATTGTGTGCAATGTGTGTGTTGCTGTCGAACACTCTGTGCTGAACATCGTGTGCATGACAGCCGCAACTAGCACCCACATGACGTGCTTGTTAACAGGAGAACGGCACGAGCGTGTTGCCATTACGGAAGTAGATTGCCTCAGCAGCGCTGCAGCAACTGGCTGATACCACACAGTTGGCACCTGAAGGGCAGTTCCTTGCATTGCAGCTGCGCTCGGCTCTGCAGGTGCAAAGAATCGAGGCTCTGCATGCCAGCCAGGGGAGCGCCACAGGCACGTGAGCTGATGTGCTTGTAGACGTGCAGGCATAGGTGGACCAGATACATACATGACTCTTCTGAACGACGCAGGAGAGGCAGGTTGCGCCATTGCCGCAGCTTGTCGACATATACGCAAGTGGCCTACAGCATCGTGTCCGGACTGCGGTGACCGCGGCCGGCTGACCGGCTTGAAGAGTACCTCAAGGTGGCCTTCGGTTTCCCCTGCCAGTACATGTTGGCTGCGTTGTTCTATGACCATGGAGGTGACGTGTACATGGATGATCTGTTTGGAGAGAAGCATCCTGATGCCGATGATGTTATCAACCTTCGCCAGAGCCCATTGAAAATGTGCTGGAAGTGTAACAATTGGGGCCCGACCACTAGGCTATGGTAGTAAAAGACACTACTATGAGTGAGGTTTGTCACAATTGATGTAACGATGCTCGTGCTCACATACACAGCACACAAGTCATACAACACATGTGTGCAGCTGAGCACAATCTTCACACTGGAACCTTGCCTTCACTCGCGCACGCACGCACGCGTCGAGCGCGCACACGCACACGAACACTACTACTTCTCACGCCAAGCAAGAACGCAGCAGTGTGCCTTGGACCACAACTCCCTCAAGCATGCACCAGCATACTCACAGCAGAGAGCAGAAAACAAAGTTGGTTGCATTACACAGGGTTTTTCTATTTATACAAGCACTAGGAAGAAATAGCCTAATTAACAGGCATTTCATTATTCACTACCAAATCTAAAGGCAGGTCCAAGTGCAGGCTCCCCGCCACGCGCGTTGGGCCTTCGGCGGCTGTGTGACTGTGCACTCCGCGTCACCTGGCACTGCACAGCGCGTGTCCAGTCAGCGGCTGTGTCACAACCGCGTGGCAGGTGGGTCACGTCGCCGAATTAGCTGCTGTCGAGCAGGTCGCAGGCGAGTCGCGCGCGGCAGCAGGGGCAGGCGCCACATGGGCTTAATAAAGCTCATAAAAGCCCTCATCAAGCCAGCAAAAAAGGCAAAATAAGTACTTTATGTACAATAAAATACAAACAATGCCCCAGGCTGTTACACCCCTTCCCCCCCGGGGGAGCTTCGTCCTCGAAGCTGACGACTGCCTCCTTTGGCCTTGTAGTCTTGCAAGACCTGTTTGGCATTGGTAAAGCTCTCCTCGGGCTCGTATGTCGCCTCGTGCATTGGATAGCCACGCCACTTCACCAAATACTTGCGCACGCCTCGGATCAGCTTGTCCGTGACAATTGCTTCCACTTCCCACTCAGCCTCACCTTCACGAACCACATCTGGAGGCGGACGAGCTGGTGGCTCCCCTCGATAACCTTTAAGAAGCGAGACATGAAAAACAGGGTGCACATGCATGGTATTGGGCAGCTCCAGCTTGTAGGCCACCTTCGAGATGACCTTGATCACTTTAAAGGGCCCAAACCATCGCTCACTCAGCTTGCGCACCCCCGTGACCAGCTGCACATGCTTGGTTGAAAGCATTACAAGGTCACCCTCCTCGAACACAACATCCTTGCGACGCGCATCGGCGTATTGCTTTTGCCGGTTTTGCGCCACAAGCAGAGCCTCTCGAGCTGCCTTGGTAATGTCGGCACACCTTTCAAGAAAGCCGTCCACGGCCTCCACATCTGAACTTTGCATGCTAGGCACCCACGCCGTCAATGGCGTCAATGGATGTTGCCCATAGTTCATAAGGAAAGGTGTCACGCCCGTGCTTGCACTCTTGTGGTTGTTAATGGTGAACTCGATCAGCTCCAGCATGTCTCCCCAATTGTCTTGCCGGCTGTTCACATAGCACCGTAGCATGTCTTCGATGACGCGGTTGGCGCGCTCCGTTTGGCCGTCCGTTTCAGGGTGGTACGCGGTGCTGAACTTCAAGCTCGTGCCTAGAGTTGCGTGGAGAGCTCTCCAAAAGTTGCCAGTAAACCGCGGGTCTCTATCACTGATAATGCTTCTTGGAAGGCCATGAGAGCGCACCACATGCTTGATGAACAACTTGGCAGCCTCGGGAGCTGTGCAAGTCTCCGTACATGGCGCCAATCGCACCATTTTGCTAGTCTTGTCCACAAACACCAAGATAGCATCATGCCCTTCACGTGTCCGTGGCAGCCCCGTGATGAAGTCAAGAGTAACTTGCTCCCACTTCGTCAAAGGTATCGGCAATGGTTGGCAGCAGCCCACTGGCGCGTTGATTGCTCGCCTTCACCCTTTTACAAGTGTCGCACAATGCCACATAGTCCTTAACGTCACGATGCATCTCCGACCAGAAAAATTTCTGTTTCAACAAGGCTAGTGTCCGTTCCAGCCCTTAATGACCAGCCATTGGCACATCATGCGCTTCCTTCATCAATGCCACGCGCATGTGCGCAATGTTGGGTATGTACATGCGATCGCCATGCCATAGCAGCCCGTCCTTCATTGCCCAAAGGCCGCTATGTTCAGTCCCTTTCTCCAACGCCTCAATGGTCTTCTCCCCGACCGCGTCCTCATGCAACAAGGCACGGATCTGGTCAATCCACTTGGGCTGCACTTGCACCACCGTTTCAAGCGCGTTGAGTTGACGGCTTAATGCGTCCGCAACCTTATTTGAAGAGCCCGGCTTGTACTTCACTTCAAAGTCGAAGAGTTGGAAGAACTCGAGCCAACGAGCTTGCCGCCGTGAGAGGTGAGGCTGCGTTTGAAGGTACCTTAATGGCGAGTGGTCCGTCTCAAGTGTGAACCGCTTGCCTTCAAGGAAACAACGCCATTGCCGTAGCGCTAGCACCTGCGCCAGCAATTCCTTCTCATGAACGGGGTAGTTGAGCTCAGCCCCGCTCATCTTCTTGCTGAAATAGGCCACCGGTTGCAAGCCGTTGCCGTGATCCTGCTGCAAAACAGCCCCAATAGCCTTGTCGGACGCATCACACGCCACCACAAAGGGCAATTGCATGTTGGGATGCAGCAGCACGGGAGCCGATGTCAGGGCCTCTTTCAAGTCGGAAAATGCCTTTGTTGCAGCCTCCGACCAGCTCCAAGCCACCCCCTTCCTCAACAATGCCGTCAATGGTGCCGCCAAGTGCGAAAAGCCCTTTACAAACTTACGATAGTAGCCGGCAAGCCCTAGGAACGACATGACACCCTTCACGTCCTTCGGGGCAGCCCAAACGCGCACCGCGGCAAGCTTGCTTGGATCTGCGTTGATTCCTTGCTTGGATACAATGTGGCCAAGGTACTCTACCTCTTCAAGCAAGAAGCGGCACTTGTTGAGCTGAGCAAACAACTTGTGTGTACGTGAACGCTGCATCACCTCGTGTAGCAATGCCACGTGCTCTCTCTTGCTTTTTGTGTACACAAGGATGTCGTCGAGGTACACTAGCACGCCCTTGCCAATCAGATCAGCAAAGACCTCATTCATCAAGGATTCAAAGGTTGCCGGAGCATTTGTCATGCCAAAGGACATCACCAACCACTCATAGTGGCCATAGCGAGTGTTGAAAGCCGTCTTCTCAACGTCTTCGGGCGCAACACGGATCTGATGGTAGCCACCAGCTAGGTCCAAGCTTGAGAAGAACTCAGCACCCTCGAGCTGCTCCAACAACTCATCAATGCGTGGCAAAGGGAACACATTCTTCTTGGTGATGTTGTTGAGTGGCCGATAGTCGATGCACATGCGCAAGGCTCCGCTCTTCTTACGTACAAATAGGATAGGTGCACCGTAAGGAGACTTGCTGTGCCTGATGTACCCACGTTGTAGAAGGTCCTCGACTTGGCTCCTCGCCTCTTCGAGTTCAGCCGGAGACAACTTGTACACCGGTCGGTACGGCGGCTTGTGCACGCCCTCTATCAGTTCCACACGGTGATCAACACTTCGCGTGGGTGGCAGACCAGCTGGTAGCCCATCCACCATGACGTCTTTGAACTCTTCAAGCAACCTCTGCACCTCGGGGTCCTTCGAACTCTCCGAACCAGTGCCGACCAGCTCCAAGTCCGACTTGGGAGGTGTCTCACGCACCATGCACAGCCATGCATCCTTCACATTGTTCCCGGACCAGATCTGCTCCATCTTGGTCTTAGAAACTTGTGACACCAGCTCTGGAACCCCTCCCCTTGAGCTAGAAGCATGTTGTGGTGCAGCTTGCTGGCGCGCCGTCGTGTCGTGCGCGTCACGCGCATGCAGCACATTGCTAGCAGCCTCGACGCAGCTCACACGCTCTTGAACCACACACGCGCCTTGCATTGAAGCATTGAAGCACATCAAAACCTCACCACCAGCTTCCGGGGTAGTGAGCACCCGCTTCCTCCAATCAATGGCGGGGTTATGTGACCAAAGCCAAGGCAGCCCCAAAATGCCATCAAAGCCGTTGTTCAGCTCGATGCAGCAAAACCGTAGGCGATCCTTCATCATCCCCACGTGCATTTCAAGCTCTTTGCTTTGCTTGGAAGCTCCTCCTGCTGGCGCATAGCCGTCCGCTAGAGCCACCGAGCCGGCATTTGCCCATGACAACCACTTGTGCCGACGCGCAACCTCACGACTCATGAAATTGCTGTTCGCGCCGCAATCCACCAGCATCTTGCACTCCATCCATGGCCCATTGCCCTCACGGATCAGAGCCATGACTCCCAACAGCTGCCTCGCCTTGTCGGGCACTCGAACCATACCGCTTTGCGTTGCCGTTGCGCACATGCCGCCAACCGTCAACAACGCTTCCACGCCAGCCGCTGGACATTCAACATCATAGTGAGGCTGCATCACCACCTCAGCAGGAGCCTCTCCAGCTACTGAGGTGAGCCGTTTCCCGGCTGCAACATCTCCTCCTCCACCATGTTCACGCGTCCACCGCTGCGAGCGTTGCGGGCATGTGCAGCAGACTTTGCCTTATAGATAGGGCAGTTGGAGCGCACGTGATCAGCAGAAGAGCACTCCCAGCACTTCCGAACAGCCTTGGCAGCCTCCCGACCCTTTGGGGCCTTCATAGCAACATGGAGCGCACCCAATTCCATTGGAGTTGGTCCCAAGCCAGCCCCCTGAGTTGCTGCAGCTCCCGAACCAGCCCCAACAGATGCGTATGAGCGATACGAACCTCCACGGAAGTGATTGTAATGTCCACGATCAGTGTTTTTGGCAGCCCCCTTGAAGTACAACACGTCCGTGCGCTCAGCAATGCGAATGGCCTCCGCGAGAGTCTTGGCGTCACGAAGCTCAACTTCCTTGCGACAAAGAGTCTTCAACCCGCGCGTGTAGCGGTCCAGCTGCTCCTCCTCAGTCATGTTCGGTACAGAGAGCACAAGACGCTGAAACGCAGAGGTATAGGCCATCACGGACTGCGTTTGCACAAGCGTAGAGAGCTGGTCGCGTGCCGTCTTCACACTCTCCACCGGTACGAACTGTTTCTTCACCTCAGCAGCCAGCTCAGCCACGGTAGTGAAAGGAACCTCAAGACCAGCTTCCACACGAGCACAACGATGACGCCACCACACAAGTGCAGCTCCCTCAAAGAAAGTAGCAGCCACATCGACACGGAGATGTATAGGTACCTCGGTGAGCTTTAACCATGTCGAAACGGCAAACACCCACTCCTCCACACAGTCACCGTCCCTCTGACCCTTGAATGGCTTTGGTTTTGGTAGCTTCACATGACGAGAGGCTGATGGGGCAACCACAGGAGCTGTAACGGGCGTGGACGCGCGCGCTTGCGCCATGGCTTGTTGAAATTGTGCCGCTTGAGCTTGGGCAGATGCTTGGACACGTTGCAGCTCCTCATGAGCAGCTACCAGCACTTGCTGAAGCTCCACAACACGTGCATCATCCATGGTAGCGTCCATAAACAGAAAAATACCTCACACACCAAAGAGATAGTTAATATCCCCTTAAAACAAGAAACCCAACCCCTCCAAGGGCTCCGATACCACTGTAACGATGCTCGTGCTCACATACACAGCACACAAGTCATACAACACATGTGTGCAGCTGAGCACAATCTTCACACCGGAACCTTGCCTTCACTCGCGCACGCACGCACGCGTCGAGCGCGCCCACGCACACGAACACTACTACTTCTCACGCCAAGCAAGAACGCAGCAGTGTGCCTTGGACCACAACTCCCTCAAGCATGCACCAGCATACTCACAGCAGAGAGCAGAAAACAAAGTTGGTTGCATTACACAGGGTTTTTCTATTTATACAAGCACTAGGAAGAAATAGCCTAATTAACAGGCATTTCATTATTCACTACCAAATCTAAAGGCAGGTCCAAGTGCAGGCTCCCCGCCACGCGCGTTGGGCCTTCGGCGGCTGTGTGACTGTGCACTCCGCGTCACCTGGCACTGCACAGCGCGTGTCCAGTCAGCGGCTGTGTCACAACCGCGTGGCAGGTGGGTCACATCGCCGAATTAGCTGCTGCCGAGCAGGTCGCAGGCGAGTCGCGCGCGGCAGCAAGGGCAGGCGCCACATGGGCTTAATAAAGCTCATAAAAGCCCTCATCAAGCCAGCAAAAAAGGCAAAATAAGTACTTTATGTACAATAAAATACAAAAAATGCCCCAGGCTGTTACACCCCTTCCCCCNATTTACCCCAATTCGTGACATTCCTCCCCAATTTAACCCATAAGTTCCATAATCCAATGAGGCACTAGCCCACGTCGCCGTGTTTGCGACCGTAGCACGATCGGTCTGCTCGCGGCCTGTTGGATCCGGCCTACGAATGGTCTTGACCGACCGAACGGCCATTCTCACCACGCGACCTGCCATTGGGCCGCGACCGCTTACGCGGCGTTAAGTTGAACTGGCTCGGCGCGCAGGTTGTAATCCCGCGCCCAACCTAGGGCAAGCCGCCCCAAATGTTTTGTTTTTTGGCCTTGGATCTGCCTCAGTTCCCTACGGGAATTAAACCTGAGACGTCAAGCTCCGTTACCATTGTAACAATTGGGGCCCGACCACTAGGCTATGGTAGTAAAAGACACTACCATGAGTGAGGTTTGTCACAATCTATCCCAATTCGTGGCAGGAAGGGCTGCTTGCGTCCACACAGCATGAATTGCAATGCACGTTATTGCAATACATTCAACGACTGCATCAGGTAGTCTTAATGGGTTTAACCGTGACACCACACGTCACTCAGACTGAGGCATACTGCACGGTGCCATAACGAGTGGTACTTTACGGATTGTACACAAAGGATACGGCCGGAGCATAGCCACCCAGCATTGCTTTCAGCTGAAAGCATTGCTTGTCATGGACTAGCACGCAAATTGGATGTAGCATGACACTCTGGCAACCAACTAGAGTTGCATGCTGCTGCTGCTGCCTGCTCGGTCGTGCATTGCTGATGCTTTCATGGCTGCTTAGCAAGCTTGCAAAGACGGCAAGATTGTGATGAAACATGTCGTTGAGTGACCTCCATGGAAGACGGCCTGTGCAAGGCTTTCTGAAGGTTGATCATGCAGATGGTCTGGTAGTTAGCACCTCCGCATATCCCCCCTAATTGTGCAGTTACCGTTGTTGACTGTCTGTTCAATTTATGCGGGTTCCACACGTAATGGATAAGCCTATGCCAAGACGCTTCAAGCCAAGTTGGTGAGTGCATCGAGGAGTTGCAGAAGGCCCTTCGGGATACGACATGTCTGGTGGCAGCCTGACTTACTTTACAGTCTGCATCATGTTGCACCGCAGTGATGGATTGTCCCCTCTACGATACACATTGCACCTTGCGTCTCTGAACCTAGCATTACGAGCCATGGAGTTGGCAATGGCACAGCAGTTGGAACCTCCCAAACTCGCTCGCAGCTGTAAGCTCCCACTGCCATGTTCAATTGCAACTTGTTGTGCACACAAGGAAGTTTCTGAGTTAACAAGTGCATTGATGTATGGCTCTGCAAGCAAGTCGTAAACGGTCAGCCAGTCGCGCAACTGGCATTGCCATGCACAATTAAGCCCCGCTGAAAGTGCCATAATGCCCCATTTGCAAGATCTGCCACGGGTTTACGCCCTTAGGTATTACAATCGTTAACTTTATTATAAATATATATTATAGTGCTGATGCTTGAGATTGACTGCTTGATTGGCACTAGGAGTGTTACTTGTGTTGAGGTCTGGCAACATGGGCTGATATGCTCAACTGCAGCACACATCAACTATGTTCACACATTCCTGGCTCTTGCACCAACATTTGTGCTGCGCATGGGCAATGATGCCGCGGTGGAGGTAAAAGCACTCAAAGCTGCAGCAGCATCACTACGTACTATAGCTGCCAACATGGTGGTCTGTTTATGCGCTATGATGTAGAAGTGGATGCGGAGTTACTCAATTGGAGCTACGAGAAAAATTGCAAAGCTAGTGGTGGCCAATTGTCAAGCAATGCTAAAAATGTCCACTTGGCGCGTCGTAGCACCAAGCTTAAGCGCATATATCAACATTAAGATAAGCACCTTGACGTTAAATGGTCTGCTGCAAATTATCTAGGTAGGTGCTTTAATACGTTTCACGCAGCATCGTTGTTATAACATGATTACATTCTTGTTGATGTTAATTGTATTGCACGCTGCCTTGTGCTAATGTCAATGCAGGGCCAAGCCCTTGCAATCAGGACCAGTCATTATGACTTCATTGAGCAAATGGCACGAACGGATGCACATGCAGCATGCGACATACCAGCTGCGTCAACATAAGTTACACTGCCCGAAGATACGGATTTATATAAGCTGATGTGCAATGATTCCACTGCAAGGTGCGGCCGGTTGTGAAGTTAGAACCTTGCAACGCCAGCGCGGCCAGCGACAAGAGCTCGAACGACGCCGTTACCGAAATGTGTGGAGATAACAATCTTAGAGAACAATTGTGCTTACAGTAATTGATACAACTAATCTATGCACGTTGATGTGACTCAACTGCCGAGATGGCCGAGCGGTCTAAGGCGCCACGCTCAAGACGTGGTCCACAATGTGGGCGTGGGTTCGAACCCCACTCTCGGCAAAAGTTGTTCCGACATTTAGCACCGCGATTTGTGGGCTCTTTGCCCTGCACGCCTGGGTGGAACAATCTTGCAAACGTCTTACCGCGCGGAATGCCGACGTTGTTCCGACATTTGACACCGCGATCTGCGGGCTCTTGCCCTGCACGCCTGGGTGGAACAATCTTGCAAACACCTTACCGCGCGGAATGTTACGGAAGTGTTTTTGCCGACATCGCTATTGTTTCGGCCTACGGGCTTGGCTGTATTGTGTTGTGGCAAATGACGCCTAGGGTAATCCTAACCCTACTGCTGGTAGGCTACCAGTTAACTTGTCTATTCGTATACCCATATGTCAAATATAAATAAGACATGAGCGAGAACTATCAAATGCATGTATGCGCATAACGCAATGCGCATGTGCATTGCGATGCACTCGTTATATATAAGCTTGATCATGAGTAGTTGCAAAATTATATCATAAAGCGTTAAGACATGACTTTTTGATCATTATGTGATCGATTGATCAACACAAAGCATGTTTGCCTTGAAGTTGGTATGTTTGCTGATATTATATTGTCACGCAAACAAGCAAGCAACGTTTTTGATTGCTTTATTGTTTTATTATTAAATTCAAATATAATTGCTATATCCCACCTCTACCTATCGCACTACGCACAAACAATCAATTACGCTGAAAAGCGTAAGCGTATACTTGAGACATGCGCATGCCGCTATGTTTATACATATGGCACTTCTTAAGTTGTTGAATCCTTTATGTCTCACCGAACAGTACATAGCAACTCTTTGTGAGATAATTTTACTGTTTCGACTACCAACGCTGACCAGATTTTCAACACGTAACACGTGATGAATTTCGTAAGCATCATGTGTAGCATCATTATACAGCTTGTGTGTTGCATATATAAGATATACTATCACACTTACCACCTTACTTCCTGGTGGGTGTCAATAGCTTCATGCATAGACACAACAACTTCTGATGACGATTGATATCTCAATTAATCCTCTAGTGTTCACGTTGCAACAAGAGTGGAAGTAGAGCCTCTTCAACTTTCCGCAAGCCACCCCACACACAAGGGGTTCTTATTATTTTTAGGATGTTCGCCATGATTAAATAGGTAGTACTTCTTTTATCTTTTAGCAAACCGCTTTCCGCAGCAGATTATACGCAACGGTTGTTGACTAGGTTTGATATGACAAACAATTGTGTCATTCCAATCTCACATAACATATCATAGCTCAATAGCTTAATGACTTTATATTGTTGATACTCTTTTAGTTGTTGATGAACTGCATTTTTAAAATGAAGACACGCATGTTTCATGCAACCGTTGTTTGCAAGTCTTCAGCAACCGATAATTGATTGCGCCTTATAGGTGCAGTATAAACACATCACTTTTTTACCCAACGCTGCACTCGGTCCTCAGACACATTGTACTCGAGCACCCGCATGTGCTTTATCGTATCCATACGAGAATACATAATAACAACTTAATACAATTCGAGTCGTGCAACTATATGACTCTAATGCAACATATTGCTACATTCTTGTGCATATGCATGCAATGTGTCAACATGCTTGCATTCACCCCAGCTTTGAAGGTCACCCATGGCATGAGTAATTATAGGAATGGTGTCGTCAATTGCAGTACAGCTGTCACAACGGTGACCCTCGACACCCACTTCTCTCTCACACTGCATAATGCACCAGAGATTGTCCTGTTGGAGCCCAAACTCAACCCGCTTTTAAACTGCCAGCAACACGCTCCGCCAACCGGGACCTAGACCCTATGTTGGCGGGTCGCGCAAACAGCCAACTCCCAGCGATGGCCTCGACCACTTTCAACGCAGTCCCCATGGCGGCCGGCCGTGTTGACAGCCTACCAGGCGAAGCTCGCAGCAAGCGTCGGCAGTGAGTTGCAAGTAGACGGACTGGAGCAGATGTGGCGGTGGCACCGCCCGAGTCTAACCACGTTAGCCCACCTTGGAGCCAATGAGCGCCCGTGGCTCAGAAAAGCCAAGCCCCGCACTACAAGTAGATCAGTGATAGTTGTATACGTGCTGTGAGTGGATCGACTATTCCGACAAATGGTTGTTTACCCTCGGACTTGCCTTTGCTCGTACATTTGTAAGTGTACACTCTTTGCTCTCATGCTTGTGGCCATCGCATTTGCAACCTGCACACTGCATCAGTCTTACACTACTGTAGTGCTTGCTCGCATCTCACTCAGTGTTCATGTGTGATCGTGCTTGCTCGCACTTGCACACTTGGTGCTTGTAGTGTGTGATCTCGTCTCACTTAGCTACACATCCCCTCACACGTACACTGCACAACTGCTTTGTGCATATTCGCAGCGTTATGACTCAAAAGCTTGCTGACTTGCAACTCACTCCACAGCGCTTAGTCAGTGCTTTGGTTGTGTGCACTCGCCTTTGCCTTGTTTGCGCGCGGTGTGCATGCCTCACAACAGTCTAGGTTTCAATTGGGGAGCACGCAAAGCAACGTCGTTCAAAGGCTTGAGGCGGGCTGAGTCTGCTACATTTCTAGCAGATGTCGCCCCAGATTCTTCTTTCTCTCCAAAAGCTGACGCAGGGTGTCGATAACCCACACAGGGCGCCCTACGCGCTGACTGTGGCGCCAAGGGTGGTCTTGCGTCCTGCACGGAAGACCACTCCCTCTCAGACAGAGGTTACGAACACTAGAAGCAGTGTGTCAGGTACTACTACCACCACCACTGCGCCCTTTATTGCACCAACGGTGCTGGCCGAGACACTTGCGGATTACGCTATAAGGTGCAAAGCAACTGTTACCACCTACGCCCTAGTATTGACGACGGCTGTTAACACCACCGCCCCTCCAGCAGCACGTTAGCCACTAGTTGCTAAACACCTGTCTGCTATAGCATCACCGATGTAACCATGAGAAGATCTCATCACGCATTTGAACCATCGCTTCGGGCCTACACAGCCGAGAAGGCACATGAGCTCATTCAGCTTAGACAGAAGCACAGAGAAACTCCCGTGCGATTCTACAAGCGTGCTGTCAGGCTGGTCGACGAGACCACCTTGGGCGGAATGCCCCCTATCGATGTCCAGCACTTGGCCATCGTGTATGTGGAGAATCTCGAGGAGAACTTCCGCAAGAACGTGAAGACTGATTGGCCGGCACACCCGGCTACGCTTACTTTGGCAAGCATACACCAGCACCATACATTGGCAAGAAGAGATAGTGCAGGAGCAAGCAGCCTTGGAGATAAGTGGCCTGGCACACCAGAGCAGCAGCACCATTTCAGCCGCGACCTTTGCCAGCCCAGGAACTCTTGCGCTGCCCACGCCGTCATACACATGGAAGACAACCCCCACCTGACCTGTCACAAGTGCAGCAAGGAAGGTCACTTCATCAGACAGAGCCCAATGCAACGAGCTAAACACCACTGCAACCAATGTGGCATGGACGGGCACCTGGAAGTGGTGTGCTACACGCTGCATCTTGAGCTTAGGAAAGCTCTAAAAACAAATCCCTCATCGGCTAGTGCTGGTGCCAACAATGGCAACAACATCGAAAACGGCTACCAAAACAGCAATGACAAGTGGGGAAAGGGGAAGGAGAAGGCGACCCAAGTTTGCAACAATAAGCATAAAAGCAAAGCTGTTGAGGTGGCCTCCGTTGCCCGGGGGTTGCCCGACTTGCAAAACGAGAAGGACATTCTCCTTGCTCAGATCGAGGAGCCTCCCATTGGCAAGGATGAACTCGATGATCTTTTCAATTTTAAAAATCACAGCTGCTTGCTTTGCTCAGTCATGGAGGTTTATGAAAACCACCTCCCGATGCGGCCGTGGAACAACCCCACCGCGTGACCAATCACGGTCACCTCCTGCTGAGCAACAACGAGACGGATCACCAGCGGTAAATTCAGCAGCTCCCTCACCACCATGGCGAGCAGAGTTGCTGCAACAAGGCGTAGTGGACAATGCACATCGCTGGGCACTCATGCGGGCACGGTGGCAAGTGTGAACAAGAGTGTACAGGCTAACCTCTGGATGCATGGCTAAGCAATCACCCGAGCTGCCTTGGACTTATGAACAGCTGCCTGGCCACACGCTCACCTTTGCGCTCGAGTTGGCGCGTGCCTACTTTAACATTTCCCTCGCCCCAGCAGAGGAAGCGTCGCTTCGAACCTGGATCACCGTTCACCTGACCTTACTGGTGCGATGTGATCGCGAAAGAACGACCGCCTGCGAACACTACTACAATCCTCTTGTACGCAATCTCTTAGGGCAGATGCCCAACCACCTGCCTCCCTTCACCAGCCAACGCACTCAACTGGATGCTCTCTCTGACCGACAATACGGAACTTGGACAGCGGACTGCGCCCAAAATAAACCGGTCACGAAGGCTAATGCAGCTTCGGCTGGCACTAGCATGGTCGAGCACCACATGGCCTTCCACCTCTCCATTACTAAAACCGTTGCGACCACTTCATCTCAGCATTAGATACCTCGCCCTCACTCAGAAGGAGGTCGTTGCATAGTGTCGGTGGGAAGCCACCGTCGCTCGCTATAAAGAGCTCTGGCCGACTTCGCTTGGAGAGCACCGCCGCGATGCTGCTGGTTACCGAGTGCCTGACGCTAACATGCGTAATCGGAGGTTTTGTCGCCGGCTGCAGCACCAACTCCATGAAGCCCCTTGGCTAAACGTGTGGCCTTCGCCCGAGAACGTGGAGCGCTGGACACTTTGGGTACTAGCAATCCAACGTGACCTTTCCTTTGAAGGGACTGGGACGCCGTCTTGCCTGACAACGATGAGGCTGGGCTCACGTATCTTGACAATGCACGTATACCGGAACCGGCGCAACAAGTCCACCTCATTTTTGAAGGTGCTCCGCTCACCGCTTTGCTGCAACGACGGCTCGACCACCTTACAGACGCAAAGGATCGAACCATCCGAGAAGTGCTCGAGGGTATACATGTTCGGCAGAACCGAACGTACGAACCCCTAAGACGTCTTCACAGGCTAGCGCAGCATTGGCTCATTACATTAGCCAACCGTGGGACGCTGGTATACGAGCTCATGGTTAGCTAACTACTAAACGTTCGACCACGCATGGACTTCACCACCGCTGAAGCAGGATCCGAACCCTCGTGCACAGGCGCGTGCCACGGACCAACACCCTGCAGCGCTGTTGCCACCTTCTCCACCTCGACCCCCCATGGTGGTCACCAACATATCCCTACCAAATGACGCCACGCGGCTTCAGCAAGTTGTAGGTAACACGCCCACCAACGCCACTGAGCTCAACGCCTACGTGCAACAGATGCGTCACCTAGAGGCCGTGTGACGCGCTGTCTATGACGGCACAACCACCCCTTTGCACTATGCGCGCGAGCGCGCTCGCTCTCGCGCTGGCATCATGCTCCATCGTTCGAGTCAACTACAAGGTGGCCACCCCAAGCGCTTCCATGGTGAAGCCTCTTAAGTGGCAGCACCTGAGCGCGGCTTTGCACACGAGGCCGCACGTCCATCCACTGCTGAACAAGCCACTCCAGCATATAGCGCCGATGCCGCGCAAAACCGGCAATCAACCATGGCTTACTTGCCCGATGAGAGCCCTGTAACGCGACAAGAGGAGGACTTTCATGAGGCACTCTTGCTCGCTACCTAAGTTGCGCATCGCCGGCAACATGAGGCCACAGCCATCCGACTGTGTCGCCGCTGCTTTCACCTGGTCCACATAAAAGCGCCGTCTTCAGCGCGAGCTCTGGCTGTCCCGGCAGAGCTAGCTACTGCAAGGTGCTGCTCCTCGCACCGTTCAAGAGCGCGACGATCAGCGCACGCTTCTTGGCACGCTCACTCCTCGCATGGGAAATACAATACAGGGATCATCAGCACACCGAGACTGCATCCCCTCCGCATAAAGTTGTCCACAAGGGCAACACCACTTGCCGCACGACCCCGGCCATTTTTGAGTACGACGCCCAAGCAAACCGATCAAAATCTCATGGAAGTCCGCACTCGTCTTTCCGATCTTCACGGGCAATTGGCCCATCGGGAGGGACCTTGAACAACTTGGTAGCGCTGGGCCGCAGTACCCTACAAATTGAACTGCGGGATCTCCTTCTCTGGCTCGCTACCCGCAACCACTCTCTTAACCCACAACTAATTATCAGCCCCGCCTCTTACATCAATGACCTCGTGATTGTCAGGCTACCTCTCCTTCTGAACAAAGCCGAAAGCTGAACTACTGAGAGGCTCTACCCCCCACCATAGAAGCCTACGCACGTACCACTGCTACACAGCGGCACATCGCGGACCAATTTTGCCTCTTCCATTGACAGAGTAGACGCAATGATTACCATCTGCGCAATGCTTCGCGGCAGCATGTGAACAGCATGTTAAAGATCTCTCCACGGTTCACTTGTCATTGCAATGTTGCCACCAGGGCCTCATTGTGTTGAAACTGTTCGATGGCGTTCACAAACACATGGCGCCTGCAGTGCGTGCCGTTCACGGCACAAGCAGTCAACTTCTTCGGCGCAGACGGCACAACCAGGCTGTGCCGTCGGGACTTCCTGGTAAAAAAAGCCGTCCGCGGTCGGTACGCAGACTGCAGTCTTGTGCCGGCGTCGGCGCCTTTGCTCCCTTGTGCCATTGACGGCACAAGACAGTCCAAGCTGAAGTCGGCACAACAGAGCTGGTGCCGTGATCGGTACAAGGTTCCACATCCCGATCACGGCACGAGACTAGCGATCCGTTAACGGTTCGTCAATCATTGTGCCGCTACCGGTGCAGAAAACTTATGCCGAGAGCGGCACAGTAGACTTGTACCGTAGCAAAGCAGCAGCCTTCTCTCCTCCTGCGCTGTAACCGGCAGCGGATTACATCAGTGGCTTGTGCCGAGAACGGCACAACACCCTCGTACCGACCAGCAGCCTTGGAGCTGAGCTGAGCTGGGTCGGAGCGGATGCTGAGCTGCATGCTTGGAGGAAGAGAAGGAGGCGGCGGCGCAGCTGCTGCTGCTGGTTTACTTGGAGAAGCCAGTGGCGTGAGCTACTGCTGCTGCTGCTGAGCTGCTTATGAGAAGAAGCTGCTTCTGCCAAGAAGCAGATCTGGCAAAAATTGCACATCAGCTGGAGCTGGAGCTGAGCTGCGGCAGGTTGGATGAAGCTGTCTGGATTCGTGGGTTCTCGAGAACAGTGAACTGAGCTGCTGCTGCGGAGCGGAGCTATTGCTGCTGCAAAGCGAAAGTGCTGCTCCTGCGGAGCAAAACTGCTGCTGCTGCGGAGCGGAGCTGCTGCTGCGGCGGAGCGGAGCTGCTGACAAGCTGCTGGGGAGAAGGAGTTATTTCTGCTCACGAGCTCTTGCTGGTAAGGCCTATGCTAGCTTGTTATTGTTGCTTGGTTTGCTCTGTCAGTGAGGCTTGGTCGAGAGTGTCTCCTTACAGTCTGTTAGCTTGCTGCTGGGCGTCTTGCATTCAGTCTCACTTGTTCAAGGTGAATGCTTGTAGTTGCTCCGTTTTCGTTTGCTAAATCCAAGATATCAGTTTCCGCTGCTGCCAATTATTAGCCCCCAAGTTGTCCGTCATATGCTGTCACTGTTAGCAGTATTCAAGTCCGACTTACACGCTATCATCTGCAGCCATGGCAGGACGCATTGTTCAACAGTCTGCTGTTCTGCGCGAGCGTGAGCAGTTTGATGAAACGCTTGCACTAATCAAGCATGCTGGTGGGAAGCCACGCAAAGCCAGTGTACGTGCTAAACGGTCACTGCTTAAAGAGATGAGGGCCGCCCAGCAAGCGCGTCCAACAAACATCAGCCCGCACCTCACTGAAGGAGGAGGTGACTGTTGAGATCCGGACTAGCCCACTCGGCTAGCCTCGCGCGAGGCTTGCCGAGTGGGCTAGTCCGGATCTCAACAAAAGGTGCTGCCCTAGCGACCTGAGTTCAAGTCCCACCGGACGCACTGCAACATGGCAGTGAGAGAGAGCCCGATTTTTGGCACTGCTCCATAATTCGGCGCGGCAAGTGAAGCCGCCGCAGTAGCTCGCGCGCTCGTTGTAAGACAGCCAGGGACGGAGGCTACCGCGCGCCAAGCACGCCTAGGGACAGGCCGCTGCTTGACGCGGGGGGAGGTGAATTGAACAATAAAAGGCCTTAAAACGGCCGGGTCGCAGGGCCCCACCTTTTGTTGAGATCCGGACTAGCCCACTCGGCAAGCCTCGCGCGAGGCTAGCCGAGTGGGCTAGTCCGGATCTCAACAGTGACTTGCAGCTGCCTGCACCTGCGTCTGCCTTGGAGCCCGAGCCTGCGCCTGAAGATCAACCACACCTGTCCAACCAGCAGACAGCAGAACAATCTTCTCCAGAGATGCCGGACTTTGGAGCCGCCGAGCAAGCTGATCATTCTAGCAACCAACAGCCTGAGCCTGAGCAGCCTCCAACCTTCAGTCGCGACCTTTGCCTCTGCTCCAAGTGCAAAGGCTTGGTAAGTTGCTTCGCTTGGCCTGCGCTGATGAACAAGTGACCATGCATGCACGTTGCTTACACACCCTTACTGTGTCGCAGATCATGCAGCCGCGCTTGGTCATCAATGCGCACTTAGCCAAAGACGAGGCGGCCAGACGGCTGAGGAGCATTCCCACTGTGCAACCCACTTTGGACAGCTTTGATGCAGACAAGTTGCCTGATCTGCAGCAGACGTCTACAACTTACCTGGACAAGATAATCGAGATCTCATCCATCCTAGACGAAGCTGGAGTCTCGCAGGACTGCTTCAACAAACTGCTCCCTGTCCTCTTTAAAGGCGAAAGCTCCCTGATGGCTTTGGCTAAGAAGGGATTGTTCGATGAGAAGAGCGAAGGCTTCAAGCTGCCTACTACTTGCAAGAGCCTGATTGGCATGTTTGAGCGCATGGGGATGCCTTCAACACTGCATTATTCTGTCTGTGCCTGCGGCCACCTGTTCGACAAGCCCTATCCAAATGCTGAGCTCGTTGTGCAAGACGAAGACTCGGTGCGCTCCAGCTACCGGCAGCGCGAGAAGGAGCGCAAGGCCATGGCAAAAGAACAGTGCCCAGACTGCAGTCAGAAACGCAAGGAAGGCACGAGTTTCTACTACCTCCCTCTCAGGTCAAGGTTGCAGCTTATGTTGGGCGTGCCAACCATCTGTCATCAATGGCTCCAGGCCTGGCTGCACCGGGAGCGGTGGCTTGACAAAGATCCAGCAATACCTCCTGCCAGTCAACATGAAGTCTGGGATGGAGCTCGTATGAGGGAGATCTCCGACTTCTTCAACCCCAAGAAGNACTGGCTGCCAGTCAGATGCGCGCCAACCATCTGTCATCAATGGCTCCAGGCCTGGCTGCACCGGGAGCGGTGGCTTGACAAAGATCCAGCAGTACCTCCCGGCAGTCAACATGAAGTCTGGGATGGAGCTCGTATGAGGGAGATCTCCGACTTCTTTAACCCCAAGAAGACCTACTGGCTGCCAGTCAGATGCGAGCACTGCCAGACAGTTCACAGACCAGGCCACCACTTCACTGAAGGCGACAGTGATGATGGGCCGCAGTGGAGGTTTCGGTGTCGCACCTGCGAGCAGGTCACCTGTCCTTTCAAGCATATGGCCTGCGGTGACCCGAGGAACCTCATCTTCATTGGCCACTGGGACGGCTTCACCACAGCCAGCACCAGCCCCCGCAACACGCTGATGATCAACGTGGCCATCTTGAACGGAGGCAAGTTGTTGAGCGCGCAGACGTCTTCGCTTCTTCCTGTGGGTTTTGTGCCCAAAGATCAGCTTCCTAAGGGGGTTGACAACATGGACCCCTTTCTGAAGCCACCTATAGACGAGCTCGAATCACTGCTGCTTGAGGGCTTCACCTGCAATTATGCCCTCCCCACCTCTAAAGTTTGCCCTGACCTGCAGTCTCAAGCAGCCGGTGCTACCACGCGCTTGCGAGCGATGCTGCTCATCTAGGCTGGTGATCACCCAGCCCAGTGTCAGTTACTGAAGATGAAAGATGGTGGCATCTTGGGCTGCCGCAGATGCTGGTGTAAGGCCCAGCCCTACATGGAAGAAGCCCAAAGGCCTGTAAAGCGCAAGGCTGCTCCAGAGTCCGACGACGAGCAGGTGTCTGCTTGCAAGAAGGCTGTTTCCAAGTCCAGCAGCCAGGCAAAGTCTGCTAGCAGGAATAAGAAGCAGGCGGCTGAGAAGAAGAAGAAGAAGAAGAAGCAACCTGCCAGCAAGAAGCGTGCTGCTGCATCAACCAGCAATGGTCCAGCTGGTCCTAGCAACTCCCAAGCAGTGGAGCTCAACACCTACCAGAAGAAGGTCTACCGCTACGATCAGAACTTCATGCACTCAAGACATCCATGGCCCGAGAGAGAAGAACAGGAGACTCTGACCAACATTGATAAGCTGGAGACTGCTGCTACCCCTGCTATTGGAACACAAGTCAGCATGGAGACAGGTGTCACAGGCAGGAGCCAACTGTGGCGCCTCTACCATGCCTATGGCTTCAGCCCACTCAAGGACGTGGTGTACGACGTCATGCACACCTTGTGTGAAGGTCTAGTGAAGGGCCTCTGCCATGCAGTTTTTGCAAAGGGAGCGCACGAAAGGGTGGTGGATGTTCCCTTGGTGGAGGCCAGGCTTAAGGACTTCACTGCAGCCTTGATCAAGGAAATGCGATCCGGGCGCTCTCCAAAGGGGATTACAGACAGGCTGGGCTGGTGGAAGGCAGAAGACTACCAGAAGTTTATGCAGGACTTTGCACCTTACGTGACAACGGGCTTGCTGACTTCGCACATGCGCGACGTCTTCATGTCCTTACACAAGCTCATCTGCCTGTTCTATCGCCACTCCCGCTTCAATGGCTGGACCGAAGACACCCTCAGACTGGCAGACAGCTTACTGCGTTACTGGCGTATCAACTCAGAAGAATGCTTTGGCCACAACTTGAGACCTCTAGAGCATGCTGCTGGAGCAGGTCATCTGCTGGACGATATCTTCCGCCACGGCAGCCATGATGTGTACTGGTGCTACGTCTTCGAGCGCGCTGTCTCAGATCACTTGGAGACCAGCACCAACAACAAAGAGTATGAGTTCAGCTACATACATCGACACGTACGCTTGTGGTACGAGCGGCTGCTTACTGTCTTGCGCGAAGACCAGCGCACGGGCATGGTCTTTGCAACACGCGTTCAGCTGCAGTTGCGGTCTCATCGCGTGTCCAGCGGTGTTGGAGGTTTCTGGTACGAAGCACCCAGTCAAAGCAAGGCTTTGGAACTCTGGAAGAAGGCTGAGACGTGTCCACACCGGTCTGAGTCACAAGACATTCTTGCTCGAGGCATACTTATTGGCCAGCTGCCAGGTCAACCCACACCACTAAGCTCAGCGGTTTGAGATGGTCAGCAGGCACATCAGAGCAGATGCTAGGCATCTCGTGCAGAATACGGCTTACCACTACAAGGCTGTGCTGCTTAATGGGGAGATTCACAGGTTAGATTGCTTGCTATTGTTGTCCTCACACGTGCTGTTGTGCTTGCTGTCTGACTGCTACCAAGCTTTGTGTTCTACTGTGCAGAACAGAGTCGCCCCTAGGCATTGATAACGTTGTAACAGACGACCACAGTTACATTGCTGTGAAGCAAGTATTTGTGCATATCTACAAGAAGAAGCCTCAAGTCTTCATTGCTGGTCGCCAATACGTCATGTACACAGACACAGCTGGTGCCTTGTACCGTGACCTTGACACAAAGTCGGCCCTGGTGAAGGCTTTGAGCTCCGACGAAGTATGTATTCCAGCTGACAAACTTCTGCGAAAGTTCATGCTGCTGCCCAGTCGGCAGACCAAAGCTGGTTCCAAGGCTGACAGAGCTCCGCAACTAGCATATGATCTGCAGAACCCTGACCTGCATGTCAAGGCCGGCGATGTTGATGTCCCCATCTGGCCTAAAGTCGGCGAGGTGGTGCAAATACGCGATCAAGCCAAGTCCGTTTGGGACTTGAAGTTGCCCACAGAACCTGCCAACGAGTTCTGCATGGAGTTGCAGGAGCAACTCAACGACAGCAATGCACGCGCAACCCAGCAGCCACGTCGCAGTAAGAGAGCAAACACGCGCAAGGCACCTGCCGTGGATAAAGACTCACAAGAAGACGCCTGCGACGAGGATGATCCCGGACCTTGGTATGCTGTGGTTAGGAACATATCAGAGGAGGACAAGCAGGTTGAGGTCGATTACCTTACACGCATCGCGCCCGGTGTCTGGAGGGTGAACGACAACCACACTGGCAAAGTTGTCGGGAGGCTTACCTTGTGCAAGCTCATGCATTGGGTCAAGCTTGATCATGATACTTGGCGCGAGCAGGGCCGGTCCTACCCTCACATCAGCAAGTTTCGCAACTACCATGTGTACGCGTGATTAAGGTGAGCTGTGCCTTGGCATGCAGTCTGGTATCAAGCAGAAAAGGGCTTGTATATATGTACAGCAGCATCACTGTAAGTCGCTCCTAAGCCACGCAATCTACACATAACTATCACCAAACTAGTGCGTGTTGCAGCGTGGAGGACCACCTCGTCGTCTCGTTGGAGGTTCAGCTTCTTGTCCGCCAGTGGACTCTGCTGAAGATCCATGCATGACCAGCAAGAAGCCCCTACCTCTACCTCTGTGCCCATGTCCACGTGGAGCAGAAGGCTGTTGAGAGTCATTCCTACATACGATCAGCATCGACCCTCCACATAGGAGTAGAAGGTCGTAAGGACGAGCACTAGGTCCGGACTTAGCAAGATGGCGTCGTCGGACCAGACTCCGGACTCCAGACAGGAGCTTTACTAACTGCTTCGTATCTCCGCGTATACTTACTCATATTAGGCGTGTGAGAGCTTGTTGGAAAGCTCTAGTTGTAAGAAAGACAACGCAGCTTAGAACGCGTCAAAAGGCTCAGTATAGCTTACGCAGTGCTTGCAAACGTAGACGTGTGTGTAACGGGCTGGTATAAGAACCAGCGGACAACTTGTAATAGATGAATGTGATGTGACTTGTGTATGCTCTGGTGGCGGTAGCTCTGTCTCTGTGTGTCTATGCTTGCCTCAACTACATGTGCATGCTAGTCCTTCAACAGGTTATGGGCCCACACTACGCTTGAGGAGTGTGAGACTAGCTTGTGTGCATAGTAGTTCTACACTACGGTAGCTTGTTGGTAGCAGAGCCTTGGGTGTCAACTGCAAGAAAGGCAGGCTCGACAGAAATGGAGGCGACCTACGACAAGGGGCAGATTGCAAAGCTGGACACCGACAACTACAACACATGGTGCGTGGAGATGAAGGCCTTGCTCATCCACAAGAAGGTGTGGAAGTACGTTGATCCGAAGGCACCACCACCAACACCAGGAGCGAACACTGTGTGGTCAGAGCATTCAGCAGAAGCACACTCTTTGCTTGTGTTGAACAGCAAACCGCATCACTTTCCCATGCTCACTGCATGTGAAGATGGTAGACAAGCTTGGGAAAAGCTATCAGCCGTTTTCAGAGCCAAGAACAATGCCAGAAAGTTGCATCTACGCAAGCAGCTCAGCGCACTCAGGAAGGAGGCAGCAGAACCCATCACAAAGTATGTTGCGCGCGCGAGAGAGCTGTGGGCGGACCTCATCAACGTCGGCCACAACATGGGGGAGACGGAGGTAGTGCTGGCCATTGTTGCAGGGCTACCAGCAGAGTACGAGGTCGTCGCAACCCTGCTGGAGACGTCATCATCGGAGTTGACGTTGGACGATGTGCTACCGAAGCTGCTCACCGTGGAGCAGAGGGTTGTGAAGAAGGACGAGCAAGCTGATGCCGTCGCCTTCCACACCGGCAAGCACGCAAAGAAGAGCAACCATGAAAAGAAGTACAAGGGCAACAAGCCGGGCAATCCTCGTCACAAAGACCTCACATGCCACTGGTGTGGTTGGAAGGGGCACATTGTGAAGGACTGTAGGAAGAAACAACAGGGGCAACCTAGAGCAAGCACCAGCAACAGCGGCAACGAGCACCAACACAAGGAGAAACATGTCGCCTTCACTGCATCCAGTTCGAGGGCGGGCACAGCTTTCTGGGTGGTGGACTCTGGCTGCGATCGTCATCTCACACCAAACAAGGAGGTGATGGAGGGCTACAGGAAGCTGACGTCCACAATCAAGGTGGCGGGCTTCGGTGGCGAAGTACTGGTGGCTGAGGGAGTTGGCAACGTACGACTCCAGTGCAAGGTTGGTAACACACTACGCGAGGTGTTGTTACGCAACGTCCTGCATGTTCCTAAGGCTATTGCGAGTCTATTCTCTGTGAGGGTTGCGGAGCGCTTAGGCGCGGAGATCTTATTTCGGAAGGGTGGCTGCTCAGTCATCCTTGATGGGGTCGTGCACATGGTTGGAATCGCTGATCCGGGAGGGCTCTACCACGTGGAGCAGCCTCAAGACAGAGACATTCAAGCCATGGTGGTGAAGGACAAGGAGTCGCCAACATTGTGGCATCGGAGGTTCGGGCATCTCAGCTACGTCAACCTCACTCGCCTTGTCGCTGAGAAGATGGTCAAGGGCATCTATCTCAGCACAGAAGAACTCAAGAATGCATCAGGTGCACTTTGTAAACCATGCCTAGTTGCAAAGCAGCATGCTATGCCATTCCCATCATCCTCTTCTAGCAGTCAGCATCCTTGCGAGCTTGTGCACATGGATGTCTGTGGCCCTATGCGCATTGTGGCGAAGGGAGGGGCCAGGTACTTTGCTACGTTCCTCGACGACTACAGCAAGCTGTCCATCATCTTTCCATTGACGCTCAAGTCAGAAGTTGCTGGAGCTGTGCGCACAGTTGTGGCCTTGTTGGAGACCCAGTCTGGCAACAAGATGAAGGCAATGAGGAGTGATCGAGGAGGGGAATACATCAACAAGGAGTTGAAGGAGTTTTTCGCAAGCAAGGGCATACGCCACGAGACAACGGCACCCTACACCCCGCAGCAGAATGGAGCAGCTGAACGCCTCAACAGGACACTCTTGGAGCGTGTTCGAGCTATGCTCAACGACACAAAGATGGAAGACAGTTTGTGGAAGGAGGCGGTACTCACTGCCAACTACATCCGCAACAGGTCTCCGGTGAGCTCAGAGCAGAAGACTCCGTGGGAGCACTTCTATGGAGCCACACCAGATGTGAGTGGTATGCGTGTGTTTGGATGCACGGCATATGCACTAGTGCCTAAACAGCTCAGGCACAAGCTGGAGCCGGTCAGCAAGAAGGGCATCTTCGTTGGCTATGAACCGGGTTCCAAGGCTTACAGGATCTTGCTCGAGGACACTCAGAAGATCATTGTGAGCAGAGAGGTGGTTTTCCACGAGGGATTATCACAACCAGAAGCAGGCTTCTTTCCTGAAGATGAAGCACAGCCGGAGCATCCTGAAACAGTGGAGGCTACAGGCAAGGCCATCATCGACGATAAGGGTGAGCAGGACTCCACTGTAGCAGACAAGCAGTCGCACCTGCAGCAGGAGCACGCAGCTCGGAGATACCCAGTGAGGGAGAGAAAGGCACCTGACTTCCTACACAAGGCACACGTCGCCAGTGTGCACAATGAGGAGCCAAGCACCTACGAGGAGGCATTGTTAGCACCAGATGCGGAGCAATGGCAGCGTGCTATGGACGAGGAGATTGCGTCACTCCATGCCAACAACACTTGGTCACTGGAGCAGTTACCGCAAGGAGTGAAGACCATTCCAGTGAAATGGGTCTTCAAGGTGAAGCGTGATGGTCAGGGCAACATTGAGCGCTACAAGGCAAGACTGGTGGCAAAGGGCTTCTTGCAGCAGGAAGGTGTGGACTTCAACGAAGTGTTTGCACCTGCAAGTAAGCATACCACCTTCCGTGCACTGCTAGCTATGGTTGCTGCTGAAGACCTAGAGCTGCATCACCTGGATGTGAAGACTGCCTTCCTCTACGGAGAGCTGGAGGAGGAGATCTTCATCGAGCAACCACCTGGATATGAAGAAGGGGAGAGAGGCACAGCGTGCAAGCTGATCAAGGCACTGTACGGGCTGCGACAGGCACCGCGTATGTGGCACATCAAGCTCACCAAGGAGCTGGAGGCACTTGGCTTCACCGCATCCTCTGCAGACCCTGGGCTCTTCATCCATGCAGACAACAAGGTCTGGCTGCTCGTGTATGTTGATGATATCATCATCACCGCCAGGCAGGTGCACCACCTGCAGGAGACGAAACTTGCTCTACAGCAAGCATTCTCAGTTCGTGATCTTGGAGAGGCCAAGTGGTTCCTTGGCATGGTGATTGAGCGCGACAGGGCGGCTCGCACAATCAAGATCAGTCAGGAGCAGATGGTGAGAAGACTCGTCACCAAGTTTGGGCTCACTGAAGCGAAGACCAAGACCACACCGTTGGCACTTGGCACTGCCCTCATCAAGGCAAAGGATGAGGAGGTACTCGACAAGGCTCAGTATCCATATGGTGAGCTGGTAGGCAGCATGCTCTATCTGGCAGTGTGCACACGTCCCGATGTTGCACATGCTGTGGGAGTACTTGCTCGCTACATGTCTGCACCGAGCATGGAGCACTGGAGAGCAGCAAAGGGAGTACTACGCTATGTTGCTGGGAGCGCAACAGTTGGCATCAAGTTTGGGAGCGGGAGCACTGAGTTGGAGGGCTACTGCGACTCGGACTTTGCTGGTGACCTCAACAGCAGGAGGTCCACTACAGGCTATGTCTTCAAGCTGAACGGAGGCGTGGTGAGCTGGAACAGCAGGCTGCAGCCAACAACAGCAGCATCTACATCAGAGGCTGAGTACATGGCAGCGGCAGCAGCAGTGAAGGAGGCACTCTGGCTTCGCAAGCTCATGGCAGACTTGGAGCACCCCATGGCGTGCATCGTCATCAACTGTGACAACCAAGGAGCCATCAAGTTGTTGAAGCACCCTATCGCCTCGGCAAGGACGAAGCACATTGATGTCATGCATCACTTTGTGCGTGACAGAGTCACAAGGAAGGAGGTGGAGTTCCAGTACTGCAACACCGAGGGCATGCTGGCGGACTTCATGACAAAGCCATTGTCACCGCTCAAGTTCAAGACTTGTTGCGCAGGACTTGGCATCTGTGTTTGACTACAAGAGCAAGCGTTGGAGGTCAAGCTGCTCGCGTGGGAGTGTTGAGAGTATTCCTACATACGATCAGCATCGACCCTCCACACAGGAGTAGAAGGTCGTAAGGACGAGCGCTAGGTCCGGACTTAGCAAGATGGCGTCGTCGGACCAGACTCCAGACTGGAGCCTTACTAACTGCTTCGTATCTCCGCGTATACTTACTCATATTAGGCGTGTAAGAGCTTGTTGGAAAGCTCTGGTTGTAAGAAAGACAACGCAGCTTAGAGCGCGTCAAAAGGCTGAGTATAGCTTACGCAGTGCCTGCAAACGTAGACGTGTGTGTAATTGGCTGGTATAAGAACCAGCGGACAACTTGTAATAGATGAATGTGATGTGACTTGTGTATGCTCTGGTGGCGGTAGCTCTGTCTCTGTGCATCCATGCTTGCCTCAGCTACATGTGCATGCTAGTCCTTCAACATCCTCCTCCTGCCTCCTCCTCTCCTCCTCCAGCTCCTGCTGGCTCCTCGCCTCCACCTCCATCGCCTCGGGTCCCGGCAGAGAATGGAAGCTACTTGTTGAAGCTTGTTGAAGACCACCCGCCAGCATACGCCTGATCTCCAAGAGGTGCTGCTCGTTGATCTTTACGGTGTTATGGGTCTCGCGCAGCAGAGCTGAGGGAGTGTTTGCCTCTTTGCGTAATCTGTCCTCCAGCACCTTGCGCTCTTTCTCCAGCTTTTCGCGTGCAGTGCGCAGCTCCTTGTGCTCCCTGGCAGCTTCTTTCAGAAGAGCCTTGGCTGCTGCCTGCAAGCACATACAACTCAAGGTGAGTGTACCAGTCAGTGTATCCCCTGCAGAATGCACAAAGAGTAAACACACCAAAGACCTTGTCCAAGTCTAGCTGTTTTCTTTCAGTCTTCAAGATTTCACGACAAGAATTCATGTTGTCAAGAACAGTCAGCGACTGTGATCTCTCCGTTTGGATGGTGTTCCGCAATTGTTGCAAGCTCTGTTTTTCCTCAGCTGCAAGGTCTAGCAGTCTCTCCACGCGTTTAGACACTAAAGACATCTTCTTGACAGCCTGTGCCATTCGTAAATGCACCAATAAAGCGCAAACTGAAGCAATCATGACCGGGTTGTGGACTTACCTCGTTCAAGTTGTCCACAAGCTCGTCGGTGGCCAGCACCATGTCCCAGGTAGGGTGTGCCAGTTCTGTGGGCTTGACATGCGCCTGCAGGGTAGATGCATTCAGTCAGTCAGTGTGCATCCGTCAGACCCTACATCCACAAGCTTGGCTGCATGTAGCTGCTTGCTTACACTTCCAGACCGCGTTGCTTTGGTAGACTTTGCTGGCGTTTGTAGAATTGAAGGCTGGCCATTCTTCTTGGAGGATGATTCTTGTCTTGGCTTTTTTGCTGGGGTCTCAGCTGCTGGTGGTTCCTCCTCCTCTGATTCCTCCTCATCCGACACCTCCTGCTCCTCCTCCTGCTCCTCCTCCTTCCCCTTGTCCTTCTGCTCTGATGCAGCTGGATTGGGAGGATGCGTGTACACCCATTTGTGCCCGGTTGAAGTCTTCTCCAGCTTCCATCCTTCGGGGGGGCCGNTAGGTCCCCAATCTTCCTTCGGGGGGGCCGCTAGGTCCCCAATCTTCCGGTTTTGCCAAGTGCTCACCGTCATGTATGGGTAGTTACTTCAGCTTTAAAGATACATAAACAGACAGAGATGCATACACAGACAGAGATACACACAGCTAGCAGCAGCATACCTACAGCAGCAGCATACATACAGATAGCAGCTTGGACACAGACAATAAAACTTGCAAAAATGCAGCTATGTAAGCATGAACCAAGCAAGCTCACCTTTATCTGCTGCACAACTTGGTCGGTGAGCTGCTGCAACTCGGAGCCGTGAGGGAGCTTCTCCTTGGGCGTTGCTCCTGGCAGTTTCTCAAACTGTTCAGGGCCCACACGAATCTTGGTGCAGGTGAGGGAGCCAATGTGCTGCTTGACCTTGCTGACAACGGACCTCTGCAACAAGACTTGACAATATTTGCAGCGCCAAGGCTGCTCTGCACCAGACTGCCAGTATGCACTAGCCTCTGCCTTGCCCTTCATGCTTGCTATGCTCAATACGCTGCAACAGCTCAACGCTTCACAAACCGAGGCCACCAAGCACGCCGCCGCCACACACAGGAATAGCCGTTGTATGTCCTATGTATGCTGCTGTGGCTATTTATTACTCAGGAATCCTAACCCTAACCCTAACCCTACCCTAACTTGTGCGCAGCTGACTTCTGCGCAGGAAGACTCCGAAGAAGCACAGCTGTCCGCAGTGCTTCGGCGGCGGCGGTGGCGGCGGCGGAGGTGGCGGTAGTGAAGGTGGTGGCGGGAGTGAAATCGGTGGTTGACTGTTTTGCGTCTTGGCGTTTCCGGGCCTACTTGCTAGGTTGCGGTGCTGGAAGCTGTTTCTAGCTGCTACCAAGCTGCAAGGTTGTGTGCTGCTCTCAAGCACAATGTCAGTGTATAGGATGAGCGTTGAGCTTATCTCCAAACGGGTAGCTAAATTGTTGAGAGGGGTTCCAAGTGCACAAGCAATAGCGGAGAAGTTCAAGGAGGAAGAGATTGATGGAGAAGCTTACTACAGCCTCTCAGCAGAAATTCTTGCACAGATCACACCTAGGCTGAGCATTGCTTCGCGGATCCTTGAAGACGTGCAGAAGTTGAACAGGGATGAGCCGAGGTTGCAAGCTGAAGATGAAGAGGAGCAAGACGAGGCGGGAGCACAACCTGGGGACACAGGTGTGCTTGCTTTCAACTAGTCTGCTGCCAAGCTGCTGGTGCAACTTAATTGCTCCTGCAGCTGAAGCTCTGCTTGCTCATTGGTGTGCTTTGGTCTACAGCTTCAGTCAAGCTGAAACTACAACTCAATTGAACCTGCGGCTTGGCTGGAGCTGCAGCTTGAGTAAAAGCTGCATATCGGCTTTCTGCCAAGCAGAGCCTCAGCCAAGCCGCAGCTGCAGTTTAGCTGGAGTGGTAGGTTGGGTGAAGCTCTACTTGCTGTATTTTGTACGCTTCGGTCTGCAGCTTCAGTCAAGCAACAGCGTTAGCCAAGCCGCAACTGCAACATAGCTGAAGCTGCAGCTTGGCTAAAGCTCTGCTTGCTTTGCTCTCTTTTGCAAGTGCCATGCGCTGACTGTTGGCCTTGTGCGCAGGAGCTGTTGATGAAGTTAACTGCGAAGACGAGTCAGAGGCAGTCAAGAAGGCAAAGCTGGAGGAAAAGTGCTTTGCCCCTGTCGCTGACAAGCCTAGGGGACTAGAGCTAAATGGGCAAGCTTACTTGAAGAAGAAGGACGAGACACAGTGGAGAATACAGGAGGACAACCGCAAGCTTCTAAAGGAGAAGCTGTGGGCCAAGTTCCCAGACCACTGTGTTGGCAGGAGCTTCAATCGGGCCGGCCCAGATTATGACATGAGGGAGGAGGTGGTGGCGGATGTAATGCAGAATCACACTCCGCTGGAGATCAACGGACAGACATTGCGCTGGCCTGCAAGTAAGTAATCTGCGTCTGCCTATGTGCATGTGCGTCTATATGCCAGCTGCCACCTGCCAGATGTCTTGTGCTTCCTGCAGAATGGCTGCTCACTGCCTCTTGTTTGCAGAATGGATTCGTGAGCAAATCCGCCGGTTTGTGGATAATGCAAGACGGGGCCATCCATTAACGCCAGGCGAAACGGTAGGCTTGACCCGTGAGCAGCGCAAGGAGAAGATGCGCGCTGCACGCGCTGAGAAGCGCGCTGACGCAGAGGAGCCAGCTCCACGCCGCTCGCGCACAGACTACGGGCTTGGCCCACATTTCACCGTTGCAGACTTTCCCTCCAGCCAAAATGCTGTGCTGCTTGCCTTGTTGACTGCTGAGCCGCCTTCTCAAGCGCAGCTGCGTGAGGACTGGGTGGCTTTCAGGTACGCCATTTATCCTCTTGCACAAGGCTTTGCACCCGCACTCGTAAGGAATTCAAATGCGGCTGGTGCTGCAGACCCGCAGGAGATGCTGCAAGCACCAGCGGCAGCAGCAGCCGCAGGGTTGTGGCTGTTGGGCGCGGTCAAGTACTGGAGGTGCTTGAGCAAGAGACTCCTTGGCGCAGCTACAAAGTGAAGGTGCTGGAGTGGTACAACGCCAAGGGTATCGGTGATCAACGCATCTACATGCCAGTACGTGACACGGACGGGTATGCTGGCCAGATGACCGGGGACGAGCACTTGTGCAGCAATGTCTTGGTGAGCGTAGTAGAGTGTGTGCTGCGGTACAGCACATTGCAAGCGTAACTGCAAGGAAGATTATATGCGTGACATGCAATGCGGCTGCTTGAGTGATGCAGGGACGCAGTTGTGCTTGGCCTGCATCCTTGGTAGCCCCGTCTGCAGTCTGCCCTTCTCAGACTGCTCTTCAGGCGACTGCATTGCAGAAGTCACCCCAAGATGCGTGCGCGCGCTCGTGGTTGACAAGCGCGTGCAGCCAGAAGACCTGCATGACATCAATCAGAGGGTAAGAACGTTGCAGTGGGCTGTAACGTGTGCAGCATGCTTGCATGATGCACACTTGTAACAATTCTTGCTTGCAGATCAATCGTTGCTCTGACCACCTCATGCACTTGGCTGGCATCTGCTGCAATACCTTGTGCGCCAATGTTCCCAACCGCGAGAGCTTGCTGGAGGTGTACACTTCCTGGAGGGGGACATACGGGACGCAGATTGGGAGGCTGCCGAAGGAGGACCATCTGCTTGCAAAGTTCACTGACTCGCAGATCGGTCTCATGCTTGTTACATTTGCAGTCAACAAGCGCTGGCTGGTACAGGATGACTCTGGAGAAGCACGCTATGGCTGGCACTGGAATAGTCAAGCCAAGCGCCAACCTGGTCCATAATTGGGTACCAAGCTGAAGACCTTCGCTCATCTTTCTTGCAGCAACCAGTCTAGCTTCCATGCAGCTTCCTTGCAGCCGCCAGTCTAGCTTCCTGCTAAAAGTCTGACTTCTTCCTAACAGTTTAGCTTGCTACCAGCAGTTAGCTTCCTGGTAGCAGTTAGCTTCTTGCAAACAATTGGAGCCTATTCTAGTACTAGTTAAGAGTACATGGTACAATGTAAACTCCATATGAGGTTAAGATTTCTTTACTATGAAAACTTCCTGCAATTTGCCTGCACATGCCTGCTATATTGTGCTGCTAATTTTGGAATGAATGGCTGGGCCGTTATCGGCATGACTGCTGGTCCACCGAGGTCGACACACCAGGAGCTGTGCCGTCAACGGCACGACTGCTGCTGCTGCTGTGCCGACGTCGGCAGAAGTGCTACTGTGCCGAAGACAGCAGAAGCGCTGCTGTGCCGAAGTCGGCAGAAGCGCTGCTGTGCCGAAGTCGGCAGAAGCGCTGCTGTGCCGAAGTCGGCAGAAGTGCTATTGTGCCGAAAATGGCAGGATCGTTGCTGTGCCGAAGACGGCAGAAGCGCTATTGTGCCGAAAGCGGCATAAGCGCTGCTGTGCCGAAGACGGTAGAAGCGCTACTGTGCCGAAGACGTTAGAAGTACTGCTGTGCCGAGGTCGGCCCAACGCAGTTTGCCCCGTCAGCGACAGTAACCAGCTTGTGCCGGCTGACAGATGGTGACTTACGATCCTCTGCCGGCACAAAGCGACTTGTGCCGTCTTGGGAGAAGAACTGCTCGCAGAACTCGAAGGCAGGTGCCGCTGACGGCACAACTGGCTTGTGCCGAGAACGGATTCTGCTGCAGGCGCCGTGTGAAAGGCCTGGCAGCCATCCTGCATGTTGGCATGCCCGTAAAAGCAAGTACTTTTATTGCGACTCGAGCCATCAAGCGCAAAGAGCGGTGTCTCATGACCTCGTGCAGCTGCGCAAGCGATACCCGATGTTGCATTCGACGGCAGTTGCAAGCAGTCTTCGCGCACTACCTTACGACATTCGGCTCGCCTCTGACAAACATGTGAAGGCATGCGGCGGCGTAAACATCGCTGTCGCTGGTAAGAAATGTCAAGAACACTCACGCGCCGGCAAGGGCCTCGGCCTTCACGACCCGCGGTCTGCTCTGCTTTGGTAGTTAGTTCGCGTCATTTAAACGCTTTAACGACAGCAGCGGGACAGGCCCCCTGCATACATCGAGAATGTGTGTTTACAGATGATTATTGCAGCAATGTGCGTGCAGACTATGGCCTCTGAAGACTTGGAGAACCAGCTTAAGTCGCTCGTAAAGGAACACAAGACACAGTTTGCGTATTCACTCCAAGACTTGGGTAGATGCAACCTGCATGAGTTCGATATCGACCCAAACACTTCTAGGCCCATTTACCACAAGCAGCACCCATTAGCCAAGGTCGAGCAGATTTTGATCGAGACCAACCGCGAAAAGCTCTTAGATGAGGGACTCATTATGGAGGCAGCACTTAGCACATAGTATGCAGCTGTTACCGTCATGCCCTTAAAGAAGGACGAGCAATGGTCATGGACGCAGCGACGCATGTGTGGGGACTACTGAAACTTCAAACCGTGCTAGATCGCTACCGCATGTATACCCCGACGAGATCTTCGACAGCATTCGCACCAAGTACTTCTTGGTGCTAGATGTGCACTGCGGGTTCCACCAGGATCGGCATCAAGACCAAAGAAAAGTGACAGACTGCCTTGTAGGGCAATCGAACACTATATTAGTGGAGAGTCATGTCTTTTGAATTGAAAACACCCCCGCTGCCTTTTAGCGCATGATGGTAGGACGCTGCACGGGCTCGACAACTCGAGATGCTACATCGACGACACCCTTATCTTTAGCCACACCGCTGCAGCTCACCTTAAACATTTCAAGAGATGCTGCACAGGCTGAAGGAGTACGGCCTCACAGCACACCTTGCGAAGTGCACTTTCTTCGCAGGGTGTGCTGTGCCGACAAAATCCCCTACCTCGGCCACCTCATCGTCCCAAATGGCGAGATGGTGCAACAAGCAAAGGTGGATGCATTGCTTAAGGTGCCGCCCGCCACTGACATATCACGCCTTCGCGCATTCCTGAGGCTTGCCAACTATTATCATCGTTTTGTCCTCCAACTTCTCTAGGGTGGCCAACCTCAACGACTTGTTAAAGAAGGCCATCACACGGCATTAGGGCAAACTGAGCAGCAAGCTTTTGAGGCGCTCAAAGCTCGCTGCCAGTCTGCCCCCATACTGGCATACCCCGACTACAGAAAGCCCTTCATCCTGTGTTGAGAGTATTCCTACATACGATCAGCATCGACCCTCCACACAGGAGTAGAAGGTCGTAAGGACGAGCACTAGGTCCGG
>RHPI01000408.1:0-15984 GCA_009103225.1 Chlorokybus atmophyticus
AACCCTAACCCTAACCCTAACCCTAATCCTTGGCACTTTATGTCTCGAGTTGTGGACTGTAATAAGTTTGTAGGCTTAGCAATAGGAGCCAGGCAGCATGCGTGCTGTATAGATACTTGTGTGTCGTCCTTAAGTGTGATAGCGCTGGTGTGGTATACCTCGCTGCTTTGTTTCATGAAATGGCTCCCTCTGTGTACTGGCTGTTATGCAGGGTACATGGCTATGTGTTGTATGTTTTTGTGTGTCAATGCGGTTGCCCACACCTTTGCAAAGCACACGCTACATATGTCTACGTGTTTTTGGTTGGTTGATAGTCAATGCACACTGATGATGAGTGTGCAGATACAGTGTGTACAGCGTGTTTAGTCAGCAGGCACATGCAAAGCACAACCAAATACCCTCGTGACATACAAAATAGGTTGCACACATGTTGCTGGTCCCCCCCCCCCCCCCNCCCCCCCCCCCCCCCTCCCACAAGCCACAAAACCCCTGTACACTCCGCCGCCCATATGACTATATGCCTAACGGTAGCTGCCCAGACCTTTGTCATCGATGCGTCGCACCTGCTGCATTAGGACTTGCGGATATTGACTTCCACTTTTTGTGCAAGCAATGCAATCTATGCACAAGTCTGAGAGACAGATAGATTGCCTACATTGCAGAGCTCTTATGTATTGACCACATTGATGGCCATCGCGTAGCTGCCTCCCTCTTCGTCGCACTCCTTCAGCAGCTCTTTGTTTTGATCCTTCAGCGCTCTCACCTGTTTACACAAGCGGTAACCAAGCGCTGTTGTCTGCACATGTAAGAGTCAATGCCTGATCATGCCTACCTCCCTGGCTAGCTTGGCAATCTCCTTGTTTTGGGCTGTCACCTGCTGAGTTAGGCGATAACATGCAACCTGCAAAGCCAAGCACGGAGTTGACGCACAAATTCACGCAATACTCGTCCCCAGTGCAAGTGTTGTACATTGCATGTGTCGCATGTTACAAGCAAGACCCGTGTGCGCTTGTACAAGTGCATGCACGCCAGCATGCAACAGACAGCAAGCACTATGCCTTAGATTAGGTTAGCTTGAGGCAACATTGACGCACAAATGCACGCAGCACTGGCGCGCACACCCCTACGGATGCGGTGCACATTCTACAAAATCACATTTCTTCTGCCACTTAATCAGCATCGCCTGTAAGTCATCATCACCAGGCCCTACCGCCGCCGCCTCCGCCGCCGCTGACGTATTGCCTCTTTGCATGGTAGCACCGGCGGCAAGTGCACCCCTGCCCTTGCCCTCCACAACCAATACCTGGCCGCCGTCGCCCAACAACAACCACACTACCGGTACACGCCACAACAACTACACCAAGGCCGCCCCTACGCCTCTGCCTAACAACAAACACCCTAAGCAGGACCATTTTTCAGCCGTCTGGCATCAAACCTCTCACGCCTGAGCATGATGGGACGTAGACAACAGGTGACACCTGCCACAGCTGTCAACAACTTGTACATGACGACAGGCTAGACGGCTTCCACCTCCTTGAAGCAGGCACCCTGACTGCGCCGAGTGAGCCGCCATTCACTCAAACCGACATGAGCACAACTATATATGTTGTTGATATTACGTCATGTGGACAAAAAGGTATGTTAGGCTTTGGTAGTCAATTGGTTGAAATCTTAACTAACATCATCAGATCTTAGGATCAACTCCTAGCGTTTATTACCATGTCTGTAATTTTTGTAACACAGCTGAGCATTACCTGCAGTCCTGCGATGCCAACACCTAACACGAACCCCTCCGCAGACTGAGTATGGATTTCGCAAGCATACATCACGACCATGCATGGTGTGAATTGGCATTGTGGTTGTAATATTTACCACCACCACCACTACCAGGTCACAATATCACAACCATTGATGGTGGTCGCTTGCATGGAGCACATGACTGGCCGACCATGCATGGTATGAACCTGCAAGTACGGTGTAAATGTACCACCAAGACATCTTGGTCACAAACACACATGGTGGTGACTTATTAATCGATCACATAATTGAACGACCATGTATGTACGTGATTGCCGTCCACATGCATGTGGTGGTGAGTTCATCACCATATATGGTATCTATATTCAGGCCAGATATGGTATGCATTCATACCACATACCGTATGGTCTGAATGGTCATGACGGCTAGCCACATGTGGTTATTACTATTATGTAGGCCCTAGGTGGTCCTGACGTTGTGCCACATGTGGTGTGACCATTCTCGACCACACTGGTGTCATCCACAGGAGTATGGTTCGCGCTGACTTTTTCATGTGATTGAACTCAAATGCTGCTCCATCTGTTGTTTGCAGGGTCATCTGCATAAGTAGACCCACTATGTGTGCCAGCATCTGGTCAATTTTTTACAGCAGCAGCAGCATATGAACGCTCGCCAATAGACATATCAATGTAAACTGTCTCTAGGTTCACCTCCATGGCCATGTCACCGCCCACAGCAACATCCACGGCTTACGTAAAAGCGTCACTCTACACATGCCGCCTACTGCACTCGCACCACCCGCCCCGCGCAAACACTTTAATCAGCACCAGTGGCCCAAAACTGCCGACAACTATCGTTGCAAGACGTCGACACAAGATGCATTGAGGTCAATCTGGTCAACAGTCAACGCATGTAAACGCCGGTCGACTGAAACAATGCCCACCAGTTCAGCATCGTAGGCCATCGTTACACTGTCGACGTCTACAGATGCACAGGGGCGTTTCTCTGTCAACCATACGTCGACTACGCGAGTACACGGGCGACACGCCGCGCGTTCAGGCAGCAAGGATTTGTGCGTTGGCGTTCCGACTGAAACGGGCCACTTGACTGGAAAATGCGGATGGTCGCCCAGGCAAGCTACCGCCCTTACATGAGGGTGCACTTGTAACGGTTCCAGATCTGTTCAGTATGCATCCAACGGTAGAATTGTACCACCTGGTTCCAGCCAATTACATTCGCCGACTGGCCATATGGTGTTACCGTCCATAGGCACGCGCGTGAACGATGACACACAGGGTTGCACGGTTTATTATTAAAACGTTGATTGACGAATCATCTCGTTACCGTCACCGTTACCGCTGGAGCACGCGAGTCCGTGGCGCGCGTGAGTGAGCCTAACAACTCTTTCCCGCCCGCCGGCCTGGCCTGGCCTGGCCTGGCCTGGCGGTGTCGTTACCGCGCGCGGGGTCGTTGATGACGCCGCTTACCTGAAAGAGAAGGGTGGTAGGGGTAGACAGAGGAGGAGGAGGAGGAGGAGGAGGAGGAGTGGGGCAGCCATGTCTGCCGCCACTGAGGCGGTGGTGATGTCGGACCTGCTGCTGCCCAGGCCGGAGCAGCCGGGCATTACGGCGGGACAGCTGGCGTGCCTCATGGGCTTCTGCCCGCTGGTGGTCCTATGGCTGTACGCAGAGTTTTTGCACTACTCCGCCGCCTCCGCCGCCTCCTCGCATGCCCACAAGGGCGGCAACGGCCTCACCGACAGCGACAAGGATGAGAGCGCCAGCAAGCTGCTCCTCCCCGCCACCATGGTGGACCACAAGGGTGAACCCTCTCCACACAATGGTAGTAGTAAAAGCGGCAGCAGAGTGGGGTTGTTGATGAAGCTGATGATGATGGAGCCTGCTGCCTGCCTTTCCCACCGCCTCACACTGCGGGCGATGGCGGAGTTTGGATTCATCATGGTCTGGTTCTACCTGTGCGACCGCACAGCAGTCATACCATCAGCAGAAAAGGTTGTGTTGCATTGCATTGCGTGGCATTGTCGCTTCAAGACACAACAATGCAATGTGCAACAACACATACATATACACATAACTGACATTGACATTCCCGCAGCTGTGTGTTAGTCCACAACAACACCGCAATGCGATGCAGTGCAACGTGATGTGTTGTGTGTTCATCTTCTTATGTAACTCTCTCTCCCTTGCAGCACTACAGCCGGGACCTGTTCATGTTTTTGTACCTGATTCTTGTGGCGGTGTCGTGGGTGTACACCATGCACAAGACCACAGATCAGAACATACTGTCAGGCAAGTCCGTCGGACTACTCAACCGCGACCAGACGGAAGAGTGGAAGGGATGGATGCAGGTAAGATTGCAGTATACGTAACACACAATGGCAATGCAGACAGTAACAACCACCGTAAGCTTGGTTATTGCCTGGTTTTTTATTTTTTAGTTGGTTGGTTGCGGTTTGCTTGCAGCAAAGGCGTAGGTCGCACCCGTACTCATGCATTGAAGAAGAATACATCTACTGTGTGCTTGACTGACTTCCGTTACACATCCACTTATCAGAAGTAGACATGACAATGCGTGATGACAACAGACTGGTCTTCTTGCGCAGGTCTTGTTTCTGATCTACCATTACTTTGCTGCGGCTGAGCTCTACAACGCGATCCGCCTCTTCATCGCGTGCTACGTGTGGATGACCGGCTTTGGAAACTTCTCATACTATTACGTGCGCAAAGACTTCAGCTTCGGACGCTTCTGCCAGGCACGTCGTTTGTCATGTCAATGCACGCATGCGCGAGTGTGTTACAATGTGTGACACACATTGTGAGATGGTGGTCGGACGTGTGTTGCAGATGATGTGGCGGTTGAACTTCATGGTGTTCATCGTGTGCGCGGTGCTGAGCAACAGCTACATGCTGTACTACATCTGCCCGATGCACACGCTCTTCACCCTGCTCGTGTACATACCCCTCGCCATCGCGCCGCACCTCAACACCAACACCACCGCAGTACTCTGCAAACTTGCAGGTACGACCATTCCAGGATGTTGTGTCATGCCTGGTTGTCACACAATGTCACCAAGCCATGCACGCGTGCACGCACGCTTATGCGCATAGGAATGCACGCATGCACTCAAGCATACACACGCGTGCGTGCGCACGCACATGCTTCGCGCAGGTTGCATCCTGTTTGTGATTGTGGTGTGGGAGTTGCCCGGCGTGTTCAGCGTGGTGTGGGGCCCGCTGTCGTTCCTGTTGGGTTACAAGGACCCCGCGCACCCGGAGCTGCCGCCGCTGCACGAGTGGGAGTTCAGGTCCGGGCTCGACCGCTACGTGTGGATATGGGGGATGCTATGCGCCTTGGTGCACCCAGCGGTAATGACACTGCTCTGCATCAAGTGCTTGTCGTGCAGCCGGTGCTAACATGGGAATGCTCACACGCGGATGTATGTATGCATGCATATGCTCCTGGCCCCATGCACTGTGCTATGCAAGTATGCAATCGTACATGTAACCTGTCAAATGCGTTGTGTAGGAGTACTGCACTACAAGAAAACGCACACATAATCTGTACGCGATGCACGCATGTAAGAGAAAGTGTGTGTGCTACACTATGCACATGACACTTAGGAACTTTATCCACACTCTGCTATATGTGCGCTTGTATGTATGGTTGAACCATGCATTCTTTAGTGTTGCATTTGCTTAGAGTAAAAGGTGTGTTGACAGTTGACAGTTGCACCTCCGACAGCATCTCCTTTTTTTAATAAGGCCATCACAACATTTGCGCAACCACACGTTGGGTGGTTGTGCAGTCGCGCACAATCAGCAACATAACTACATGTACGTTTGCAGCAGTGTGAATTGACGCAATCCCCATTATGTGCGCAGATGGAGTCGTTGATGCGGAAGCTGGAGGAGCTCGAGCCCAAGCGAAGGGAGGTTCTGCGCTACAGCCTGATCGGGCTCTGCGTCGTGGTGGGTTTGTGCGTGTGGCGAGAACACAGCATGTCACTCCTCGCTTGCCCATCCACACATATTGACCAGCTGTTGTTTATGGGACAGGGTTGGGGTGGTTGGGGTGCGACGTTCTACACACTGCCAAAGTTGGAGTACAACAAGGTCCACCCTTTCACCTCGTGGATCCCCATCTCGTACGTGCGACTGATAGCCATGATGGCATGCACAGCAAGGAGCGCGTGCATGTGTGTGGACAACCACACATGCGCGCGTGCATGCACACGCGTGGGCACGCACACGAACTCCTTGCTATGTACACGCACACTCCTGACTCGCATTGCTATTGACACTGCAGGCTGTACATTCTGCTGCGCAATCTGTCGCCAACATTCCGACAGTACAGCATGCATCTCTTCGCGTGAGTGTTGTTCTGTGATGACATGCAGCAACGGAGTTGTTGGAAACGCTGCTTGCATCAATGCTGATCGATTGTGTTATCGCATGCAGATGGCTGGGAAAGATCACGCTGGAGACATACATATCGCAATTTCACATATGGCTAAGGTGGGTATTGTATTTTGTTTGGCATGCGCTTGTGGAGTCAACGATCGTGTCACTTTGCTGTTGTGTACTTTCGTTACACATGAGAGGTTCTCTCGTTGTGCAGAACTGCTGCTCCTGATGCCCAACCCAAGCTGTTGCTGGCGCTCATCCCCGATTACCCGATGCTCAACTTCGCCCTCGCCACGTGCATATACATCTTTGTAAGTGGCACCACCACCCACACACATTGTCATCCGTATATAATTGTTGCCACTGATCAGCCGATGTTGGCGCAAATGTCCCTCGGCAGGTGTCGCTGCGGTTGTTCAACCTGACCAACACGCTGAAGAACTCGTTCATCCCGCTAAAGGACAACGCGCAGCTCGCCAGCAACATCGCGATGGGCGTGGCTGTGGTGGGCGTGCTCTACGCCGTAGCAAAGCTCATACTTCTACTTTAGAACACCACCACCACCAGATAGGCAGCACGCTGTTGCAATGATGACTCACATTGTTTCCATTAGTTCAGGCTGCGATTTAATAGAACTAGTGTAGCACCCTAGTATAACTGAGGTTGAGGTTTCCGCACGTATTCATCGTTTGCATACGGGCGAGCGAGGGTTTTGGGATTGGTCTGCAAGTGGCTTTCAGTGACACGTCAACGACTGTACCGGTGCTGGTGTGCGTGTCTGCAGTGCTGCAGCACCAGCTTATACGTGCACAAGTGGTGGGCTGTGTGCGCGCTGTTGTGCGGGGTGCTCTGTACTACACTTCATGCCGTTTCCTGGCCATTCCACTGTGTATGCACCATTGCGTTGCATTCAATGGTGCATGCTTGCAAGTGGTGCTCTGCACATGTTCAACAGGACTTCCTTGCCACCCTGCTCACTTACACCACGCACATGCACCTGATGCCAATGCTTGCTTGACCGCAAGTGTTGTTGGCAGTGTGAGGCGCGAAAAGTTGCACAGCCTATGGAAACAGCATGTGTGATTGATGTTTACTGGGTAGGCAGCTACATGTGTCCACACATGGCCACACAAGCCGGCTTTTGTGTGGTTCTACAACCAAAATAGGCATGCATGACGGGAACATGTGGTCACAATGTGCGGGCCGCCCTCCCACACGGAATTATACGAACAACAAATTCCATGCAGGCTGAATACGAGCACGCACCGGTATTGCAGCGGTGACAGAACAAACAGGAGTACAATAGGGGACAATTAGACAAGATATCTGTGTGTGAGTTTGGCTGGCGTTGCCAACCGCGACGGGCACCTACTGCCCCGGCATAGAATGTCAATTATCGCGCAAGTTGCTACTGACAAAGTACATGGCGTTGAGGTTGTTCTGATGAGTGTTGTTGCGTATGTGCATGGATTTACTGTCTCAACCGGACTTGAAGAGAAGCACAGCAACCTGGCCCAGGTAAAAGTAGATGAAGTGCTTGGTTTCGTGCGTTACATATGAGCCTGCGAGCACACGCGACAATCCATAAGACATAGATTGGCAAATCACTGTGTTTGCAGAGCATAATTGAAATGATACTACGCAAAACAACTATATTCTGCTCACCAAAGTTGCGGCCGACGATGCAATGCCACGTGGGATTGTACTTCTTGTCAAACTCTTTCTTGATGAAAGCAGCGATGTCCTTCTCAATGTTGAACTTCTCCAGAGCCTATGCACAGCAAAACAACACTCAGACAAGTGCCCCTCCCTGACAACAAATAACTCAACCCGCTTTATAGGTTTTTGCGCGCATACAACTTAATGACAAAGCGGGCAAATGCCATAACCCAATAGACAATCGCTGCATAATGGAAAAGGTCCCTCGTCTTTCAGAAGCAGCACGCGGTAGTCACAAAAGCAAAGAATCCGCGCCCACAACAAGGGTAAACAGAATCAAACATGGTATGAAAAAACAATGCCATAAAGGGTTGTGTTATGTGGCTCTAACCCTGACATTGGTCAATGCGTTGCTCTTTCATTCCATCTCACATACAACAGTGTGAAAGGGTTCGAAAGCGAGTGAGCGAGATTGTGGTTATTGACCTGAGTGGCGACATCAATGGCGTCCTGCTGCATCTCCTCGGACATGTCCGCATTTTTTATGACTGCCTTGCGCTCCGACATCTTGAATCACGGACCGCACCCTCTCTCTGGCACTGTATCGATCAAACCTCTTTCACACCCACAGTCACACCTCCTCCTCCGCCGACAAGCAGCACAGGGGCGGCGCCGCCCTGAGGCCACACACCTCCAGCCAAGCTCAAGAGAGGGAGTAAATGCCGATACTAGACCAGAGTAACAAAGGGCGGCGACGGCGACAGAGAGCAAGCGACAACGAGGACAGAGCTTCTGCCGCCGCCGACTAGCCCAAGCGCGTCGCCGTTGCGGCCGCCCGCCTCAGCGCCTTAACCACCTTGTTGTCATAATTGGACCAGGTGGAACCTTTGGTCCAATGGGGAGGGAGAACCCGCGTATCGTGTAATACTTGGGGTATCGCGCTGTCGGTTCTGGACCATCGGGTACCTACCGTTGGTTTTAACGAATTCTTCTATTATTAGGCCCAGGGGCGCTGTGGGCTGGGTGACGTACCTTCCGTCACGTAAAGGGTACTTACCGTTTTGCAGCGCATTATATTCCTTCTTTTCAAAAGTCTGATACCCGTCTGGTAGCCGCGCTGCCAGAGTAGTGCACCCCAAAACCTAGCACCTCTGTATTGTTTTGTAATAACTAAAGTAGAGTTTAGGGTGCCATGTAAGCGGTGTTGTGCTTACCAACCAGTGCTTCACGTGTTAAAGGCATTCACAACAACTCACATGACATCACATGCCCACGTCGTTTAACGTGGGCGGATAGTTCAACTTTGATTAACACTTTCAATTGTTTATGACACATATGCGATGGCATATACGGTTTAAATCTCTTGCACTGATATTCGACTCAATCATTATCATCATCATTACAATGCGAGAACTGGAAAGAATTGGATGTGTCGTGCAAAGAAGCCTCACCTGCAGGGTATGTCTTGCAATGGGATGTGTGCGCAAAAGTGCACAGGTGTTTATAGTAAGAAATGCTGCAGAGCAGCGTGCGGGTCACGACGCATGGAGAGTTGCAATAGCAATGTGCGTATTGGTGGCGTAGTGGGTGAAGAAGACCGTGGAGAGGAAAAATGATGATGATTGTTCCCCTAAGCTTGATATGTAGTAGTAGTCATTCAACAAGCTCTTGAGCAAGAACGCTTCGAATATGCACACAGCAATCATGCAGTGTACGTGTGCGGGGTTGTGTAGCTAAGTGATACGAGATCACACACCACAAGCACCAAGTGTGCAAGTGCGAGCAAGCACGGTCACACATATACATTAAGTGTGATGCGAGCAAGCACTACAGCAGTGTAAGACTCATGCAGTGTGCACGTTGCAAAGGCGATGGCCACGAGCATGAAAGCAAAGAGTGTACACTTACAAGTGTACGGGCAAAGGCAAGTCTGGGAGTAAACAACAGTCTGTCGGTGTAGTGGATCCACTAATAGCACGTATACAACTGTCATTAAACGACTTGTAGTGCGTGGCTCCACTCCATTGAGCCTCGGGCGCTCATTGGTTTAAAGGTGGGCCAACGTGGTTAGTCTCGGGCGGTGCTATCGCCACCTCTGCTCCAGTCCGTCTACTTGCAACTCACTCACTGCCGAAGCTTGCTGCAGGCTTCGCCTAAGCCGGCTGTTAACACGGCCCGCCGAGATAAGAGCTGCGTCTCAAAAGGCGGAGCGTGTTGCTGGCAGTTATAAAGTAAGTTGAGTGATCCGGGCACCAATATGACATCTCTGGTGCATTATGCAGTGCTAAAGAGAAGTGGGTGTCGAGGGTCACCGTTGTGACAGCTGTTGTGCAAGGAAGCCTCCCCTGCGAGGTATATCTCGCAGCGGGGTGTGCACGAAAGTGCACATGTATTAGGAGTGAGAAATGCTGCAAGGCAGCATGCGGGCCACGACGCGGGGAGAGCTGCGGTAGTAATGTGCATATCAGTGGCGTAGTGGGTGCAGGAGACAGTGGAGAGGAATAACAGCTGTATGGTTTTTAAAGCTTGATATTTAATAGTAATCATCCAAGAAGCTCCCCCCCGGCCTGGTCATCGTCGTCCCGACGATGAGCCTGGCACCAATGGTAGCGCCATGAAAGCTCCGCTGAAGTTGTGGCGACACTGGGCTCAACTGCAACAGGTGCGACACTGAGGCTGCAAGCCTCATGCCATTATTCCCAGCAGGTTTCACATTCCTTTGGCAGTTGGTCGAACGCAGCGCAGCCTGCGCACTTTGTAATGCGCACTCGCAGGCAAGGATTGCTTAGGCCTTCGACATACAGGAGGTGGCAGGGGAAGCAGATCTGCACGTGGTCCATTGTAATGTTGCCCAAGGGGTTACGTAGGGACAGGGTGCCTTGTGCGCGCATTTCAACAACCTTGTACACCATGCCATAGTTGGCGGGGGCCAGAATGTCAGTGGTCTGCTTCTTGCGATAAACGTAGTCCCCTCAATGCAACTTGTGGCCATGGGAATTGTACTTGCCGCTGCGTGCGTCCGCATAGCGGCGCTTGTCTCGCGATTGTGCGGACCGGAGGTTTGCCAAGGCGGTGGGTACAGCTGCTTTGAGCAGCTTCGCGTGTGCCGTGAGCACATCCATCATGTGGGTTGGCCTATCGATGATGTCTTCAACTGCTTCGGTGGCATGGCAAACGCGAAACGGAAGTAATGGCTCCTAAACATGCGGAAGTATGGGCTGAAGGACCACAAAGCTGCCTGCAAAGTGCAACGGTAGCCCAGCGCCAAGGCAAAAAGTCATCCCATTCATGTGTTTAAGAAAGACAGTAGCGCCGTAGGGCTTTCTTGACTGTTTGCGCCATTTTGCAAGCCCGTTGGCTTGCGGGTGGTCATGGCTTGTGCTTAATAAGTGACCGGATAAGCAGCACGTCAAATTCTCCTCTTCAAATTCTCTGCCTTGGTTAGTGAGAAGTTCGGCACAGGCGCCAAACCGACTGAGGACATGGTCAAGAAAGACCCGAGTTACTGTTTTGCTGACTTGTCTGGCAGAGGAACCAGCTCGACCCATTTGCTGAAGTAGTTATCGGCGACGAAAATCGTACACATTTCTGCGACGCATGGGTGGCAGCTCTCCTGCCAAGTCTTTAACGCATCATGAATGATGGCCAACGCACGGAGGTACTACCTCCACCAAGCCGGCATGCCTCCATTATCGCTAACCTTCATCACCAGCTGGTCACTTTGGCATGAAGCGCATCGCCCACATAATGCGCAGCGACCACCGTAGTAGTATCAATGCGACGGTTCACAGAAAGGTTGCCAATGTCCTGGAGGCAGTGCCGCTCCTGTGATCGTATTTGGGCCAGCTTTTCACATCGTCACCCACAGCTGCACCCTCTCCCAATTGTGGGTCTGGGCTATTGCTGGAGCATTGGGTGTCGTTGTCCCAGGTGTAATTCTTAGCTCGGTGTTGTGCGCGGTCCGCTTCCTTGTGACAAAGGCCGCTGGGCAGGGCCCCTGTTTTGATCAGCAAAGTAGGCTCATCTGTCCAGATGTCTCTTTCGCTTGCAGGCGGTATGGTGGCGCCTGAATGGCCTAGACAATTGCGAGGTGCTCCCCTTCATAACTGCTATAATTGGCTTCAGCGGCGTTATTGCTCTGACTGGCGTAAGCAGTGACCTGTCCCTGGCCGTTGTCGTTCTTCTGGCATAGTATCGCGCCCAGACCAGGCCGGCTGCAATTTGTGTGCAGGATGTTGAAGGACTAGCATGCACATGTAGTTGAGGCAAGCATAGACACACAGAGACAGAGCTACCGCCACCAGAGCATACACAAGTCACATCACATTCATCTATTACAAGTTGTCCGCTGGTTCTTATACCAGCCAGTTACACACACGTCTACATTTGCAAGCACTGCGTAAGCTATACTCAGCCTTTTGACGCGCTCTAAGCTGCGTTGTCTTCCTTACAACCAGAGCTTTTCAACAAGCTCTTACACGCCTAATATGAGTAAGTATACGCGGAGATACGAAGCAGTTAGTAAGGCTCCAGTCTGGAGTCCGGAGTTTGGTCCGACGATGCCATCTTGCTAAGTCCGGACCTAGTGCTCGTCCTTACGACCTTCTACTCCTGTGTGGAGGGTCGATGCTGATCGTATGTAGGAATACTCTCAACACTCCCACGCGAGCAGCTTGACCTCCAACGCTTGCTCCTGTAGTCAAACACAGATGCCAAGTCCTGCACAACAAGTCTTGAACTTGAGTGGTGACAATGGCTTTGTCATGAAGTCCGCCAGCATGCCCTCGGTGTTGCAGTACTGGAACTCCACCTCCTTCCTTGTGACTCTGTCACGCACAAAGTGATGCATGACATCAATGTGCTTCGTCCTTGCTGAGGCGATAGGGTGCTTCAACAACTTGATGGCTCCTTGGTTGTCACAGTTGATGACGATGCACGCCATGGGGTGCTCCAAGTCTGCCATGAGCTTGCGAAGCCAGAGTGCCTCCTTCACTGCTGCTGCCGCTGCCATGTACTCAGCCTCTGATGTAGATGCTGCTGTTGTTGGCTGCAGCCTGCTGTTCCAGCTCACCACGCCTCCGTTCAGCTTGAAGACGTAGCCTGTAGTGGACCTCCTGCTGTTGAGGTCACCAGCAAAGTCCGAGTCGCAGTAGCCCTCCAACTCAGTGCTCCCGCTCCCAAACTTGATGCCAACTGTTGCGCTCCCAGCAACATAGCGTAGTACTCCCTTTGCTGCTCTCCAGTGCTCCATGCTCGGTGCAGACATGTAGCGAGCAAGTACTCCCACAGCATGTGCAACATCGGGACGTGTGCACACTGCCAGATAGAGCATGCTGCCTACCAGCTCACCATATGGATACTGAGCCTTGTCGAGTACCTCCTCATCCTTTGCCTTGATGAGGGCAGTGCCAAGTGCCAACGGTGTGGTCTTGGTCTTCGCTTCAGTGAGCCCAAACTTGGTGACGAGTCTTCTCACCATCTGCTCCTGACTGATCTTGATTGTGCGAGCCGCCCTGTCGCGCTCAATCACCATGCCAAGGAACCACTTGGCCTCTCCAAGATCACGAACTGAGAATGCTTGCTGTAGAGCAAGTTTCGTCTCCTGCAGGTGGTGCACCTGCCTGGCGGTGATGATGATATCATCAACATACACGAGCAGCCAGACCTTGTTGTCTGCATGGATGAAGAGCCCAGGGTCTGCAGAGGATGCGGTGAAGCCAAGTGCCTCCAGCTCCTTGGTGAGCTTGATGTGCCACATACGCGGTGCCTGTCGCAGCCCGTACAGTGCCTTGATCAGCTTGCACGCTGTGCCTCTCTCCCCTTCTTCATATCCAGGTGGTTGCTCGATGAAGATCTCCTCCTCCAGCTCTCCGTAGAGGAAGGCAGTCTTCACGTCGAGGTGATGCAGCTTGAGGTCCTCAGCGGCAACCACAGCTAGCAGTGCACGGAAGGTGGTATGCTTACTTGCAGGTGCAAACACTTCGTTGAAGTCCACACCTTCCTGCTGCAAGAAGCCCTTTGCCACCAGTCTTGCCTTGTAGCGCTCAATGTTGCCCTGACCATCACGCTTCACCTTGAAGACCCATTTCACTGGAATGGTCTTCACTCCTTGCGGTAACTGCTCCAGTGACCAAGTGTTGTTGGCATGGAGTGACGCAATCTCCTCGTCCATAGCACGCTGCCATTGCTCCGCATCTGGTGCTAACAATGCCTCCTCGTAGGTGCTTGGCTCCTCATTCTGCACACTGGCGACGTGTGCCTTGTGTAAGAAGTCAGGTGCCTTTCTCTCCCTCACTGGGTATCTCCGAGCTGCGTGCTCCTGCTGCAGGTGCGACTGCTTGTCTGCTACAGTGGAGTCCTGCTCACCCTTATCGTCGATGATGGCCTTGCCTGTAGCCTCCACTGTTTCAGGATGCTCCGGCTGTGCTTCATCTTCAGGAAAGAAGCCTGCTTCTGGTTGTGATAATCCCTCGTGGAAAACCACCTCTCTGCTCACGATGATCTTCTGAGTGTCCTCGAGCAAGATCCTGTAAGCCTTGGAACCCGGTTCATAGCCAACGAAGATGCCCTTCTTGCTGACCGGCTCCAGCTTGTGCCTGAGCTGTTTAGGCACTAGTGCATATGCCGTGCATCCAAACACACGCATACCACTCACATCTGGTGTGGCTCCATAGAAGTGCTCCCACGGAGTCTTCTGCTCTGAGCTCACCGGAGACCTGTTGCGGACGTAGTTGGCAGTGAGCACCGCCTCCTTCCACAAACTGTCTTGCATCTTTGTGTCGTTGAGCATAGCTCGAACACGCTCCAAGAGTGTCCTGTTGAGGCGTTCAGCTGCTCCATTCTGCTGCGGGGTGTAGGGTGCCGTTGTCTCGTGGCGTATGCCCTTGCTGGCGAAGAACTCCTTCAACTCCTTGTTGATATACTCCCCTCCTCGATCACTTCTCATTGCCTTCAACTTGTTGCCAGACTGGGTCTCCAACAAGGCCACGACTGTGCGTACAGCTCCAGCAACTTCAGACTTGAGCGTCAATGGAAAGATGATGGACAGCTTGCTGCAGTCGTCGAGGAATGTAGCAAAGTACCTGGCCCCTCCCTTCGCCACAATGCGCATAGGGCCACAGACATCCATGTGCACAAGCTCGCAAGGATGCTGACTGCTAGAAGAGGATGATGGGAATGGCATAGCATGCTGCTTTGCAACCAGGCATGGTTCACAAAGTGCACCTGATGCATTCTTGAGTTCTTCTGTGCTGAGATGGATGCCCTTGACCATCTTCTCAGCGACAAGGCGAGTGAGGTTGACGTAGCTGAGATGCCCGAACCTTCGATGCCACAATGTTGGCGACTCCTTGTCCTTCACCACCATGGCTTGAATGTCTCTGTCTCGAGGCTGCTCCACGTGGTAGAGCCCTCCCGGATCAGCGATTCCAACCATGTGCACGACCCCATCAAGGACGACTGAGCAGCCACCCTTCCGAAATAGGATCTCCGCGCCTAAGCGCTCCGCAACCCTCACAGAGAATAGACTCGCAATAGCCTTAGGAACATGCAGGACGTTGCGTAACAACACCTCGCGTAGTGTGTTACCAACCTTGCATTGGAGTCGTACGTTGCCAACTCCCTCAGCCACCAGTACTTCACCACCGAAGCCCGCCACCTTGATTGTGGACGTCAGCTTCCTGTAGCCCTCCATCACCTGCTTGTTTAATGTGAGATGACGATCGCAGCCAGAGTCCACCACCCAGAAAGCTGTGCCCGCCCTCGAACTGGATGCAGTGAAGGCGACATGTTTCTCCTTGTGTTGGTGCTCGTTGCCGCTGTTGCTGGTGCTTGCTCTAGGTTGCCCCTGTTGTTTCTTCCTACAGTCCTTCACAATGTGCCCCTTCCAACCACACCAGTGGCATGTGAGGTCTTTGTGACGAGGATTGCCTGGCTTGTTGCCCTTGTACTTCTCTTCATGGTTGCTCTTCTTTGCGTGCTTGCCGGTGTAGAAGGCGACGGCATCCGCTTGCTCGTCCTTCTTCACAACCCTCTGCTCCACGGTGAGCAGCTTCGGTAGCACATCGTCCAACGTCAACTCCGATGATGACGTCTCCAGCAGGGTTGCGACGACCTCGTACTCTGCTGGTAGCCCTGCAACAAT
>RHPI01000446.1:0-74008 GCA_009103225.1 Chlorokybus atmophyticus
GTAGGTGCGACTGTGGCAGTGCCCACTCGTGGAAGATCCTGCCATCAAGACAGCAGCACCGGCAGCGCTGACTGCGTCTCCACCCACCAATCGCAGCGAGCCTCCAAGACCCTCAACATCATCTCCACTACCAGCGGCCACCAGTACATGCCCTGCTCCGCTTTCCGAATCGCCTGCACGCACGGTGACGTTGCCGCTGGTACCTGCTACGGACTTGCCGCTGCTGATGAGGACGTTGCCAGAGCTGCTGCCGTCATGCACGCGCTCTGTGGCAAGCAGCAGCTGGCTGCCACCAATGATGGAGGCGCTTTGCGATGACNAGCTCGACAAGTCCAACTTGCCAATGCTTGAAACAGAAAGACGCACACCTTGCGCATCAGCGATGCCAAATGCCTCCGAGGCTGCAGAAGCGATGGTGTGTGTTTGATTGGCCATCAACACCGATTGCCCGTAAGCACTCAACGTCAGAGCACCGCCAGCCGCGACATCCACGCCCTCAGTCCCAGAGCTGCTCAAGGACACTGCACCTTCCGCGGACACCTTCACAGCAGCAGTGCCTGTGCTGTCCGCGATCGCCGCGTAACTTGCTGCCCCTGAAGGGCTACTCATCACTGTTGTGAGAGCGGTGGCCACCATGCTGCTCGCACCGCCCACCGAGAGGTCAAAGCGTGTAGGGCCTAGGCTGATGCCGCTGTACGAGGGATCGCCAGCGCCCACCACAAGCGTGATGTCGCCAGGCGTGCCGGTTGTTGCGCCGGTGCTAATGACCACATCGCCGCTGTCACCGCTGCACGATGCGCCGCTAGCAATCTCGACAGCACCACTATTGCTGCCCATAGCCGCGCTACCCGAGCGAATGGAGACGTCGCCGCTGCTCATGCCTTCACCGCTGGCCACGAGCACGCCGCCTCCAGCGCCCGCCAGCGCTGACCCGCCCAACAGCTGCACCGAGCCGCCATCACCGCCCAAGGAACCCGCTGAGCTTCCACCGCGGAGCATAGCCGGACCAGCTGCACCCATGGCTGAAGCTCCACCAGCCAGCTCCAGCATGCCACCGAGGCACGCTTGCGAGCAGCCCTGCTGTATGGCAGTGTAGACATCATCATCGATAGTCGCGCCAGCGCAAGTCCTTTGGACTGCTCCGTAGAATGTGCACGCATCGACGCTGCAGCCCCGCTGCACGGCAAGGTATGTTGCCTCAGGGACAACGAGACCACCGCAAACGTATGGTGCTCCCGTGCAAGTGTTGGAGTTATTGGAAGCACCAGCTGCAACCAAAGCTTTGCCGCCTGATCCGCTAGTGCCCACACCACCAGCCACGACCACAGCGCCAGCGGCTGCACCGGCGCGCGCGCTTGCGCCTGCTCTGAGGGTAACGCCGCCAGCTAGGGCGCCATCACTACCAACCACATGCACGCTGCCAGCAGCTCCCTCATACGCCAGCCCTGATGCGATAACAACATCACCAGAGTCACCTCTGGAAGCTTCACCGCTGCTGAGCAGAAGACGGCCGGAGCTGCCGCTGTCGGCACTCGTGAAGGTGATGTCGCCGCTGCTGCCGTGCGCATCGCTTGCTGCGCCGCTTGATAGGACAGCAGACCCTCCTTTGTCGTAACCTTGACCACCTGTAACGACTACATCACCACCAGTTCCAGCTTGGGATCTGCCTGCGACAAACAAGAGCGCCCCTCCCGTGCCATTAGTTGCAGCTGCACCACCAGATACGGACACGCTCCCGCCACTATCCGCAGCTGCATCGCCTGCAGTTATTGCAATGGCGCCACCTATGCCAATTCCGCTTGTGCCGGCTTCAAGTGCAACTGTGCCAGCTTGCGCTGTAGCAGCACCAGAGCCCACGAAGACCGCCCCACTGCTGCCATGAGTGCTGGCAGCTGAAGCCACTGCAATAGACCCGCTGTCACCATGCGATGCGGCACCGCTTTGCACGAGGACAGAACCGCCCGTCTCCTCCATGGCAGCACCACCACGCACGAGTACATCGCCTCCAGTGCCATCCACATTGCGTGTTGCTCCTGCAGTCACCACCACTGAACCGCCGTGGCTTGTGTCTCCGGATCCCACAGCCAACAATATGTCACCTCCTGCCCCGCCGCTGGCACGGCCTGTAGACAATTGCAATGCTCCTGTCGAACCAGCACAAGATGAACCGGTTGTGAGGTCAATGGAGCCACTAACACCAGCCGGACCGCTATTCTCTGAGCGTATCAGCACAGGGCCGCTCCAGCTGCCGTCATCGCCTTCGCCACTGGAGATCAGAACTGCGCCACCAGGGCCTGAGCTTGATCTGCCTCCTACGACTGAGACTGCCCCACCCAGGCCATGAGCGTCCCCGATGCCATGCCCACCCCTCAGCAAAATAGAGCCTCCCGCACCAGAGTCTGAATCGCCGCCAGCAATCTGTGCATGACCGCCCATGCAGCTCTGCGTGCACCCTGCCATGACTGCATCGTACATGCCGCCATCAACAACTTCCTCGCCACATGTGTACATTGCCGTGCCGTAGAAGGAGCAGTCTTTTTCACATCCAAGGCTTATAAACCTATACACAGCAGCTGGCACCATCAAACCGCCACAGTTGTACTCGGCAAGGTTGCAGTCGCCTTCGCCGCTGCTATGGCCTCCTTGCACAACTACTCGACCTGCATGCCCTGTACTGCTTCCACCAGCCATGAGATGCACAGCTCCACCAGGTAAGGTTCCGAAACTACTGCCCGCAGAAACATGGACGTCTCCACCTGCACCCATCTCGCTGCTCCCAGCAGAAACCTCAACATCACCAGCTCGCGCATTCATGGAGGCGCCAGTCTGCAGTACCAAAGAGCCAGTCCTGCCGTGCTGCTGTGGCGTAGCCACAGTTATGTTGGCGCCCTCGATTGAACCACTGCGCCCGCTGCTGAGAAAGACAGCACCGCCGACACCATGGGTGGCATTGCCGGCAGCAATGGAAACCGCTCCACCAGCACCATGCAAGGATTCACTAGTGCCGGCTGTGATGGTGACATTACCGCTGTCCCCAGCATCGCTGCTCCCTGTAGCGATGTGGATGCTACCGGAGCTGGCTTGGGAGTCTCCCGTGCGCATGTCAAGGGCGCCACTAGGCGTGTCCGCAGCTACAACGGTGGCGGAGGCGATGGACACGTTACCGCTGCCGGCTGTGCCCCGCCCTTGACCGCTGAGGATACGCACAGCACCACCGCTGCCAGAGCCCGTGCCCACAAATGCACCGCCCCTGACAAGCGTGTCACCGCCTTGGCCGCTCATGGCGGAGCCGCCACTGACTTCGACTGCTCCGCCACCGCACGCGCTTGTGCAGCCGCTGGCGACGGCGTCAAAGGCTTCGCGATCGAGCATCACTCCATCTCCGCACATGATGTCATCACCACCAGCACCGTAGAAGGCGTAGTCCACGCTGCAGCCGCTGTGGAAGGCAGCCATGACCTCCTCGGACACTACCATCCCGGAGCAATTGTACGTAAGCGTGGCACAAGGTGTCGCACTGCTTCGAGCACCTCCAGTGAGAGAAACAGTGCCTGCTGTGCCGGATGGAGTGGTGCCGCCGAGCAATGCAACCGTGCCACCGATTGATTCAAGTACAGCCATCCCGTCAGCGGACATGCGCAATTGCGGGGTGCTCACGTCAACCTCGCCTTCACCACCAACGCGTACGCGCGTGCTCCCCTGCGCATCCTTCACAGCAACATACCCGCTGTGTTCGGCAGTGGCAAGGGTGATGTTGCCACCGCTGCGCATGCCGATGTTGCGCTCGGTGGCCGTCGTGACAAAGACGGTGCCATTGCCATGCACTTGCACAGGTATGCCGCCACTGTAGTCCTCAATGCCAGCAATACTCATGGTAGACGCCGTGCGCAGCGCTGTGCGCGTGTGCGACACACTGAGCGCAAGGTTGTCCTCCAAAGAGTAAGCCAGACCACCAGCCGTGAGTTGTAGCCTGCTAGGGCTAGCGCTGAATGCAGAGCCCGCACCAACTTGTAGGCTGATGCTGCCAGGCGCACCCTCAGTGCCACCCGTTTGTAGTGCGATGTTGCCGCTTTCACCCGAGCATGATGCACCAGTCTCAAGAAGTACGTCTCCAGAGCGACCGCTTGACGGGCTTGAGCCAGATCGCACGATGACTGCGCCAGATATGTCTCCATCTCCGCTAGCAACCAACACGCTGCCGCCAGCACCTGACTTGGAGCTGCCAGCTCGCAGCATGGCAAGTCCGCCAGCTGCATGCAAAGCATCACCACCAGTGATGGCCACGGCACCGCCGCCACACCTAGACGTGCAGCCAGCAAGAGCAGCAGCGTACATGGCTTCGTCAACAACATGATCGCCACAATGCCGCTGTGTGACGCCGTAGAACTCGCAACTGCTCTCGCACCCTGCCATGATGGCCTGGTGCACAGCATGAGACATGATAATGCCAGAGCAGTTGTACTCCAGCGTGCAATCGTCAGCGGTTGCTTCGCCTGCCGAGATAAGTACAGAACTTCCCGCAAGAGTGCCATGCATGCCGGTGATCTCAACCAAGGAAGCACTGAGAGTTGCACCGTCAGAAGCCAGGCGCAACCAAGCATTCTCGTCGGTGCTGCTTGCCATGACCAAGCCAGCTGTCACGTTCACTTGGGAAGTTCCCGCAAGAACGGTGGTAGTGGCTGAAGCTGTGAACATATCATCACTGACAAGCTGCATGTGACTAGAGGCATCCAAGCCAACAGTGCCGTTGCCACCCACTCGTACGCGTGTGATGCCCGAAGCGTCGGCTACAGCGACGTAGCCACTCTGTTGAGCAACAGCAAGCGCCATATTCCTGCCACTGTTGATGGAAATGTCGCGCTCCCCGCTGGTTGAGACTGAGACTGTGCCATTGCTGTACACCTTGATCGGCATGTTGCCATTAACATCCTCAATGCCAGCCAAACCAGACACGGAGGGAGTGCGGAGCGCTGCACGCGAAGACGATGCGTGGAGAGCAATGCCGTTGTCCACAGTGTAGACAAGTTCTTCCTCAGCCAGCTGAAGCTTGCTGCGGCCTGCAACAGACATAGACGCCGAGCCCTCAGACAGCTCCAGATCCGTTGCTGAGGTGCCCACCACCAAGCTTATGTTGCCGGCAGCACCGCTACTGGCACCAGTTTGAAGGGAGATGTGCCCTGTATCTCCTGAGCATGACGAGCCAGTGCTCAATGCGAGAGAGCCGCTCGCAGCATCAAGGGCGCCGCTCGCCGATCTCAGCACCACATCACCGCTGCTCAGGCCTGCGCCGCCACCACCGCTTGTGATAATCACCTCACCTCCCAACCCGAGAGCTGAGCTGCCGCCTGAAACGAGGGCTACGCCGCCATTGCCAGCCATTGCATGACCACCACCGACTGAAACAGCACCACCCGCACAGCGCGGCGTGCAACCCAATGAGACAGCATGTACTATATCGGCATCAACAAGCATGGACGCTGTGCCACACAGGTGCTGGTCAGCACCATAGAACGAGCAGCCGCCGTCGCACCCCTCGATAACAGCTCTGTACACATCAGGCTCCACGTCCATGCCACCGCACAAGTAGGTGCGACTGTGGCAGTGCCCACTCGTGGAAGATCCTGCCATCAAGACAGCAGCACCGGCAGCGCTGACTGCGTCTCCACCCGTCAAGTGCAGCGAGCCTCCGAGACCCTCAACATCATCTCCACTACCAGCGGCCACCAGTACATGCCCTGCTCCGCTTTCCGAATCGCCTGCACGCACGGTGACGTTGCCGCTGGTACCTGCTACGGACTTGCCGCTGCTGATGAGGACGTTGCCAGAGCTGCTGCCGTCATGCACGCGCTCTGTGGCAAGCAGCAGCTGGCTGCCACCAATGATGGAGGCGCTTTGCGATGACGCGCTCGACAAGTCCAACTTGCCAGTGCTTGAAACAGAAAGACGCACACCTTGCGCATCAGCGATGCCAAACGCCTCCGAGGCTGCAGAAGCGATGGTGTGTGTCTGATTGGCCATCAACACCGATTGCCCGTAAGCACTCAACGTCAGAGCACCGCCAGCCGCGACATCCACGCCCTCAGTCCCAGAGCTGCTCAAGGACACTGCACCTTCCGCGGACACCTTCACAGCAGCAGTGCCTGTGCTGTCCGCGATCGCCGCGTAACTTGCTGCCCCTGAAGGGCTACTCATCACTGTTGTGAGAGCGGTGGCCACCATGCTGCTCGCACCGCCCACCGAGAGGTCAAAGCGTGTAGGGCCTAGACTGATGCCGCTGTACGAGGGATCGCCAGCGCCCACCACAAGCGTGATGTCGCCAGGCGTGCCGGTTGTTGCACCGGTGCTAATGACAACATCGCCGCTGTCACCGCTGCACGATGCGCCGCTAGCAATCTCGACAGCACCACTATTGCTGCCCATAGCCGCGCTACCCGAGCGAATGGAGACGTCGCCGCTGCTCACGCCTTCACCGCTGGCCACGAGCACGCCGCCTCCAGCGCCCGCCAGCGCTGACCCGCCCAACAGCTGCACCGAGCCGCCATCACCGCCCAAGGAACCCGCTGAGCTTCCACCGCGGAGCACAGCCGGACCAGCTGCACCCATGGCTGAAGCTCCACCAGCCAGCTCCAGCATGCCACCGAGGCACGCTTGCGAGCAGCCCTGCTGTATGGCAGTGTAGACATCATCATCGATAGTCACGCCAGCGCAAGTCCTTTGGACTGCTCCGTAGAATGTGCACGCATCGACGCTGCAGCCCCGCTGCACGGCAAGGTATGTTGCCTCAGGGACAACAAGACCACCGCAAACGTACGGTGCTCCCATGCAAGTGTTGGAGTTGTTGGAAGCACCAGCTGCAACCAAAGCTTTGCCACCTGATCCGCTAGTGCCCACACCACCAGCCACGACCACAGCGCCAGCGGCTGCACCGGCGCGCGCGCTTGCGCCTGCTCTGAGGGTAACGCCGCCAGCTAGGGCGCCATCACTACCGACCACATGCACGCTGCCAGCAGCTCCCTCATACGCCAGCCCTGATGCGATAACAACATCACCAGAGTCACCGCTGGAAGCTTCACCGCTGCTGAGCAGAAGACGGCCGGAGCTGCCGCTGTCGGCACTCGTGAAGGTGATGTCGCCGCTGCTGCCGTGCACATCGCTTGCTGCTCCGCTCGACACCACGACGGCTCCTCCATGGTTGACTGAAGAGCCGGCCTTGATTGCCACTGTTCCACCATGACCGCTTGACGAAGTCGTGTTTCCTGCCTGCAATAGCAGCGCCCCTCCGCTGCCAGTGTCTCCTGTGCCTGCCGATATGGACACGGGCCCGCCCGCGCCGCCCACAGCAGCACCCGATGCGATAGACACAAGTCCTGATGAAGCACTAAGGCTTGAGCCCGTTTGCAGCAAGATTGCTCCCGTGCTGGAGCCTGTACCAGCCGTTGTTGTGCTCACGATGATGCTGCCAGAAGCACCATGTGAGCTGCTGCCACTGCTCAGTGTGATGCTGCCTCCTTCCAGACTGGCCGCACCCACCGACGAGGCTTGCATCGAGTCACCTGCCGCCACGAGAACATCACCACCGTCGGCACCGTTCCCAGCCAGCAGCTGCAAGGCACCACNGTTGCCGTCCACTTGCTGCGCCGCTTGATAGGACAGCAGACCCTCCTTTGTCGTAACCTTGACCACCTGTAACGACTACATCACCACCAGTTCCAGCTTGGGATCTGCCTGCGACAAACAAGAGCGCCCCTCCCGTGCCATTAGTTGCAGCTGCACCACCAGATACGGACACGCTCCCGCCACTATCCGCAGCTGCATCGCCTGCAGTTATTGCAATGGCGCCACCTATGCCAATTCCGCTTGTGCCGGCTTCAAGTGCAACTGTGCCAGCTTGCGCTGTAGCAGCACCAGAGCCCACGAAGACCGCCCCACTGCTGCCATGAGTGCTGGCAGCTGAAGCCACTGCAATAGACCCGCTGTCACCATGCGATGCGGCACCGCTTTGCACGAGGACAGAACCGCCCGTCTCCTCCATGGCAGCACCACCACGCACGAGTACATCGCCTCCAGTGCCATCCACATTGCGTGTTGCTCCTGCAGTCACCACCACTGAACCGCCGTGGCTTGTGTCTCCGGATCCCACAGCCAACAATATGTCACCTCCTGCCCCGCCGCTGGCACGGCCTGTAGACAATTGCAATGCTCCTGTCGAACCAGCACAAGATGAACCGGTTGTGAGGTCAATGGAGCCACTAACACCAGCCGGACCGCTATTCTCTGAGCGTATCAGCACAGGGCCGCTCCAGCTGCCGTCATCGCCTTCGCCACTGGAGATCAGAACTGCGCCACCAGGGCCTGAGCTTGATCTGCCTCCTACGACTGAGACTGCCCCACCCAGGCCATGAGCGTCCCCGATGCCATGCCCACCCCTCAGCAAAATAGAGCCTCCCGCACCAGAGTCTGAATCGCCGCCAGCAATCTGTGCATGACCGCCCATGCAGCTCTGCGTGCACCCTGCCATGACTGCATCGTACATGCCGCCATCAACAACTTCCTCGCCACATGTGTACATTGCCGTGCCGTAGAAGGAGCAGTCTTTTTCACATCCAAGGCTTATAAACCTATACACAGCAGCTGGCACCATCAAACCGCCACAGTTGTACTCGGCAAGGTTGCAGTCGCCTTCGCCGCTGCTATGGCCTCCTTGCACAACTACTCGACCTGCATGCCCTGTACTGCTTCCACCAGCCATGAGATGCACAGCTCCACCAGGTAAGGTTCCGAAACTACTGCCCGCAGAAACATGGACGTCTCCACCTGCACCCATCTCGCTGCTCCCAGCAGAAACCTCAACATCACCAGCTCGCGCATTCATGGAGGCGCCAGTCTGCAGTACCAAAGAGCCAGTCCTGCCGTGCTGCTGTGGCGTAGCCACAGTTATGTTGGCGCCCTCGATTGAACCACTGCGCCCGCTGCTGAGAAAGACAGCACCGCCGACACCATGGGTGGCATTGCCGGCAGCAATGGAAACCGCTCCACCAGCACCATGCAAGGATTCACTAGTGCCGGCTGTGATGGTGACATTACCGCTGTCCCCAGCATCGCTGCTCCCTGTAGCGATGTGGATGCTACCGGAGCTGGCTTGGGAGTCTCCCGTGCGCATGTCAAGGGCGCCACTAGGCGTGTCCGCAGCTACAACGGTGGCGGAGGCGATGGACACGTTACCGCTGCCGGCTGTGCCCCGCCCTTGACCGCTGAGGATACGCACAGCACCACCGCTGCCAGAGCCCGTGCCCACAAATGCACCGCCCCTGACAAGCGTGTCACCGCCTTGGCCGCTCATGGCGGAGCCGCCACTGACTTCGACTGCTCCGCCACCGCACGCGCTTGTGCAGCCGCTGGCGACGGCGTCAAAGGCTTCGCGATCGAGCATCACTCCATCTCCGCACATGATGTCATCACCACCAGCACCGTAGAAGGCGTAGTCCACGCTGCAGCCGCTGTGGAAGGCAGCCATGACCTCCTCGGACACTACCATCCCGGAGCAATTGTACGTAAGCGTGGCACAAGGTGTCGCACTGCTTCGAGCACCTCCAGTGAGAGAAACAGTGCCTGCTGTGCCGGATGGAGTGGTGCCGCCGAGCAATGCAACCGTGCCACCGATTGATTCAAGTACAGCCATCCCGTCAGCGGACATGCGCAATTGCGGGGTGCTCACGTCAACCTCGCCTTCACCACCAACGCGTACGCGCGTGCTCCCCTGCGCATCCTTCACAGCAACATACCCGCTGTGTTCGGCAGTGGCAAGGGTGATGTTGCCACCGCTGCGCATGCCGATGTTGCGCTCGGTGGCCGTCGTGACAAAGACGGTGCCATTGCCATGCACTTGCACAGGTATGCCGCCACTGTAGTCCTCAATGCCAGCAATACTCATGGTAGACGCCGTGCGCAGCGCTGTGCGCGTGTGCGACACACTGAGCGCAAGGTTGTCCTCCAAAGAGTAAGCCAGACCACCAGCCGTGAGTTGTAGCCTGCTAGGGCTAGCGCTGAATGCAGAGCCCGCACCAACTTGTAGGCTGATGCTGCCAGGCGCACCCTCAGTGCCACCCGTTTGTAGTGCGATGTTGCCGCTTTCACCCGAGCATGATGCACCAGTCTCAAGAAGTACGTCTCCAGAGCGACCGCTTGACGGGCTTGAGCCAGATCGCACGATGACTGCGCCAGATATGTCTCCATCTCCGCTAGCAACCAACACGCTGCCGCCAGCACCTGACTTGGAGCTGCCAGCTCGCAGCATGGCAAGTCCGCCAGCTGCATGCAAAGCATCACCACCAGTGATGGCCACGGCACCGCCGCCACACCTAGACGTGCAGCCAGCAAGAGCAGCAGCGTACATGGCTTCGTCAACAACATGATCGCCACAATGCCGCTGTGTGACGCCGTAGAACTCGCAACTGCTCTCGCACCCTGCCATGATGGCCTGGTGCACAGCATGAGACATGATAATGCCAGAGCAGTTGTACTCCAGCGTGCAATCGTCAGCGGTTGCTTCGCCTGCCGAGATAAGTACAGAACTTCCCGCAAGAGTGCCATGCATGCCGGTGATCTCAACCAAGGAAGCACTGAGAGTTGCACCGTCAGAAGCCAGGCGCAACCAAGCATTCTCGTCGGTGCTGCTTGCCATGACCAAGCCAGCTGTCACGTTCACTTGGGAAGTTCCCGCAAGAACGGTGGTAGTGGCTGAAGCTGTGAACATATCATCACTGACAAGCTGCATGTGACTAGAGGCATCCAAGCCAACAGTGCCGTTGCCACCCACTCGTACGCGTGTGATGCCCGAAGCGTCGGCTACAGCGACGTAGCCACTCTGTTGAGCAACAGCAAGCGCCATATTCCTGCCACTGTTGATGGAAATGTCGCGCTCCCCGCTGGTTGAGACTGAGACTGTGCCATTGCTGTACACCTTGATCGGCATGTTGCCATTAACATCCTCAATGCCAGCCAAACCAGACACGGAGGGAGTGCGGAGCGCTGCACGCGAAGACGATGCGTGGAGAGCAATGCCGTTGTCCACAGTGTAGACAAGTTCTTCCTCAGCCAGCTGAAGCTTGCTGCGGCCTGCAACAGACATAGACGCCGAGCCCTCAGACAGCTCCAGATCCGTTGCTGAGGTGCCCACCACCAAGCTTATGTTGCCGGCAGCACCGCTACTGGCACCAGTTTGAAGGGAGATGTGCCCTGTATCTCCTGAGCATGACGAGCCAGTGCTCAATGCGAGAGAGCCGCTCGCAGCATCAAGGGCGCCGCTCGCCGATCTCAGCACCACATCACCGCTGCTCAGGCCTGCGCCGCCACCACCGCTTGTGATAATCACCTCACCTCCCAACCCGAGGGCTGAGCTGCCGCCTGAAACGAACGCTACACCGCCATTGCCAGCCATTGCATGACCACCACCGACTGAAACAGCACCACCCGCACAGCGCGGCGTGCAACCCAATGAGACAGCATGTACTATATCGGCATCAACAAGCATGGACGCTGTGCCACACAGGTGCTGGTCAGCACCATAGAACGAGCAGCCGCCGTCGCACCCCTCGATAACAGCTCTGTACACATCAGGCTCCACGTCCATGCCACCGCACAAGTAGGTGCGACTGTGGCAGTGCCCACTCGTGGAAGATCCTGCCATCAAGACAGCAGCACCGGCAGCGCTGACTGCGTCTCCACCCGTCAAGTGCAGCGAGCCTCCGAGACCCTCAACATCATCTCCACTACCAGCGGCCACCAGTACATGCCCTGCTCCGCTTTCCGAATCGCCTGCACGCACGGTGACGTTGCCGCTGGTACCTGCTACGGACTTGCCGCTGCTGATGAGGACGTTGCCAGAGCTGCTGCCGTCATGCACGCGCTCTGTGGCAAGCAGCAGCTGGCTGCCACCAATGATGGAGGCGCTTTGCGATGACGCGCTCGACAAGTCCAACTTGCCAGTGCTTGAAACAGAAAGACGCACACCTTGCGCATCAGCGATGCCAAACGCCTCCGAGGCTGCAGAAGCGATGGTGTGTGTCTGATTGGCCATCAACACCGATTGCCCGTAAGCACTCAACGTCAGAGCACCGCCAGCCGCGACATCCACGCCCTCAGTCCCAGAGCTGCTCAAGGACACTGCACCTTCCGCGGACACCTTCACAGCAGCAGTGCCTGTGCTGTCCGCGATCGCCGCGTAACTTGCTGCCCCTGAAGGGCTACTCATCACTGTTGTGAGAGCGGTGGCCACCATGCTGCTCGCACCGCCCACCGAGAGGTCAAAGCGTGTAGGGCCTAGACTGATGCCGCTGTACGAGGGATCGCCAGCGCCCACCACAAGCGTGATGTCGCCAGGCGTGCCGGTTGTTGCACCGGTGCTAATGACAACATCGCCGCTGTCACCGCTGCACGATGCGCCGCTAGCAATCTCGACAGCACCACTATTGCTGCCCATAGCCGCGCTACCCGAGCGAATGGAGACGTCGCCGCTGCTCACGCCTTCACCGCTGGCCACGAGCACGCCGCCTCCAGCGCCCGCCAGCGCTGACCCGCCCAACAGCTGCACCGAGCCGCCATCACCGCCCAAGGAACCCGCTGAGCTTCCACCGCGGAGCACAGCCGGACCAGCTGCACCCATGGCTGAAGCTCCACCAGCCAGCTCCAGCATGCCACCGAGGCACGCTTGCGAGCAGCCCTGCTGTATGGCAGTGTAGACATCATCATCGATAGTCACGCCAGCGCAAGTCCTTTGGACTGCTCCGTAGAATGTGCACGCATCGACGCTGCAGCCCCGCTGCACGGCAAGGTATGTTGCCTCAGGGACAACAAGACCACCGCAAACGTACGGTGCTCCCATGCAAGTGTTGGAGTTGTTGGAAGCACCAGCTGCAACCAAAGCTTTGCCACCTGATCCGCTAGTGCCCACACCACCAGCCACNCCCACATCCAAGGCTTATAAACCTATACACAGCAGCTGGCACCATCAAACCGCCACAGTTGTACTCAGCAAGGTTACAGTCGCCCTGGCCGCTGCTATGGCCTCCTTGCACAACTACTTGACCTGCATGCCCCGTGCTGCTTCCACCAGCCATGAGATGCACAGCTCCACCAGGTAAGGTTCCGAAACTACTGCCTGCAGAAACATGGACGTCTCCACCTGCACCCATCTCGCTGCTCCCAGCAGAAACCTCAACATCACCAGCTCGTGCATTCAAGGAGGCGCCAGTCTGCAGTACCAAAGAGCCAGTCTTGCCATGCTGCTGTGGTGTAGCCACAGTTATGTTGGCGCCCTCGATTGAACCACTGCGCCCGCTGCTGAGAAAGACAGCACCGCCGACACCGTGGGTGGCATTGCCGGCAGCAATGGAAACCGCTCCACCAGCACCATGCAAGCATTCACTAGTGCCGGCTGTGATGGTGACATTACCGCCGTCCCCAGCATCGCTGGAACCTGACTTCATCCGGATGGAACCGGAATCTGAGTGGCTGTCACCAGTTTGGAGAAGAATGTCGCCGCTCAATCCCGCAGTGCCTGATGCTGAAGTAGATAAGGTAATGCTCCCGCTTCCACCGGACACGCTTCCACCACTAAGCAGCAGGAGATCACCGCCCATTAGCGATGACATCATGCTACTTGCTTGTGTAGACGCACCAGCTGTCAGCACAACAGCTCCACCAACAGCACCATCACCAGCATTAAGGTGAAGTGCGCCACCGGTTGCGTCCAATGCTGATGTGCTGCCAGCTTGCAGCTCCGCTAGCGCACCAGTACCCACAGCTGACTGCCCAGCCTGGATGCTCACATCTCCAGCCGCACCGGTTGCTGCGTTGCCAGAGCCAATTATGGTTTCACCTGAATTGCCAGTAGACACGTCGGCAGTTCTGAGAGTGAGGACACCAAATGGGCTCAGACCTAAGTCAACACTGTTGATCAGCACATTGCCAGCAGCATCCACCTTCACTCTGGGTACTCCCATCAGGTCAGCAAGAGCTGCATATCCAACTGACGATGGCGGCCGCACAGATGTTTGCTCAGCAGTTGCCAAGAATGCTGGTACTCCATTTGCAGAAAGCTGTGCCAGCTGATCTGCCAATGTTAATCTGGTGGATCTCAAGTCATCGGCCTCAGCTCCAACTGACAACACAATGCTTCCCGTTGCACCGCTGCCGGAACTTCCTGTATGCATTGCAATGCTACCAGAGACTCCTGAACATGACGGTCCTGTAGCAATGCTGATTGAGCCACTGTTGCTCGTGACGCTGCTTCCTGAAGTAAGCAAAGACAGGCTGCCGCTTTCAACCAGCCCAGCGCCAGTGGCAAGGGTGACAGAGCCTCCAATATCTGCAACAGACATCCCGCCATGCAGTTCAACAGAGCCACCAACACCACCCATAGCATAAGAGTCCCCACCGCGCATTGTGGTGAGGCCACCTGCACCAATGGTTGACGTCCCACCTGCCAGAATAACTGTGCCTCCTGTGCACTGCACCTGACAGCCGTGCTGTATGGCTAGGAAAAGAGCATCGTCAACAAGCACTCCATTGCCACAGACCTTGGTGCCAGTGGAAACACCATAAAATTGGCATTCGTCAGAGCAGCCTTGCTTGACAGCTTCATAGATTGCATCTGGCACTAGCAGTGAGCCGCATTGCATTGTTCCCGATCGCTCACAAGTGTCAACGCCAGATGCAAGCCCACCAGCAATAGAAACTCCACCAGCAGCACCCTGAATGCTGCTACCTCCAGTTAAAGATATAGCTCCCCCTGAGTTTCCAGATGTTGTTGTGTTTCCGCCGCTGACATGCACGGCGGCACTATTCACGCCGGTACCGGCAGCTATAAACACACTGCCAGCAGAGCCACTGGTTGAGCCTCCACTCGTTACACTGACATCTCCTGCGGACCCACTGGTTGCTTGCCCTGTGCTGATGACCAGGTCACCTGTTGATGCAGACGACCCAGTTGCTACATATGCACTCCCGCTAACTCCGGCAGGTGCAGCACCGGTCATCACAGACAATGTACCACCAGCACCAGAGTTTGAGCTGCCAGTGGCAATCACCACAGATCCGCCCAGTGCATCCGGTGAACCACCAGCAGCAATACGGACATCACCTCCAGACAAGCTGCTATCAAGCGTGTCCCCTGCTGTAACAGTGACTCCACCACCCTTACCTGCAGAACCCTGGCCAACAGTCACACGAATTGCACCTCCGGAGCCCCCACTGGAAGAACCAGTAGCCAGCGTGAGCTCACCGCTTGCACCGGCACATGCTGAACCAGAGCGCACCATAATGTCACCGCTTACGCCATCCCGTCCACTATTCTCTGAAGCAAGCACAAGAGTACCACTGCGACTAGCATCATTGCCTTTGCCACTGACAATCCGCACTCCACCTCCTGCGCCAGATGCAGAAAAACCACCAATGACCTCAACTGTCCCTCCCATGCCGTGCTCGGCACCCGTCCCTTGACCTCCCGTGATGGAGATAGAGCCACCAGTGCCTGCCGTTGATTCTCCTCCTATTATCTCCACGTGGCCTCCAAGGCACTGCTGTGTGCAGCCGCTTTGGACTGCGGCAAACACTGCTGCATCAACTTGCTCAGTCCATCCCGTGCACGCGTAGAACGGAGCACCATACAGTGAGCAATCTTGCTCGCATCCTGACATGACAGCGTTGTACACCTCAGCCGTAACAATCAGCCCACCACAATCCCAGATTTGCAAGTCACAATGCTCCTGCCCTTTGGCTTGGCCTCCTGTAATGGAGATGGCTCCACCACGACCACCATCTGTCCCACTTCCATCACCTCCGTGCAAGTTTATGTTGCCTCCCTCATGGGGCCCATCTAATGTTTCTCCAGCAACAACTGTGACACCCCCGCCGTTGCCAGTGCCGGTGTCACCAACCATCAGGGAGATTGCACCAGCAGAACCACTGCTGGCATTCCCTGTTCTGAACTGCAGATCACCACTAGCGCCAAGACTGGCCGCACCGGTCTCAAGCATCACTGGTCCGCTGCTGGCGGCACTAACAGTAGATATGTTGATGTGCCCGCTCTGGCCAAAGGTGCTGTATCCACTGCGCACAACTACTGGTCCACCTGGACCAGTTGCAGAAGAGCCTGCCGACAACTGTACAGCACCTCCAGTGTGTGATGCAGAAGATGAAGTGCTTGGCAATGAGTTACCAGCTTGCATAGTGATGCCGGCACCGAACATTGTTCCAGAACCTGCGCGTAGCTCAATTCCACCAGCTGCTGCCGCTGAGTTTCCAGTTTGAAGCACCATACCACCTGAGAACCCAGTTTGTCCTTGACCAGTCTGCAGACGCATGCTACCAGACCAACTTGACTGCACCGTTGCAAGTGTCAAAGACCCACTACCACTCGCGTGACTTTGACCACTTGCTATCTGCACATCACCACCTGTACCCATAGACGCTTCACCACCAGATATTGTGACTGCACCACCTGCATCAGTTGCATGATTGCCCAAAGCTAGCCCTCCAGAAATAAGCACAGCGCCTCCATCACCTCCATCAACACTGTCAGTACTGCGCCCTGTGCCACCTGTTATGCGTACCAGGCCGCCTTGTTGGGCTGTACCAACAGAGTGACCGCCAGCGAGGACAACATTGCCACCAGTGGCAGCAGTGCTTTGTCCCGCATGAATATGCACAGCGCCTCCAGTGCCATGTGTGTTGTCACCTGCTCGCATCCAGATAGATCCTGTTTCTGTGCTTGCTGATGTGCCCGTTCTCAGCATGATGCCTCCACTTACACCACGCAAACCAGTGGCAGCTGTCTGAATGACAACAGCTCCACTGTTTGCATCGCTGCTCTCGCCTCCCTGAAGAAGCAGGTTGCCACCGGTTCCCGTCACAGATGAGCCGGCTATCAATGAGGCATCTCCACCTGCGTTACCAGATGAGGATGTGTTTCCAGCTGTCAGCAGTAAGGCACTGCCATTCTGCATTGCACTGGAGCCCACCGCCATGTGAATGCCACCGGCTGAACCAGCAGAGCCTGTGTGAAGGTGCATGCTTCCACTGGAGCCTGTGCACGTAGTGCCGGAGGACATGTCAACACTGCCGGTATCACCAACGGAGCTATCTGCTGTTTGGACGCTGATGTTACCAGAGCTTGGTCCATGCATAGAGACACCACTTGACAAAACCAAAGCTCCACCAATGCCTGAGTTGGAAAGACCTCCAGCCATGTTTAATAAACCACCATCAGCACCTCCATCAGCTTCGCCACCAAGAATAGAAACGTCTCCACCCATTCCAGCAACAGATTTGCCACCCATAAGCTGCAGACTGCCTCCTTGGCACTGCTGAGTGCAGCCATTTTGAATTGCCTCGTACACAACAGGGTCCACTTCCAGTCCAGAGCAACTGTAAACAGACAGCCCATACATTGAATGCAAACAGTCTTGTTCACAACCGCTACGAACAGCCAAGTACACAGCGGCATCAACAATCAGGCCTTGGCAGTCCCAAGCAACACGGTTGCAGCTGTTGCCCAACGCTGCACCCGCTTGCAGAAGCATTGAACCTCCAGCACCGCCTGTCTGCTCTGATGCAGCACCGGCCTTGATGGCAACTACGCCACCAACAAGACCCCCACTTGAGGCGCCCGCCTGCAGCACAACTGCCCCTCCCATGCCAGCAGTGCTGCTCCCAGCAGCAACACTCACACTTCCAGCAACACCGTTTGCTGTGCCACCAACAGCTAAAGCGATGCTACCAGACTTGCCCATGGTTGTCGTTCCAGTGCCTACAAGAATGTCACCACTGTCGCCAGCTAGCTCTGCACCTGCTGTTGCCACAGTTACGTTGCCGCTTTGTGAAAGCGGTGCTGAACCGCCACTAATCCTCACTGAACCGCCAGATCCTGATTGTGATGAACCAGCTTGCAGCTGAAGATGTCCTCCGGTTGCATTCGTTGCCGATGCGCCCGAATTGATAGCAACCAAAGCACCATCCCCAGCACCTGACGTGCCAGCTATAATGCTTACAGTGCCGCTCTGCCCATCTCGAGACGATCCCGTACGCAACACAACACCGCCAGCATCGTTTGCAAGGGTACTTCCAGTTGCGAGGGTTAGCAAACCAGATGATTGTCTGCCTGGACTGGATGCAATTGTGATGTCACCTGTTGCAACTGAACTGTCCCCACTCATGAGCACCACATCACCGCCGCGGCCAGCATGAGCCAATCCTCCTGCGATTGAAACTGCACCTCCTGCACTGAAGTCCGATCCAAGTGAGGACCCCCCTGAAATACTTACAGCGCCACCATTGTTGCTGTCACTGTCACTTGTACCAGCCCTGAGCTGGATGTTTCCTCCTGCGAACCCCTCAGCACTAGTGCCGCCTGCTGTGAGAAGTATGCTTCCCCCATCATACGCATCTCCAGCACCAACAGCTATACTGATGTTTCCACCAGCACCGTTGCGCGCTTGGCCAGTTGCTATTGAGATGGCACCGCTGTCACCAGCGCAAGCGGATCCCGTAGAAAGGCGAACATCACCACTGACGCCCTGGGAGCCGCTGTTCTCAGACCGGATTGCCACTGGACCACTGGTGGCCGCATCATTACCTTGGCCACTTGCAATAGCCACAGCCCCACCTGGCCCAGATGCAGAGAAGCCTGCTGTTAACTCTACATTACCCCCCAGCCCATGGTTAACGCCCATGCCTGCGCCACCGCGAAGAACTATAGCACCACCTGTGCCTGCAGCAGACTGGCCTCCCATCAACTCAATGTTTCCACCCAAGCAGCGTTGTGTGCATCCGGCAAGCACAGCAACGTATGCATCCCTGTCCACTTGCACGGAGACGCAGTGGTAAACAGAGGCTCCATACAGTGAGCAATCGTGTTCGCAACCCTGACGGACTGCGGCATACACGTCAGCATCTACCAGCATGCCTCCACAGTCGTACATAGAAAGCTCGCAGTCTTCAAGTCCCATGCTTTCACCACCAGAAAGAATAACAGGCCCTCCGCGACCACCGCTTTCACTCAACCCCACACCGCCCACGAGATGCACAATACCACCAGCATGCGTTGCGTCCAATGTTGCACCTGCTGCAATCAGCACATCACCTCCTGCGCGACCTTTGCCAGCTTGCAACTGTATATCACCACTGGCTCCGTGTGTCGCATTGCCAGACAATAATGAAACGCCACCACTGTCAGCGATCGCCGACAACCCAGAAGACACGACAACTTCACCACTTGTAGCAGCCTCAGATGGTGCAGACTGAATGGTTACCACACCGCTGTTGGAGGAAGCGCTTGTACCGCTCTGTACCACAACATCTCCTCCTGTTCCAGCATCAGAAGCACCAGCTGTCACTACCACCTGGCCGCCAGCACCTGGATGTTGCTCACTGTGACCTGCTGTGAGAATGATGCTGCCACCTGGTGCATGACTGCCGTGGCCAACAGTCAAAGTGATGTTACCACCAGACCCATCAAGCGCAGTGCCAGTTTCAATGTTAATGTCGCCACTGTGTCCGCTTTGCGCCCTCCCGGAAAATACGTTGATAGCACCAGCAGAAGCTGCGGCTGACGAGCCCGTGCCAAGTGTGAGATTTCCAGAAACTCCAAGTGGACCTGAGTCGGCTGTATGAACCACTATTGCGCCACTATCCTTAGCTAGACTACTGCCACTGGTAAGCGTGATGGAGCCGCCAACTCCGGTTGCAATTTCTCCGCCTTCAAGGACAACTGCACCACCAGCATCATTGCTAACATCGCTAGCGAAGCTTTTACCACCTGTGATGGTGACTGTGCCACCCTGTCCACCAACATTGCTCAACCCGCTGCCTGCCTCAACAACAACGTTCCCACCAGTTTGGAAAGAACCAACTGTGTTGCCCGCATGCAAGTTGATAGTGCCACCTGCTTCTTGGCCTGCACCAACAGCAATTGATACGCTGCCACCTGATCCCTCATGCGCAGTTCCAGTCCTCAAACTGATGTCTCCACTATCGCCTGCGCAGGACGACCCGGTAGTTACATGAACACCACCGCTCACACCCATTGAGCCACTGCTTTCAGTTCTGAGGGTAACATTTCCACTGCTGGAGCCGTCGTTGCCTTCGCCACCAGCTATAACAACAGCACCTCCCGGGCCAGATGCGGAATATCCTCCCAACACCTCCACAGTGCCACCCATCCCATGTGCATCACCAAGGCCAGCTCCACCTTTGAGGATGACATGTCCGCCAGTACCAGCTGAAGACAGACCACCTGACAGCTCCACATTGCCACCTAGACACTGCTGTGTACACCCTTGACGAACAGCATTGTATACCACTTCATCTACCATGACATTGTCATCGCATGTGTACATGGCGTCTCCGTAAAATGCGCAGTCTTTCTCACAGCCTGCCTGCACTGCTCTATGCACATCCGACGACACAACTAGGCCACCGCAATCGAAGGCTTCAAGACGGCAAGCTTCAAAGCCCGCTGCATGGCCACCAGTGAGCACGATGGCTCCTCCACGAGCACCATTGCTTTGACCTGTGCCGCCGACCAACTGTACTGTTCCACCTGCACGCTGAGGGCCATTCGTCGCACCGGCGCCAAGCACCACATCCCCACCATCATGATGCTCAGCACACCCAACGTGCACAATGATGGACCCAGCTGACCCTGTCGCATTTCCAGTACTGATGTCAATTTGACCTGAGCTGGCTGCCGTTGACAGCCCAGTAGTCAGCGTGATGGGACCACTGCTGCCAATGGTCGAAGCATCCGCAGTTGACAAGCTTACACTTCCAGTAGTGGCAGTGGCGCTGGTGCCGCTTCCAATGATTACATTACCACCACTGCCCGCAGCAGAGGTACCACCAGTCATAATGACCGATCCACCAAAGTGTCCAGCTGCTGTTGTGCTTCCGGCTTGCAGAACGACATCACTGCCATCCCCTGTGTCGCCAGCTCCGACAACCAACGCGATCGGGCCTCCACGACCATGTGTGCCATCACCTGACACTATTGTGATGCTGCCGCCATCACCATCTGCTGAAAGACCGGTTTGCAGTACCATAGAGCCAGCTGTGCCAGCTGCTGATGAACCCGTTTGCAATGTAACGTGTCCACTAGAGCCCATGGTGCCTGATGGAGCCGTTTCTATGTTGACATCTCCACTGGAAGTGTGGCTGCCTCCACTAGTCAAATGCAAAGCACCACCGCTGCTGCTTGCAGCTTCTCCTCCAGATATTTGCACATCCCCTCCAGGTTGATCAACTCGATGCTGACCCAACGACCGTCCTCCAAAGATGGACACACTGCCACCTTTCCCAAAACCGAATGGTGCGGTGTTCAAGCTGCTGCCAGCGCGTAACACAACCTCACCACCATCACCCTCGCCGGAGCTTGTGTGCCCAGCATTGATGCTGATGAAACCTCCATTACCAACAGTGCCATTGCCAACTGTCATAACCATATCGCCTGCAGCTCCATCGCGTGCAGCCCCTGTCCGCAACTCAAGACCACCACTTGTGCCTGCACACGCTGTTCCCGTAGCGATAGCTATGCTGCCACTCATGCCTTGAGACCCACTGTTTTCGGACCTGATGCTCACATGGCCACTGCGTACCGCGTTATTGCCCTCCCCGCTTGCAATCAATACAGCACCACCAGGGCCTGAGGCTGAATAACCGCCCAGCAGCTGCACATCACCGCCCATTCCATGGTCCGCACCGACACCATCACCTCCCTTCAACCAAATGGAGCCACCTAACACAAGCATGCGCTTAGAAATAGTGCACATGCACGTTTGCACCACGGAAGCATAAGCACACACGTACGCACGGACGCGCATCATAACATGCACACCGAAAATGCACGTGCGCACACGCACACATGCATGCACGCTCGCGTACACAGTAACAACTACAGTTACCCACCTGTTCCTGCTGCAGACTCTCCGCCCAGAAGTTTGATGTCGCCTCCTAGGCATCTTTGCATGCAACCAGCACGAATGGCTGCATATGTTGTGGGATCCACAGCAATGTTGCTTGCGCACATGTAGCTGGATGTGCCATAAAATGAACAATCCTGCTCGCAGCCAGCTCGGACAGCGGAGTATACCTCTGAGCTCACAATCAGCCCACCACAGTCATATTGTTCCAACTGACAGGTTCCATCCTTGCCATAGCTTTCTCCGCCTTGTAATACGATTGCTCCACCGCGACCTCCACGCTCATTTTCACCAGCACCACCAGCAAATGCAACACCACCACCACTAGCACCTTCTTCCCTTGTTGCCCCGGCAACAACTGTGACATAGCCACCATCACCAACATCCCCCGTACCGATCAGCAAGGCTATGTCACCTGCAGCACCTGATGTGGTGTTGCCAGTCGACACTACAACATTTCCGCTGTGACCTAATCTGGACGACCCAGTGTGCGTAGCGGAGCTTATACTCACATCGCCACTGCTGTGTTGAACGCCAACACCACTCATCAGCAACAGGCTACCACCACGTCCAGTGAGAGACTGTCCTCCTTGGAGCAGAATGGCACCCCCTGCATCATCAGCTCCAGATGTGTGCCCTGCTTGCAAGAGTACACTCCCACCTGCTCCTGTGTCACCAGCCCCAACCGTCAGAGCAATGTCCCCTCCAGCACCCATCTGTGCAGAGCCAGTGGAAACGGTGAACGCCCCAGAATTGCCATTGCTAGAAGGACCTGTAAACATGTCAATGCCCCCACTTACACCTTGGGCACCTGATGCGGCAGTCTCAAAAATGATGCTGCCGCTGTTATGCTGTTGACTTGTACCAGAGGCGACAGCAATGTCGCCACCATTACCTCCTACAGCTACACCGCCCTGCAGCTGAATGCTGCCTGCATGATCTGTTGTTGCCGTACCCAAGGCATCTCCACCAGCGAGCACCACTTTGCCACCCGCTGGTGTACTAATTGCACCATTGTAAGATGTCCGACCACCCGTAATGAGTACACTCCCTGCCGTATGTGCAGCATGTGAGGTTTCCCCAGCGGTGATGGATACACTGCCACCATCTCCCTGCGAGCTCATTCCACTGGAGACCGCAATAGAGCCAGTGCCGCTTTGTGCTGCAGTTGGGGTTGCCAGAACAATGTTGCCACTCGGACCTTGGCCACTGACGCCGCTAAGCAACTGCAGGTCACCACCTGCTGCTGCATTAGCTGAGCCTGCACTCAAGTGAATGCCACCACCAATGTTGTTGCTGAACGAGTGCCCAGCCTGAACGAGCACAGAACCTCCAGTTCCTCCAGTTACAGCATCAGCACTAACAGCATTGCCAGCTGCAAGCAAGACAGAGCCACCGATCTGAGTCACATCACCGTTGGAAGCACCAGCTGACAATGACAAATCTCCTCCTGAACCGGTTCCAGCAGCTCCTACTTTGATGTCGATAGTACCGCTGGAGCCAAGAGGAGAATTTCCAGTAGAAATAGAGAATTGGCCAGAATTGGCGTTTTGACACATACCTGTTGCTATGGAAACATCTCCACTGGCTGCATGTCCCGTACTGGTTGCTATAGATACAGGGCCACTCGACCCACTAACGCTAGCACCACTCAAGATCTGCACACCTCCACCTGCCGCAGCAGCTGCTGCACCACCAGCCAGCCGGATGTCACCACCTACGTCTGCACTACCGGTACCTTGCGCATCTCCTCCAAGTACTTCAACGATGCCACCTGAACCTCCGTGACCAGAGCTGCTGGTGCTTGACCCTGTACCGGCTCTGAGAAATATAGAGCCACCAGTGCTGGAGACAGCTGAGGCATGACCGGCTGCCAGATTGATGTTCCCACCATTGGATGTGCTTGATGCTCCAATTGTTAGATGCATGTTGCCCGCAGCTCCTCCAGAGCTCTGCCCGGTGACAAGAGCAATCCCACCGGAAGCACCTGTTGAGTCTCCAGTGTTTATTAAGATACTGCCGCTCGTGCCTGATGTACCCGAATTGCTGGTGCTCAGGTGAACATTGCCAGATGAAGTGGCAGTGCTGAAGCCACTGGCCAAGAGCAGGTTACCACCATGACCACTCGCAGCTAAGCCACCAACAATGACAACATCTCCTCCATAGTCAATGGAGGGATTGCCACCATCAGCAGTTCCGCCTGATATGAACACCAAGCCACCGTTACCTCCGTCAACCGCAGATGTGCTCAACCCTTCACCACCCATTATTGTCACCTTTCCACCAACACCACCAACTGCAGTAGCTGCGCCAGCAATGAAGTCCAGGTCGCTGCCAACCAGTGAACTAGACCCAAGTACAATGTTGAATTTACCAGCCTGCCCATTAGCAGCACTGCCCGTAATCACTGTGATGTCACCAGAAGGACCACTGGCGGCCTTGCCAGTTCTCAACGTGATTGGCCCACTAGATCCTGCTGGCCCTGAATCTTCGGTTTGTATGGTCGCACTGCCGCTACTGCCTTGCACGCTTGTGCCACTGGACACAATCACATTGCCTCCTGATGCAGTTGCAGCACGACCTGCATACATTGTCAGGTTCCCTCCGGTGTTTCTGGTGTTCAAGCCCTTTGCTTCTCCTGCAATCACTGCAATCGACCCTCCAGCGCCACCATTTGAAGCATCGGAGCTGAAACCAGAGCCTGCAGCAATCAACACAGCTCCTCCAGCACTGGCAGGACCAAGGGTATCACCAGCTGTAATCTGCACGGCGCCCCCTCGGCCTGTGTTACCTCTGCCAATAGCCAAGCTGATGTTACCAGAAAGCCCAGTGGTTGTCCCAGTGGACCCAGTGGTCATAAAAATAGTGCCAGAAGAACCAACTGCAGCGTCTGCCGTTTGAACCAGGACATCTCCACTAGAGCTTCCAGCACTTTGACCACTGATAACATGCACAACGCCTCCTGCAGCTGCCTGAGCAGAGCCTCCAAACAGGCGCAGCGCACCACCATTGTCATTGTCCGCTAAAACAGGGTTGGATGATGTCCCACCAACCACTGTAACATTACCACCTGTTTTCAATGTGCTGATGCCCCCGGAGACAGTGACAGCACCTCCAGCGCCGCGATCCGAGGCCCCACCATATATATAAGCAGATCCACCGTCCTGCAAGGTGCTGGCATCCCGTGCTGTAGTTATACTTGTCGCAACTCGGGCGTCACCTCCACGAACAGCAACATCACCTCCGACAACTTGTGAGGTGACGGCAGTCATCCAACCTTGGCCTCCAACAATGCTAACACGACCAGCCTTCTTCCCTGAGTCTGTTGCTGTTCCTGCATGCACAGAGATGTTCCCACCATGGCCAACTGTGCCATTGCCGACTGTCAGGCTGAGTTGACCGCCTGCTCCTCGAAGAGAACCACCTGTGGCAACTGTAACTGCGCCAGCATCGCCAGTGACAGCAAGACCTGAGCTGAGCAGTGCAGTTCCACTTCCACCCTGCAGGCTCGTTGAGTTGCCATCAGCGGTTTTCAAAACCAGGTTCCCTGAAGTTATGTTCGAGCTGGCACCTGTAATTATACGCACATTGCCTCCGGCATAGTTAATACCAGCTCCAGCTGATATTGCAACGTCACCACCTGCTGCACTGGATGACTTCCCGCCAGATACTACTATGCTTCCACCGGAATAACCTCTAGAGGTTCCGACATTGTCGGCGAGAGCATCACCGCCATACAACTCCACAGCCAGTCCTCCGAATAGAGTCACATTCCGACCAGCTGCCATACTCACGCTGCCATAGGCAAGCCTGCGGTCCATGCTGGCGCCCGTTTCGCTCGGTCGAGCATAGCCAGCAGTGACGGTTACATTTGCACCATAACCAGCAGTAGATGTCCCTGTGCCAAAAAGCATGTTGCCTGCCTTGTTGCCAGCCAGTCCTGTTGAGATGACCAAATCGCCACTGATGTCTGCTGCGGAGCCAGTGGACAGAGACATACGACCACTGCTGCCAGCTGCCCCAAGAGTTGCTGCAGCTGTCGCAATATCAACTCGACCACTTGCAGCAGCAGCATTTGAGCCAGCTGCTCCGGAGGTTAACAGGATTGAGCCACCCCCATCGAGGAGTCCGGCACCACCTGACAGCACCACAGAACCACCCAGGCCATTAACTGCCCGCTGGCCAGCTCCACCAATTACCGAAACGCTGCCACCAGCACCACTAACTCCAACGCCGGCTGCCAGTGAGATTGCTCCACCGGTTGCAGCATCGCTCAGGGTTCTGCCAGCAGTAAGGGTGATGTCGCCGCCATCGGAAGCTGCATTATCACCAACAGTCAGGCGTATCCTACCCCCAGGACAGTGGGATGCACCGGATGGACATCGCCAGTTGGTTAGAGATCCGCTGGAAGCACCTGTCTCAAGCAAAATGGCTCCACTGCCACCAGCATTACCACTCGACGATGTGCGCACATACAGCATTCCACTGTGTGTAGCGTCACCAATGCCAGTTGTAATGTTGACGCTGCCACCACCATCAAGACCTTTTGCTGACCTGCCACCTGTCAACTCCAGATCTCCGCCTTTTCGTCCTCCACTTCCACCAGACAAGCTCACATTGCCTCCCACACCATTCGGATTCAGTACTAATCCTGAGGCGGAGTCAATATTCAATGCTGCCCCTGCAGTAATGGTGACGCTACCACCTCGTGCGACATTGGCAGCAGAAGCATCCGTTGCTGCACCAGCAGTTAGATGTACACCGCTGCCAGCAGATGTACTGTCTCCAACTAGCAAAGAGATAGAGCCAGCCTTTCCTCCTTGAGCATAGATGGCTTTTCCAGTCTGCAACACAAGACGACCACTAGTGCCTCCAGCTGCATCGCCGCTGGCAATGGCAACACTCCCCGTCGAAGCCGCGGCTGGTGCTGTCTGCATGACGATGCTACCACTGCCTCCCAAAGAACCAGCTTGCGCAGCACTATCTCCACTGCTGATGGTGACTGCGCCTCCTGTTGTGCCCTTTGATCGACCACCACTTATTGTTACAGACCCACCATCACCAATCCCGGTTCGTTTGGTGGGATCCGCTAAGCTGGACTCCAGTAAGCCCGAACCCTCGCCACCTGTGACAACCACACGTCCACCTACACCATACACAGTTGACAACCCTGCACCTGCACTGAATAGCAGAGCTCCACCGATGGCCGAGGTTGTGCCGCCAGCCTGAAGCGAGATTGGTGCACCAGCACCTGCACTGCTTTGCCCCACGCTCACTGTGATCGAACCTGCTTGACCACCTGATCCGCTGCCAAGCACAGCATTTGCTGTGCGAACAGTGATGCTGCCGCTTGCCGCATCTGTGCTGGTGCCTGTACTGATGCCGATTGAACCTGAGGAGCCACTGGTTGCTGGACCGCTGGCCAGCACCACGCCCCCAGAAGACCCGGCCACGCCACCAGCAGCAGTTGTCAAAGACACACTTCCACTGTTGCCTGTCCAGCCGGCTGCACCAGAGCCTCCGCTTTGGATGGTAACAGAACCAGCAGTTGCACCCGTCACAGCTGAGGATCCGCCCAGTAGCTCCAACAATCCACCTGTGCGCCCAGCAATAATATGCAGCTCCGAATCGCCACGTATGGTATTCTTCACATCCCCCTGAGGTGTGTAGAAGAGATTCTGTGCACTTGCAGGAGGGTCTGAAGCTTGTTGCCCGTATCCATCAAAGAAAATACCACCAAGCTTCATGCGGCTTCGACTGTCGATGTTAATGTAGTTGGCGCTAGTCAGGAACAGCTCCTTGGCCTCCCCAGTACTGTACTTGCCAACATCAAACCCAAAGGCAGTGTCTGTTGAAATGCCAAGACGGCTCACACACTCAGATCGACGCGTGGCTGCGTCACCTGTGGGTGTGGAACAGCCATCAAGCTCCACGTCTCGTGCAATGAGACGCGGCCTGCCTCTGCCACTGTACTGCCCTGGCAGCGACAAACTCTTGCTCAGGCCTATCTCCACAGCCAAATCGCTTCTAAGGTACAGGGACTTCGATGCAAGTGTCGTGGCAAGGCTGGGCTCATTGCCATCTGCAAGCAGTGACCCTACTCGCAAGCGGCTGGCCTCGTCAACACGCACCTCGGAAGTGCTTCGCAGCACAAGGATGCCAGTGTGCAAACTTGTAGAACTTCCACTTCCAGTTGCTGGGGCAACGGTGAGCAATGTCGCTCTGTCTGTGCTTGTTGAGTTGATAGGGGCTCCATCCTGCAGCAGCGCAGAACCAATACGTAACCTGGCTTGGCCAAGAACGCCACCGCCATCCACATACACATCACCGGGGTCCGAGCCACGAGCAGCGGCTGTCAGTAGCAACGACCCGGACGACGCCAGCTTGCATGACCCGCCATCGCTGCTGTCATCGGCAAGGACTAAACCCCCTACTGTTAAGCTGAGTGCACCGTCAAGTGCCACACCTTCAGAGCTGCTCAGCAACAGGGGCTTTGATGTTGAAGTTTGTGTCACACCGCTACCACTGAGCTGCAAGGCATCAACGCCTTCTGCGCCAGCACCCACAAAAAAACTTGGCGCCTGAACCTTGACAGCACCAGTAGGGTTGGTCAAGTAGAGCGGCAGTGACTCCGGACTTGAGACAGCAATCTCCATGACCGCGAGGGGTGCTCCATCAGAGTCTTGGTAAGAGTCGCTGCGCTGAAGCAGCATGTCTCCAACCTTCAGCCGCGTTCCCAAGAACTGTCGTGGGCCCGTGCCGTCATCCACAATGGAACCCACCTCCATGCTGTATGCAGGTAAAAGCTGCACAGTCGACTTGGAGGATGACACCCGCAGAAATGGGCTGGACGCGTTGCTGAAAAGAATCTCGCTGCCTGTGATGCCTTGCTCAACGGACACCGAGAATGCACTGGATCCGCGAGTCAAGCCTAAATGCACACTCTCGCTGCTGGCAGGAGAAGACAGCACCAGAGAAACAGCACCAGTAGCTGTTACGTCGAGCGATGCCGCAGCGGTGGCAGCCCCGGGTGCTCTGCTATCTTGTGCTTGGAGGATTGTAGCTCCTGCACTGCCTTGAAGTTGCAGATAGTCTTCTGTAGCTACTATGTCGTACGTGTTGGTGGAGCCATCATCACTCTGGCGGTTGAAATGCAGAGTTGCGTCGCTGCCCTGGCCCCGCACTTCCAGCACGCTACTTGTGCCAGACAGCGTCAAGCGAGCATTGCCATTCTTATCTGTTTGGATGGCGAACAGCTCACCCAGCCCAATGCTGTCATACCACTCCGTTTTTAAGGCAAGGGACTGACTTTGAGCACTAGCGTCTGTGGAAGCGGCCAAGTACAGTGAACTGGACTCCGACACTGCTGCAGTTGACAAAAAAGACCGGAAAACCAGCTCGGACGTCTGTTGAAACAGAACAACTAGTCAACACAAGTACAGACAGGAGGCACCCGTCAACCTTTGCAGAACAGCAATTCACCTCAATGCTTCCTTCCACGCTCAAGCTAGACACGTCATTCGGACGCACAAGCAAGGCGTTGCCAACATACACGTCACCATGAATGTTAAGGTTGTATCGATCCATGGTGCCAAACGGTCCTGCACAAGAAAACAGATTGGCACGTGAAGCAGCCACAGCATTGCAGTGTGCAAAGCACGCAAGCATGCTTACCAATGTTGGTGTGCCCATGCAATGTTATGTTTTCGCCGCCGTCCACAGTGACCCATGCTCTGTGGTATAGGCGCAACACAAGATCAAGCAAGTTCATGCTGTGATTGCGCATAGCATGTATAGCACGTCAAGGCAGCCAACGACTTACCGCGCACTGTGAGCAAACACAGCTGCTAGCAGCAGCAGCAGCACAGGACGGGAAAAGCGCATGGTGCTGTTGCCCCTGCTGGTGAGGCACGGCTGGACAAGATGGGCGCCCTCTCATCTATTCCACCATACACAACTCTCATGCGCATGCAGCTCCTGAGCTCTAGGCTACAAGGCTACCCGCTGCAACATGTCGTCTGAGCTCACCCGCTCCGCCTTCCTGTGAGCCTCTACTTGTCCTTGCAGCCCACTTCTGCCCTCCTGCGGCCTCCGCCGCCGCCTGCAAGCTGCCCAGTCTCAGCGATGATGCATGACGAACGCAAACATGCTTGCTCGTCTTTCTTACCTGTAGGGTGGTTATGGACTGAGTGCGCAGTGATCGGCGTGTGATAGACAGCGATGTCCTGCACATACAAGCAGGGACAATCAATAACAACATGAACGTGTTGTGGTGCTATTACGCAGTATATTGCAGTTGAGCTATTCTGTGTAAGCAATGGTCATGAGCTTAGCTACCGCAAGAAGGAAAGTGCACCGTCGGGCCTCACCAAGCCCTCAACGCTACACACACATACACACAAACATGCACACGCCAACTCAGCCACAAACAATAACAGCAGCAGCAGCAACAACAACAACAGCTACAGCTCACACCTTTGCAAGTTTGGCGACGTGCTAGAGGAGGATGGCCTACCAGCTGGCTCACCGGCTGCAGTGCATGGCAACAGGTGGTATGTTCGTATGCGTTCATAACCACTATATGGGGTATTTGAAGCATGCAATGGCAAATTGCAGGAGGCAGACCCACACAAACTGCTAACCACGTAAGCAATTGTAATTACAAACGCAAAACAACACAGGCTGCATCGCGTAGACCATGCAAAGTTCGTAATTCTTGACAACAGTACTCAATAATGGAAAGATAAAGTCTATACTTGCTATATGGCAGGTTGGTATTCCAGCATGTCCTTGCAATACTGACAAGCATGCCCTGAACATGGTACATGAACAGTCAAATACTACTACATGTACTTCCAGCACAACACTAGCACGAGATCAAGAAGCAAACCACGTTCACAAAGCGTGACAAAGACCGACATGTAAATAATGCCATACCAGCTCCAAATGCCAACTGCCTCCGAGCCCTCCTTTCGTTGTCCTTGCGGGGCCGCCGCCACCGCCTGGAAGCTGCCCAGTCTTAGCGATGATGATTGAATGTAATACAAGGCAATGCAAGCATGCTCAATTGGCCATTTAAGGCACGTTCCAGTTGGCAAGGCTGCAGTGCGTGGCCACCTAGTAACTTGTTATGCAGTGCAGGTGGTTTGCTATGCGTCAACAACCACACAGCAATACAGTTGAAGAATGCAACTTGCAGGTGGCAGACCCACACAGCTGCTAACCATTCTCAAACAAGCGTACTGACGACAGCAAGACAAATACACTCGCTTCGCTGTTTTCAAAGACCATGCAAAGTGCGTAGGTTTCGTTTGCAATAGCCAGAAGGATAGTCTACGTTGCAATACGGCAGGTCGCTATTATACTATACCAGGGTGCTAAATTCAAGCGTATGCATGAAATGCTGACGAGCATGCCTTGACCATGCAGAAGTAACGTGCACAGCCAATAACAATCTCCAGTACACTAGCAAGATGAGAAGCACTGGCAAACCACATGCAGATAGAATGACGAACTACGACATGAAGATCATGCCATACCAGCTCTAACTGCCAGAAACGCTCCTGGCTTTCCGCTCAACAGCCACAGCGGCGCCGTCCGGGCTAGCAAAGGGGTATTATCAACTACCCATTGCGGGTATTCTATGACCTCAACGTGAACGTCCGCCTGTCTGTTGGCCTTGTCCACAACCCCCTTCACCGCCACCACCACCGCCGCTCAGCACTGCGGCAGGCGGCTGCGACAAGTTACTGCCAACAACCAACCCGAATATCACGTGGGCGCGCGAAACCCTAATTTGTGTATGCACAGTGAGTCACTGTCAGTGACTGCTGCAAGTGCGACGTCCAGTTGAGCGCCGCTGGTATGCGGAATAGGCAGCGGCGTACGCTGTGACTTGACTTGTAGCCGCCCTGTCTGTGTTGTGCAAATGAGTGTGACTGTTTGACGACCGTGTTAAAGAGTAACATTGCGGGCATTAACTGATTGCATTATATTGTCAAAGAGACATCAGCTGTTTACAAGAACCCATCATGGTTAACCATTCAACATTGATAACGGGTAGGCTTCATTTGTAAGACACAATCAAATAATACTTGTAACTTCAATATGTTCAGCAAATGATATATTCTTTTTGTTTACGTATATAAAAACAATAAGTGCTCAACATGTCTTGCATTGTAATCGAGAGTGTCTGCAATGAAAATTGTGTGGTACAATGGTATGCTATGACTGTTGTGACTGCTCGTTGAACTAGATATTGAAGGTTAAAAAGCACCTTCATTTCGAGAGAGGCACGTGCGGCGGCATTCTTGGCGGTGGTAGGTGGACTGAGAGGGGAAGGCCGGGGGGTGCGTGTTTTCAGTTGGTTGGTTAGGTATGGGGTTCCGCCCTTGATCTAGCCCCCCACCCACCCACCCACCACCCACCCACCCACCCCACCCCACCCCCCTGCGCTGAGATGATTGTTTTTCGCGGGTATTTTGCTGCGATAGACGTTGACCAGGCCGATCCATGCCAGGGGGGACGGCGGAGGTGGGCGAGGCCATGGACTCTCAGCCTGTCCACACGGAGTCCCCCCCTGCAGTTTCCACCGACGCCCCCCTTGCTGGGGATGGCGTCTCTCTTCATACACAGGTCGCTGGCGTACCTGCAGCTAGCGGCCTGGCTTGTGCACACGACCAGCAATCTAAGGCATCCTGCTTATCGCCAGCCTACGAGCATTACCACCGCGCGAGCTGGGGCCTCCTCCGGGGGCCCCCCACCCATAGCTGAGTTCCTTTCTTTGCTTGTCACAAGCGAAACTTCAGCAACGGTTGCTGAAGTTTCTTCTAGCCTTGTTGTTTCGCCAATGCGAGGAGAGGAATCTGTTATGTATGCAGTAGTTCCTACTGCACACTATGAGGGTTGGCGCCACACTCTTAGCTCGTGCGCGCTTATCTTTTTCTTTGATTCCTCCAGCTTTGTCTTCAACTACCACTAGTGTTCCTGTTGCATGGTTGCAATCAGCATGTGTAGATGCAGCCAGCAGCGGGCTTTTGTCTCAAGTGTACCCCATCAGTTGTGGGGAGTTTTATTGTGTCTTCTCCTCCCAAGCTGGGGCGGCTCTGGTGTATCATTGTGCGCAAGAACCTCCTCCCGCCCTGTGCGGGGAACAAGGTGACGGTCATGCGCTGGGGAGATGTGGCGTCCACCAGATTTGAATCTCATTCCTAAGCATGCGTCCGGTACTGTTGCCCTCTGCTCGGGCGGCAGTGCAGAAGTTCGGGGTGTTGGGTCCGTCCTTGCCCAACCACCAAGCAGGCCTTCCTCCCCCGTTTGAGACATCGAACACTAGGTACCGCATCCTCCCCGCACTTGCTGTGGTGGTGCCGAAGAAGCTCTCCATTTGGCTCCAACCGGACAGGCAATGGCACACGCACACGGTGGACATTGTCACTTCAGCCTCGCCCATGGTGTGTCACTTGTGCTCCCAGTCAAGACACACGCGCATGCGTTGTCCCAGGAATGTCTCCGTGCAGACACCTCCTGCAGGCCCGGGAGCATGGATGTTGACGAGCAATGGATCCGTTGCTCGTCAGCAGCATGCAAAGCCAGCACCTGACGCTCAGCTTTCGCCAGCGTTGGCAGCTGCACAGCTCCGCGGTCCCTCTCTTTCTGCCCATCAACCTCAACCTTCGGCACGCTAGGTTCTCTTATTTTCTGCAGCACCGGCGAGTGCTTCTGAGTGGCACACTGTGCCAAAAACAAGCAGAGTGTGGGGCCTTCGCACAACCAGAAGCTAGTGGACAAGGACCCTACTTACATTTCCTTGTTGTGATGGTTGTTGCCCTCGGCCCGGTCCTTGAGGAGCTCTCCCTCTGCTAAGCAGCTATGGAGTGATGTGGTGGAAGAAGAATAGCGGGAGACGGAGCAGGTTACTATGGAACTATCTTAGTCGGCGCATATGGGTGCTGCGCCCAAGCCTTCCGAGGTGCGTTGGCTTTTATTCAGGCGCTGGAGGGGGTGGGGGTGGAGGTCGGGGACGTTCCCATTAACAATGTTTTCCTTGTGTCGGTGTTAGGGTCGCATCTCTTGGATGCCTCGCAGTTGGCGCAGGTGCTCCTAGCAGATGTTGAATAAGCGTCCGGCATGAGAGTCTCGAAGCTGCTGGTTCCAACAGCCCCGCCAGCATCACCGCCTTCGTGGTTTCGGTAGCAAGTGCGAGAGGTGTTGGGATTGCTTACCGGGTTGGGCTTCCTACCAACACGAACACTAAAGAATTGGACGTCTCGCCATGTCCAACATACTTTCAATGCAGGGCACTTGCAAGCGCAAACGGAAACTTTACCTACTGCCAGTGTTAACTGTGACCTCCACTGCTCAATGTCAGCGAGTGAGGGCCAGCGCTGGGCGCAGCTGGCAGATTGTAAAGACTACCTGAAAGAGCGTGCAGCTGGGCGCACGGCGACGCTCAGTTTATCACTGTGGTAGGCCTTGAACAAGTGGAGTGTGCTGCGCAAATGTGACGGTGCTCGTGCCTTATCACCTGTGAGTTGGTCCAATCCACAACCCTCTCACCAAGACACGGTATTCACACCGGAACCTTGCCCCCTCTGCCAAGCACACACGCGCGCCCCGCCACTCGCGTACGCACGCGCATGCGCTCGAAGCAACACACCGACTTGTGTAGCGCCTTGGATCGTCACACAAGCAAGCACATACCGGTGGACACACGCTAGCAACCCCTGCTGGCCACCACCAAGCTTGCACACAAGAAACTAGGGAGCTAAAGGTTGTATTGCAAATTGTAGAATGTCACTTTTATACCTACCAGTCTGCACATGCTACTGTCTAGACGATTCTAGCGCTAGACGGAACTAGAAGCTAAGACATAATTGCAGAATCTTGTAGTACACTTCTAGACCTTTCCAACGCACCAAAGATCTCCTAATTTGCTGCTCATATGGTCAAGTTATACTACTTGGCGCCAGGCCCTTCCAGAAATCTGGTCGAGCCCTTCTCGACTGGCCCTCCGTTTTCTGGCACCTTCCGGACTGGTCTTGGGGCCCCGGTCGATATCCGCGGCAGACTCATAACTCGCCGATATCCGCCACAAGTCATTAAAAACATGTACCTTACAAATAAGGCCTAAAACGGCCATGAAAATCACAAAATTTGGCCTTGACTGTTACACTCCTCCCCCCCCAGGTGAGCTTCGTCCTCGAAGCTCGCGAGGTTGTCGTCAAGCAAGATAGGCACGCACAACGTCTTGAGCATTAGTTAAGTGTGCCTCTGGCTCCCAGGATGCTTCATGTAACGGATAGCCCTTCCATTTCACTAAGAACTTGCGTACGCCATGCACAAACTTCTCACCAAGGATGTCTTCTACCTCCCACTCTGGTTCACCGTCCGCGCCAACTTCGGGGGGCGGCCTTTCTGGCGGTTGTCCTCGATATGCTTTCAGAAGGGAGACGTGAAAAACGGGGTGCACACGCATGGTGTCGGGTAGCTCCAGCTTGTACGCCACGTCCGAGACAACTTTGCTGACCTTAAATGGTCCCAACCAGGGTTCATTCAGCTTGCGAACTCCCGTACGCACTTGTACGTGCTTCGCGGAGAGTAACACAATGTCGCCTTTCTGAAACGTGAGGTGTCGGCGATGCGCGTCCGCGTACTGCTTCTGCCGATTTTGTGCCACCAATAGCGCCTCCCTAGCTGCCTTAATGTCCGCGCACTTTGTAAGGAAGTCATTGGTTGCCTCCACACGCACGTCATGTCGTCACGGTGTCCATGCCGTCAACGGTGTCAATGGATGTTGCCCGTAGTTCATAAGGAAGGGAGTGACACCTGTGCTTGCATTGTGGTGGTTGTTGATCGCAAACTCCACCAACTCAAGCAGCTCCGCCCAATTGTCTTGTTGCGCGTTAACGTAGCAACGCAGCATGTCCTCAATCACACGGTTGGCCCGCTCCGTTTGCCCATCAGTTTGCGGGTGGAATGCCGTGCTAAACTTTAGTGTGGTACCAAGTGCACCATGCAGCGCCTCCCAAAACTTACTTGTAAAGCGCGGGTTGCGATCACTCGCAATACTTCGTGGTAATCCATGAGAACGAAACACAGGCTTCACGAACAAGCGTGCTGCCTCCGGTGCCGTGCAAGACTCACTACACGGTGCCAAGCGTACCATTTTGCTGGTTTTGTCGACGAACACAAGTATAGCGTCGTACCCTTCTTTTGTCTTTGGTAGCCCCGTGATAAAGTCCATGGTAACTTGCTCCCACTTGGATAGTGGCACAGGGAGAGGTTGCAGCAACCCACCTGGCTTTTGGTTGCTTGCCTTTACCTTTTGGCATCGCACAACGCCACGTAGTCACGCACATCGCGATGCATCTCTCGCCAGTAAAAACGCTGCTTCAAGCTTGCCAAAGTCCTCTCCAACCCTTGGTGACCAGCAATGGGCACGTCATGAGCTTCCTTCGGCAACTTCACACGGATATGCGCGACGTTGGGGATGTACAAGCGCCCGTGGTGCCAAAGCAGCCCGTCGCGCATTGACCAATGCCCACTTGTGTCCGTAGCTGCATTTTCCAGCTCTTGCAACACTTTCATACCCTCCGTGTCTTCACGAAGCACTTGCCGAATCTGGTCGGTCCACTCGGGCTGCACTTGAGCCAGGGCCTCAATTGCATTAAGCCGGCTCAGCTCGTCAGCAAAACCATGACGTACCGGGCTTGTACTTGATATCGAAGTCAAAAAGTTGAAAGAACTCAAGCCATCGAGCTTGTCTGCGACTTAGATGAGGTTGTGTTTGTAAGTACCTCAGTGGAGAGTGATCCGTCTCAAGCACGAACTTTTTGCCTTCCGAAAAACAACGCCATTGTCATAGCGCCATGACTTGCGCTAAACGTTCCTTCTCGTGCACGGGGTAATTCAGCTCCGCACCACTCATCTTCTTGCTGAAGAATGCTACTGGTTGAAGGCCGTTGCCATGGTCTTGCTGCAAAACAGCTCCTACGGCTGTGTCGGACGCGTCGCAAGCCAAAATAAATCTTCTCTTCCATGTTGGGGTGAACCAGGACTGGTGCCTCCGTCAGCGCCTTTTTCAACGCAGCAAATGCATGTTTCTCTAAGGCTGACCAGCTCCAAGGCTTTCCCTTCTTGAGTAGGGCAGTCAAGGGAGCAGCTATGCGCGAAAACCCCATGATGAACTTGTGATAATACCCCGCAAGGCCTAAAAAGGACATCACCTCCTTTACGTTGATAGGGGAAGCCCACTCGCGCACCACCTGCACTTTGTTGGGGTCCGGCTTGATGCCTTCATGCGACACGATGTGGCCTAGGTACTCCACCTCTCGAAGCAAGAATTTGCACTTTTGTAGCTGGGCGTACAACTTGTGTTCGCGCAAACGCTGCAACACGCGCCGTAAAAGTGCCACGTGCTCCTCCTTTGTTGTCGCGTACACCAANTATGTCGTCGAGGTACACGAGGATTCCCTTACCAATTAAGTCAGCAAAAACACTGTTCATAAGCGTTTGAAATGTTGCCGGTGCGTTCGTAAGTCCGAAGGACATGACCAACCACTCGTAGTGCCCATAACGTGTGTTAAAAGTTGTTTTCTCCACATCCTCGGGCGCGATGCGGATTTGGTGATAACCTCCAGCAAGATCAAGTGTGAAGTACTGCGCACCTTGCAATTGCTCCAGCAACTCGTCGATACATGGGAGTGGAAAGCAATTCCTCTTCGTGATGTTGTTGAGAGCTCGGTAGTCAACGCACATGCGCAAGCTCCCGTTCTTCTTTCGTACAAACAAAATAGGTGCACCATAGGGGGACTTACTAGGCCTGATGTAGCCTCTTTTCAGCAAGTCTGCCACCTGCCTCTCGGCCTCTTCTAGCTCCAAAGGTGACAACTTGTGTACGGGTCGATACGGTGGCTTGTGCACGCCCTCAATCAGCTCCACACGGTAGTCCACGCTCCGTGGAGGTGGTAAATCAAATGGAAGTCCGTCCACCATGATATCTTGGTATTCTTTAACAAGTTTACACACCTCGGGGTCCATCGTAGCCGTCTTAACATCGTCACTCACCTCTGGTGCTGACTTTGCAGTGCTTTCGCGCACCACGCACAACCATGCAGCCTTTGCCTTCCGTGGAGACAATAACTTCCTCAATTGCACATAACAGATCTGGGCAATTGTCGTACCACCTGATTGTGCGTGCCGCGCCTCGATGACGTCCGACGCAGCTTGAATGGATTCTCCACCACTTCGTTCGATGGTGAGCGCGCGCTTCCTGCAATTGATGGATTATGTTGCCATAGCCACGGTAGTTTCAATATCCCGTCAAACCCGTTCCGTAGGGTGATGCAGCAAAATCGCATGTTCTCCTTCATCTTCCCAATGCGAACGCACAACTCTTTGGTCATAAACGCAGCGCCATCACCTCCAGAGGGTGGCTCATTATCAGCGAGCTTCACTTCACCTCCTCGTAATGACGAAAGCCAACCGTAACGCCGCGCGATATCAATACTCATGAAGTTGCTGTTGGCACCGCTATCAATCATGAGCTTACACTCTCTCCATCGTCCTTGGTCATCGCAAATGTGTGCTCGAAGCCCAAAGTACTTTGTTGTCTCCTCGTTTGCATAACTCACCACCATTGGCGCGCTGAAAGCCATCTCCTCTTGCTTCTTTAATGGAAAAGTCACAGCATCCGTCCGTGCATGAGGCTCCTTCCTATCCCCAGCAGTAGCCTCACCTACTGGGGGAAGTCATTTTCCTGCTCTACGCCATTTTGCTCCATGGTGTTGACGCGACGATCACGGCGAGGGTTGCCATCCGGTGTTGGCCTTTGCGTGCTTCGTTTGGGGCATCCGTACGCCAAATGCTCCGTCGACCCACACGCATAACACTTGCGCACACCTTTACCTCTTTCACCACGTCCGCCGTACTTCGCCTTACTTCCATGCGTGTGTATGGCACCCACCTCCATTGGTGCAAGCCCAGAGTCAGCTCCACCTCCATTAGCAAGTGCTAAACTTGGTTCTCCTCGTCTCCATGCATGTTGAAAGCCTCCCCGGGGCTGATCACCATGCCTTTGCCTCCAGTCAGTGTTTCTTGTGGTGGACTTGAAGTACAACGCGTCGAGACGCTCCGCGATGCGTATAGCCTCCGAGTGTCTTCGGATCCCGTAGCTCCACTTCTTTACGCCCTAAAGGTTTTAACCCACGTGTATACCTGTCCAGCTGCTCCTCCTCGGTCATATTGCGTATGGACATCACCAATCGCTGAAACGCGGCCGTGTACGCCATCACCGACCCCATTTGCACAAGGGCTGCAAGTTTGTCGCGTGCGGCCTTTACGCTCTCAACGGGAACAAATTGATGCCTGACCTCCAGTGCCAACTCTTCTATGGTGGTCAATGGTAGCGCCAACCCGTTTGCAACACGCGTACATCGATGCCTCCACCACACAAGTGCTGCACCTTCAAGCAATGTCGCTGCAACCTCCACGTGCAGATGCGTGGGCACCTCCGTGAGCTTCAACCAAGACGATACTTGAAAAATCCATTCATCCACTGCATCTCCATCACGTTGACCCCTGAATGGCTTGGGCTTTGGCACCTTCACATGCACGCGCAAGCTTGATGCCATGGGAATTTGTATATGCGCCATCGCATGCTCATACGCCTCGCGTTGTGCTTGTGCCGCCGCTTGCGTGTGATGAAGCTCTTCTCTTAATGCTAAGATGGCAGCTTGAAGCTCTTCCATGCGAGCATCCTCCATCTCCACTAACACACTACACTCCGCTTCCGAATGAAAAGTGTAAACGCCCACACACTTCCTCTCTCACCTTCGTAAACCGTGCTCCGATACCAGTTGTAACGGTGCTCGTGCCTTGTCACCTGTGAGTTGGTCCAATCCACAACCCTCTCACCAAGACACGGTATTCACACCGGAACCTTGCCCCCTTTGCCAAGCACACACGCGCGCCCCGCCACTCGCGTACGCACGCGCATGCGCTCGAAGCTACACACCGACTTGTGTAGCGCCTTGGATCGTCACACAAGCAAGCACACACCGGTGGACACACGCTAGCAACCCCTGCTAGCCACCACCAAGCTTGCACACAAGAAACTAGGGAGCTAAAGGTTGTATTGCAAATTGTAGAATGTCACTTTTATACCTACCAGTCTGCACATGCTACTGTCTAGACGATTCTAGCGCTAGACGGATCTAAAAGCTAAGACATAATTGCAGAATCTTGTAGTACACTTCTAGACCTTTCCAACGCACCAAAGATCTCCTAATTTGCTGCTCATATGGTCAAGTTATACTACTTGGCGCCAGGCCCTTCCAGAAATCTGGTCGAGCCCTTCTCGACTGGCCCTCCGTTTTCTGGCACCTTCCGGACTGGTCTTGGGGCCCCGGTCGATATCCGCGGCAGACTCATAACTCGCCGATATCCGCCACAAGTCATCAAAAACCTGTACCTTACAAATAAGGCCTAAAACGGCAATGAAAATCACAAAATTTGGCCTTGACTGTTACAGCAAAGTTTGCACACCACAGGCGCCAGCTCCACTCACAGAGACTGCACTTTCCTTGCAACACCAATCGCTGGCATAATGCCTTTTGCCGTCACCATCGTCGTCCTCAACGGTGGACCAAGTCTCGTCTGAGACTTCGCCCTCCTCTCCTCAGGCCCTTCCTCTCGCCGAGCAACCTCTCCAAAACCCTCTCAAGGTCTGTCTCATGGTGGTTCTTCACTGCCAAGACGGTAAACGGTGGTTGCGCATGGGGCGGTGCCATCAACCTTCTCCATTTCCGTTCGCTCTTGCAAGTACAAATGATTGGCAGAAAGAGTAGAGTCCCGTCTTCAACCCGTGCTGCTGAAGTGCTGGAGCTTCCAAACTCCACCTCCTGGCATGAATGGGAGGCAGCGTCCAGCTCTCTCACACTCAGTCTCCAGGAGTAGGACGTGGGCGGCATAGTTTGGGTAGTTACCCCTCCTCACCCAATCTATGGCCAAGGCCATGACGAAGTAAGTATCTGGGTCAAAGTGCTTAAGCTGCTCATAGTGGCGGGGGGGGTGCATGCGCTGGTGGGTGATGCAACAGCGCAGGCTCTCTATCACGTGAAGGACCATGTGCTGAAGTTGCTCCCCCCTTCCCCAGGGCTCGGATGTTTCAATGGTGGATGCGCTACGGTGGGTAACAACGGACCCCAACCAGGTCCACCTTCAGGAGTTGCTGGGTCTTTCGGGTGAAGGTCATTTTTTGCTTAAACTCATGGAGCTCGTCATGCGTACGTGCATTGTGCGAGGTCTTGGTGGTGCAGCCACGCACCTTGGCGTTAGCAAACGCTCAGCGCTGTTGCATAGAGTAATGTGTTGGGGCTCGGCTATTCCTATGTTCCTCTTACTTCAAGAAACCAAGCTTGATGATTTCACGGAGTCGGCGTGGCTGCGCAAGTTCTGGAAGGGGGGTTCCGTCTGGTCTTCCTCGCTTTGTTGAGCCTGGCAGGGTCGTGTGCTCTACAGGGTCAATCTCAAATGTATTGCCCTGATAGAGGACTGTGATAGTTCTGAAGGTGTCTGGTAGTGTCGTTGTACAGCGAGGAAGGCAAAGAATACCCCCCGAACTGTACCTATATGCGTGTATCACACATGTGATGACGCCAACTGTGACACAGTAGCACGTAGCACAGTGTGTATTGCGTGCTAACAATGCAAACGCACGCAAGTCAACAAGCCACTTCCCCTGTGAACTAGAGAAGTCTCTGCTCCAGTGAGCAGCCTTTAACGCGAGTGAGGGGGACATGGACGCGACAATTCTCACACCAGTATGCCTCCAGTGAATCAGTGTCTCTCGGAGGGTTGAGACGGTAGCAGTGCATATCGTTGTTGCGACCGTCGCACAACATCATGAGTGCGTCGGCGGCGGCAATGCCGCACTTCTCACAACGCTTGCTAGGTCGGGGGTGCATAACGTCGAAGTCTGCAACGTGTGGAGGGTGACACGGAGCACAGTTTTCCATATTGTCTTTGAGTCCCTCACTGTCGTCGTCGAGTAGATCCAATACTCCAGAGTGAAGCACTTTCACAACCTTATAGACGACGCACTTGACGCTGATGTTGAGGGTGTCCTTGGGCTGCGTTATACGCTACACGTAATTGCCTGCTTCAAAGACTGCGCTGCTGATAGAAACCCACCGCGAACGCGCTCGTAGAGTAGCATTTCGCGGTGCTAGGCGGTGCGGAGGTTGCCCATGGCCATGGAAATGACGTGCGGATTATGTAGGCGCGCTGCTGCATGTCGTGCAACATGGCCACAGGGTTGTCAAGGTTGTCTAGCACACGCTCCACTTCATTCTATGCATGCGAAAGGGGAGTAACGGCTCTTTGCCGAACAGCAGCTGATACGGGTTGTACATGCGCAGAGAGGCTTGCTTTGACAGTTGGTACAATCTACCCCCGCTAAAAGACTTCGCTCCAAGAGAATAACCCCGCTTATAGCATAGAATGTGAGATTACCAATAGTTACAGGCAAATGTTGGTGCCTAAGAGAATATGACTAACCGCGAAGAGCATATATTTTTTCCATGAAATTCTTGCAATTTTGAGTGTGCATATTCCCAACATCGAGGGAGGAGACGTGACGGGTGTGGCATAAGGCGTGATGAGTGTGACGATCAGGGCATGATGGGCAAGGTGTGACGCGCAACTAGCGTGATGGGTGTAATGGCGCGACGGGCGTAACCTGATGCGCGTGACGCAATGAGCGTGACGGGCGTGATGAAACCGCGTTTATAGCATATTTATGCTCTTGACATCTAAGAGCATGTTATTCTCTTAAACGCCAAGAGCATACGATTGCTGGGGACAAACAGTATGCTCTTAGCGAGGGTAGACTGTAGCCAAGTGCTAGCCAGAGGAGGTAGTCATCCCAGGTACGCTTCTCGTGGTCGATGACGTACTTGCGCAACGCCTTCCTGACGGTCTGAACAATGCGCTCTGCCAAGTCATCTGCTTGCGGATGGTCGCGTGAAGTGCGATGGTGGTCAATGTAGGAGCAATCCAACAAGGCGTCGAACTCGCCGCAGAACTTTGTTCCCTCTCTGTGACGATTTCAGCACATGAGCCGACGCAACTGAGCACATGGTCGAGGAAAGCCTGAGCGGTTCCTCTCTTGCTCTTGTCAAGAAGGGGAACCTGCTCGATCCATTAAGAGAAGTGCTCAATCATGACCAGGATGTACTTGTTGCCACAAGCTGAGGGTGCTAAATCTCCAAGGATGTCTAGTCCCCACCGGTGGAATGCCGGCGATGGGAAGGGGGTGTAAGGTGTTGATGCGCGTGTTGAGGCTGGCACGCACGTTATCGCAATGCGAGCAGGGTGCGACAAAAGTGCAGACCTGTGTGTGCATGCCATGCCACCAATCTTGAGCACTCACCAAGCTGACGTTGCGCTCGACACCGAAGTGTCGTAGCGCCGTGTGGAGTGCAGAGATGATGCCCTCGCGTCGGTGCGGAGTAGGCAACTTCTTGTCGTGGACGTGAACCCGTCGAAAGACAAGTCTATCATCCCAGCGGTAGTTCCGGGCAGCGCTGATCAACGCGCGCTTAGCCCCGCCGTGTGTTGCCCATGCTGCAAATAGGCCATGGAGTTCTGATCAAGTCAGATGTCTTGATATAAGTCTGCTGCTGGGAGTTGGCCATCATCTGGTGTGACCTGCTCAGGTGCATCAGCGTTGACGGGGATAAGAGCTGGCATCTCCTCTGCTTCTGGCGCTGTCGGAGTTGATCATGTGATAGTGTCTCGCCCGGAGTGTAGTGCAACTACAGCAAACATGGTGGCCACCTGTGGTAGTGGTACTGGTGGACCCAGGTTTTGTCGGGCACCGATGGCGTTGTTGGTGGAGAGGTGGGGATGACGATTGAGGCCGACGGCGTCCTGATTGGTTAGGCCCGCTCAATGTGTGATCTCGTAGTCGTACTCCTGTAGCAAGGCCCACCTGGCCAACTTGCCGGTCAGATGCTGGTAGGTCATTAGCCAGCGCAGGGGCTAATGGTCGGTAATAAGTGAAAACTATCTCTCGAGCGAGAAAGGTCTGAAGAAGGAAATGGCCCATACCGCAGCAAGGCATTCACCTTCGTATAGCAGCTGTAGCTGCTATAGTTGTCTTCGGCGCTGTTGTTGCTGCAGCTGGCGTAGAACACCACCCGTTCCTTCTTGTTGTCGTCGTGCTGCACCAGCACGGCACCCATGCCAAGCTTGCTCAAGTTAATGTGGAGTACAAACGGCTTGGTGTAGTCTAGTCGCTGCGGAACAGGGGCTGAAGTGAGCCTTTGCTTTAGCTTGTTAAACCTTGTTGCTAGGCTTCCTTCCAGCTCCACTCTGCCTCATTTTTGAGAAGCTTGTTGAGAGGGCGCGCAACCTTAGCGAAGTCCTTCACACCGCCTTACGTCAAGCGACCATGGATGGTCCGTGACGCAGGACCGGGATTTCCCCCGGCTAAGTGACATCGGTGGACCATGCATGCTCAGTTTTTCATCGACAGTCGGACCATGCATGGCGTTATAGCGTCATTACTATTTTTAAATGAGTGCAAACGTTGCTTATAACGACGCGTAGTACGATGTGTCGGAGGGCCCAATCATATCATTAATCAATGATGTCTTTCTCTACAAGGCAAGGATACTCGTTTACATGTTAAGCAACACAAACTATGGCCGTCAACCGTCATCGATTTCTGTTGCACTATTTATGTATGATTTGCACTTCGAGATTGCAGCACTGTCAGCCGGTGGCAGTTTTATCAGCTCTGCAGTTTTCGTTGTTAAGCTTCAAGGACTTAAGCTTATTGAGACCTCAAATCCAAACAAAAAATTGTATTGGCTCCGAGTGCATATGTGCTGTGTGTAAAGCGGCACATACAACTTTACTGACCGAACCTTGCTTGTAGGTCAGGTACTGTAATGTGCCATAGTGCGCGTAACAATAGTTCGACAAATTCAAAGTTTATCATATTTGCAATATCGCGATCATCAATTAAAAAAAAAAAAAAGAGTGCTAAATGTGCAATAAGCCAGAACAAGGATCTTTGCCTGCCCGGGGCTGAACAACGGGCAATAAGTCTCCAAATGCGAGGCCAAGGCAAGTTCGGATGAAGAAGCCTCCAGCGTTGAGGTCCTGGCGAGAGACTTGCCTTGCGGCTAGAAAGCAGATGATAACCCAACCGCGGGGAGTAGTCTCACAAAAAAGAAATGCTAACACCAGGCGAAGCATGTCATGCCAGCTTTTAGCATTTGGGTCATAGTGCAGATTAGCTAATGGAGCCCTGCCAACAGCCAACCACCCGTGGTGCTGCGGCAACGGCAAAGCAAGCCAGTCCGGGGAGAAGGGTCCGGGTTTTGCTCTCGCCCGAAGGGGTGGGGGTACAACACGCTCTCGACGAAAACAGAAAGGTAGAGTAATACCCGCGGGGTGCGTACTGGCAGGCTGGTGCCCTTCGAGCCTTCAAGCATAAATCTACCATGTGACTGAGGAGTTGCATCACTTCAAGCGCAAGGCATGAGAGGAGCCCCTGCGCACTTACACCCGCATGGTCAAGGTGAAGGACACAAACTACAAGATCCTCAGCGATGAAGCTGCCATCGTGATGCTCGACAGTCAACTGGAGCCTCTACTGAGCAGAACGGTGGACAACGCTCTTAACAACACCCGACCACAAGGGTATTCGCTGCTTCAGGCCTTTAAACAGCTTTTGCAATCCATGAACGAGGAGGAGTAAGATGCGCGCGGCGCGCATGCTGTGGAGGCTGACGTAGAACGCGGCGGCGACAGGTTGCCACAAACCTCGTGGTGACACGAGAAGGGGGCCTCGGCAATCACCCGACGAGCGCGCAGCACGTGCTCGACCAGCATTCAAAAGCTGCTTAAGCCAATGCATATTAAAAAGTCTTGATTGCGATGCTAGCAAATGCTGTAGCCTGGTTGGTGTTGTAAACTTGCATGAATCTCTCTGCTTGCTACATGGCACAAAAAATTCCCCCTCGAGTGGGTTCAACAACAAAAGTTTGCTACGCCAAGCACCCTGAGTTGAGACCCTCAAGCAGCTACAATGGCAACAGCAGTTTTAACAACAACAAGGGCAACAAGGGCGAGGATCCAACAGCGGCTATAGAGGGAAGAACAACCCTCCAAAACAGAAACAGAAACCAACAAGGTGGACCCACGGCAGGCACGCCGCACACAAGACGCCTGTTGCGGAGGACATAGGGGTGGTTGCGGCTCTCACAGCACGGATGGATGAGCTTCATGCGATGAAGGGCAGGGATGATGAGTACTGCGAGTGCTACACGACACGGTGGGCAGCAATGGGAGTGAAGCGTAAAGAAGTCACCCCGCCCACTCGCATACAACCACCACGACGTGCCCGAGGAGACGCCGGGCCATCCGCGACGGGTGGCAAAACAGGTTCTGTTGGTCAACAACAACAGCAGCAACGACAACAGCTTCGTCACCAGCTGCCATTGTTGGTGCCTCAGAGTCACCCTCTGCATCAGCTGAAGCCCTTGCCAACCCCGTGACAGGTGCTGTAACACAAGCAGCCACAGCAACCGTCAAGGAAAGTCTTGCAGCCACCGTCGCTGCGACCTTAGTTGTCCTCGCTGCCGAGTTTGCTGCAGCAACCTCTTCAGCAGCAACCATCGCCGCTGTTGACACTACACCTTAGCCATCAAGCGCTGTGGCTGCCACTCAAGCCAGCACCACTGCCTTGAAAACCACCATGGCCGGACCATCCACGTCCACCATAGCTGCCACAAGAGCAGGGCCTTTCACGTTCGCAACTGCGGAAGCCTGAAACTGCCGTGGCCAAGGTGCCAGCAGCATTGTTCCCGCTTAGGCATGAGCCGCTGCGTACAGCCATGGGCATGCCCATCACACCCGCGTATATTGAAGGGGCCTGGTTTATGTGGCGCGTGGATGAAGATGCCATTTTATGGTGTGGATGATGCCCCTCTCCATCGCCAAGAGTTGAGCCACGACTTCCGTACCCTTCGCATCACCGACGAGACCCTCACCACCTGACGTGTACAACCGTCATCAGTTGGCTCCAAAGCATCCAATGCTGCCCCCACCCAATCAAGAGCCATCCAACCTAGATCACCTTGACGATCTGGATCCGCAAGTGGTTCAGCAGTTTCACGCGTTTGCAGCGCGTTGGGCAACTATCCAGAGTTGGCTACATGCTCATAACGTGAGCTGTATCGCCGCTTCTACGCGCCGGATAGGGCTCGCCAATTTCGTAAATAGCAAGAGCTAGTGGTCCGCCGTCGCGAGCGCAACCACTATGAGGATCTTCATCGGGACATCGACGAAGCCCCACCTGGTTTTGTCATTAACGACACCCACGCTGAAGCCCATGGCAACATTTGGGTGAACCGGCCGTAGCACCCGAACGACGAGGATCGGGAGCGCATCAGGCTCGCTCAAATGAGGGCGTTGAGCGGATTTTTCGGGAGGGAAGTCGCTGCCCTTATTGTCTACATGACCAACAACTGGCCAGCAAATCAACACCAGCTAGGGAAGGGGTATCTTCAACAAGAAGCACACCCTCATCGCGATGGTCAACAAACACACGGGGAGCAGCAGTTGCGCATACGCCTGCTGCAGGAAGCCATCTAGGGAAAGTTGCAACAATAACGTCCAGAAGGCGTCACACTCAGAAGGATGCTGCAACTATAGCAAACCACGGGAGAACGGGCTGAGGTACTCACATGGTTGATCAACAACCACCCTGCAGTTCCACTGTTCGCATTCCCATCGAGACTGCAGTAGATGAATGCGTTCATGCGCTCTGTAAGGCAAGCCGGTGACCAAGTGGTGGACCAGCTGCGTCCCTATGGCATTCGTCACAGGGTCACCATGGAGGTCGCCTTCATGCAACTACCAGGCATTGAGGCAGCACGACAACTTCGGCGCATTGCTCGGGCCCATGATAACCAGCGCCGACAGGACTCGCCCGACACACTGAGGGGGCGGGCCATGACTGTGATCGATGTATGGATCACAAGAGGCAGGTGGAACGCATACATGCGGAGCATCCTTGGCATACCCACCATTGGCGACACATTGAAAAGACAGCTGGTGCGAGCCGTCTACCTTACGCCCATGCCCAAGGTGGAGGGGTTCGACTAGCGCTATCACCTCTCAGCCACATGGGAGGGCAAACTAGTGCGCGAGGCCGCTTATGCAGTCTATCGGACAAACAGAGAGGCAGCGGCAGCAAGGGAACGCGTTCCTCCACCACCACCACCACCAGCTTTAATGTAATGCCGGTCAATGTGGTATAGGTAAAGAAGGGCTTATGAAGCATGAATAAGCAATACACAACCTCTTCTGGTAGCAACTTTCGCTACCACGGCCTAGTCGGCTAAGCCTCGCGTTACTTTGGTATCGGAGCTCTAAAGGTCGCGAGACCAAATGCCACCGGGCGCAAGATGCGCGCAATGTTGAAATGGACGATGACAAGCATACACATGCACAAGTGCACGCCACAAAAACAGCGTCAGGAGATCATACAAGACCAACTATTGCCATCATGTCCACGGGTTTTATACCCGCCAACTACACATGCTTCTACTCTTAAAGCTACTGCATCTAGCACATTCATCCCTAACTTGCGCTCTAGTTTGCTCCACGTATCCAACTTCAGGAGCTTTTCAACAAGCTATGGCACACGCCAAATAGTCAAGTAACCACCGAGATACAATCATCCTACGACAGCGCCTGGAAGTTTCCAGATTTTGGACTCGCCGATGCGCCTGGAACCTTCTCGCGGCTATTCCTATGCAGAGGGCAAGCTGACCGGCTGACCTAGATGTAGGAATATCCTCAACACTCCCATGGGGGCAGCTTGGCCTTCACACCTTTGCCTTTGTAGCTCATCTGCCACCAGCTCTCGTGCTAGCCTTGCTCCTCTTCTTGTTCGCAATTGCCAAGAAGCCTTTTACCTTCTCTTCTTGCTCCACCTCTTCCACCATGCTTCCCATAAGCGCTTGGAATCGGTTCGCCTTGAGGTACTTGTCCTCCACAACAACTTGAGCCTCCCAGTTGACCCTCAACCCCTTGCTCAATTGCTGCACATGATCGCTGCCGCCCTGCGCCTGCTGCACCGTTGCAAAGGGAACGTCTACCTCAGGTGCAAGGTTGGTGATGTAGTTAAGAAGGTTGTGCTTATAGATATGAGCACCTGGCATATACCATATACTGTATATGCCAGGTGCACCTGCTAGTTGGTTCTCAATACGTGTAGCCACGAGGGTTGGTGCTAGAGTTGTGTTCGATGCGGACAAGGCTAGGATAGTGCTTGGGGATGTCACACATGTAGTAGGCATCAGCAAGGGCGAACTCTACTATGTTGAGGAGGACAAGACGCACAAGGATGTTGCAGCGACAAAGGTGGTTGAGAAGGAAGTATTCAAGACACCACAAGGTCAAGGCTACAAGGAGGCGCTGGAGGTTGCTGTGAAGCGGACGAGCTCGGAGCCCGTGGGAGCTGCAAAGAGCTACAAGCAAGTGGTGGAAAGCAAGGTGGCTAAGGAAGAGCCAAGAGCTACTAGGGATGGAGTTGCTATCTTAGAATGAGACCATGTTGCTCCAGGGTGCTAGATCTCAAAGCTACCATGGCTCCTCTGCCTGCAGCGAGAGCTGTGCCCCGTCTTTGTGCACTCCCTCGTCCTGCATCACCCCTGTGCCCTGGCCCTAATTCTGGTGGTGCCGGAGCCAACGGTGGATTGCGACGAGATGTTGGATCGGTGCAAGGATGTAACGCGGGGCTTAGCCGACTAGGCCATGGTAGCAAAAGTCGCTACCATAAGAGGTTGTGTATTGCTTATCAATGCTTCATAAGCCCTTCTTAGCCTATTCCACATTAACCGGCGTTGTATTCAACCCGGCTTTAACCGCAGTTTTACCTGCACATCTTAATCCATTTTAACCGGCAGGGCTTGCTCGCATTCGGTCAGAAGCAGCCAATTACTGGTCATGCCGCATGGTTATCCGCGGTGACTTGCCACGTTGCCGCGCGCGGGAGCAATCCTGCGCGCCGACTAAAAACCGCCGTAACAACTGTTGCGCTTCAGCCTCCTCCTGCCTCTGCTTGGCCTCGGCCTCAGCCTCCTGCCGTAACAACTGTTGCACTTCAGCCTCCTCTTCCAGCTTGGCCCTGGCTTCAGCTTGCTGCTTGGCAGCAGCCACAATTTGTGGACCCATCCACTTTTGTGCCCTCTGGGCCTTGGCCGGTGCCTCAGCCTTGTGCTTGGGCTGGGGCTCAGCTTGCTGCTTGGCCTGGGCCTCGGCTTGCTGCTTGGGCTGTGCCTCGGCCTCTTCAGGGTAGAGGAAGCGCAAGACTTTGGGTGGCATGTTACCAAGCTCCCATGAATGCTTCCCATCATGGTCAGCAAGGGACATGTAGTGCGCGCTCGCCTTGTGTGCATCTGTGTTGCCGATCATCACATGGCCAGCAGGTTGTGCGTTGTCGCCAATCAGGTACACAAGTTTGATGTACTTCTTTTCTTTGTCGGATGCGTTGAAGTACCTCCCATCTTCACCTTGAATGAGTTTGTCCTTTTTCTCCACATCCAAGCGGTACGTCTTAACTCTTTTGTTTTCCCAAAGCTGGACAATGCCGATGCAAATGGCGAGCGTCGTAGCCATGACTGTCATTTAAAGTTCATCCGCATAAACACCCTCGTAAGCAAACAACTTGAACAGAGTGGCAACACCCTCTTCATTGTCTTGTGTCAGAGCTGACTCCCACCCTTGTTGTTCTGCATACTTTTTGTAGTCCTCGCCCATGTCAAAACCCTAAAAGGCGCGAAACTTCCCCAGCACATCCAGATGTACCTGTGCTGCACACATCTTGCGCAGCTTGACAGGTTGTTCCTTGTTGACAGCTCATTCTGATCATCGTCCAGCCTAGCGTGTCGTCAAAAATCTTCATAGCTGGTTGAGTTCTCACGTCGCAGGCATGCCGCACTTACGCTTGGTCGCGACTGAGCGATGCAGTAGTAAAAGCAATTGCCATCGTCATAAGAATTGAAAAGCCGCAGGCGTGACTGGAGCAAGCAACTGGCCACTCAACAGTGCCTTAGAACCCGTGCTTGCAGGGGGAAGACCAGTCGGCCAACGAACAACAGCAGAGGTACCGGCTTCATGTTCAAGGCCGTAATCCCCGAGGTTAATACCCCTAGCAGCTGCCTCCGGATCACATAACCTGAGCTGCGCATCCACGTATTTTCGTAGCTTGACCCTCCATTCTTTGTTAAGCGCAGCCGCATCAGGTTTTCACAGACCATCCTGAATCCAGATCAACAGCTTATCCCATGAAGGGAGTTTCTTGCTCTTTTCGTTTTTCAGACCCCTCCACTGAGATAGTTTCTTCACCCACTGTTCCTTCGCTTTTTTGAAAACGTCTTTATCGGTCAATGTTGCCTCGAGGACTTTTGTAACGATGCTCGTGCTCACATACACAGCACACAAGTCATACAACACATGTGTGCACACTGAGCACAGTCTTCACACCGGAACCTTGCCTTCCCTCGCGCATACGCATGCGTTGAGCGCGCACACGCACACGAACACTACTACTTCTCACACCAAGCAAGAACGCAGCAGTGTGCCTTGGATCACGCCTCTCTCAAGCATACACCAGTATACTCACAGCAGAGAGCAGAAAGCAAAGTTGGTTGTATTACACAGGATTTTTCTATTTATACCAGCACCAAAACTAAGCAGGTTAATAACCAGGCATTTTGTTCATGATTTATCAAATCTAAAGGACTGTATAAGTGCAGGCTGCTGCCCCTCGCGTCGGGTACCTTTCACGCGGCAGCTGACTGTGCACTCCGCGTCGTAAGGTACTGCACAGCAGGTAGCTGACTGCGAAGTCCGCGTCACCTGGCACAGTCTAGTCAGGTGTGACGTCACATGCCGCGGCAGTTACGACGCTATTGGCTCGGCGGCAAGCACGTCGCAGGTTGGCAGCTGCTGGCGAAGGCGAAGTCGCGCGCTGCAGTAGAGCCGGCGCCAGAAGGGCCCAATAAAGCCTTACAGAACCCTTTACTAAGCCAGAAAAGGGTAAAACACATATTATACATGCACTAAAATATGGAAAAGGGTCCAGGCTGTTACACCCCTTCCCCCCTGGGGAAGCTTCGCCCTTGAAGCTGACGAGTGCCTCCCTTGGCCTTTTACTCCTGCAAAATCTGTTCGGCGTTGATGAAACTCTCCTCGGGTTCGTACGTTGCCTCGTGCATGGGATAGCCGCGCCACTTTACCGAATACTTGCGCACACCTCCCACCAGCTTATCCTTGACAATTGCCTCTACCTCCCACTCAGCTTGGCCCTCACGAACTAAAACGGAGGCGGGCGAAGTGGCGGCTCCCCTTTGTAAGCTTTAAGGAGCGAGACATGAAAAACGGGGTGCACGTGCATAGTACCGGGCAGCTCCAGCTTGTACGCTACCTCTGAGATGACCTTGATTACATTAAAAGGCCCCAACCATAGCTTACTCAGCTTGCACACACTTGTGACCAGCTGCACATGCTTCGTAGAGAGCATCACACGATCACCCTCCGAAAAGATAACATGCTTGCGATGTGCATCGGCGTATTGCTTTTGCCTATTTTGTGCCATAATTAGAGCCTCACAAGCTGCCTTGGTATTGTCTGCACACCTCACAAGAAAGCCATCCACGGCCTCCACGTTGGAGCTTTGCATGCTAGTCACCCACGCCGTCAATGGCGTCAAAGGATGTTGCCCGTAGTTTATGAGGAAAGATGTCACGCCCGTGCTTGCACTTATGTGGTTGTTGACGGTGAACTCGGTCAGCTCCAGCATGTCTCCCCAATTGTCTTGACGGCTGTTCACATAGTACCGTAACATGTCCTCGCTCACGCGGTTGGCGCGCTCAGTTTGGCCGTCTGTTTCGGGGTGGTACGCGGTGCTGAACTTTAAGCTCGTGCCTAGAGCTGAGTAGAGAGCTCTCCAAAAGTTGCTAGTAAACCGCGGTTCTCTGTCACTTACATTGCTCCTTGGAAGGCTATGACCGCACCACATGCTTGATGAACAACTTGGCAGCCTCAGGAGCCGTGCAAGTCTCCGTACTACGGAGTGTAGTACATGGCGCCAATCGCACCATTTTGCTGGTCTTGTCCACAAACACCAAGATAGCATCATGCCCTTCGCGTGTACGTGGCAGCCCCGTAATGAAGTCGAGAGTAACTTGCTCCCACTTCGTCAAAGGTATCGGCAATGGTTGGAGCAGCCCGCTGGTGCGTTGATTGCTCGCCTTCACCCTTTGACAAGTGTTGCACAATGCCACATAGTCTTTAACATCACGATGCATCTCCGACCAGAAAAATCTCTGTTTCAACAAGGCCAACGTCCGTTCCAGCCCTTGATGACCAGCCATTGGCATGTCATGCGCTTCTCGCATCAATGCTACGCGCATATGCGCAATGTTGGGTATGTACATGCAATCGCCATGCCATAGCAGCCCCTCCTTCAATGCCTAAAGGCCACTATGCTCAGACCCAGTCTCCAGCGCCTTGATAGTCTTGTCACCTACCGCGTCCTCGTGCAACAAGGCTCGGATCTGATCCAACCACGCGGGCTGCACTAGCACCACCGTTTTGAGCGCATTGAGTTGGCAACTCAACGCGTCCGCCACCTTGTTTGAAGAGCCGGGCTTGGCGACTTCACTTCAAAGTCAAGGAGTTGGAAGAACTCAAGCCAACGAGCTTGACGACGCGAGAGATGAGGCTAGGTTTAAAGGTACCTCAATGGCGAGTGGTCCGTTTCAAGTGTGAAGCGCTTGCCTTCAAGGAAACAACGCCATTGCCGTAGCGCTAGCACCTGCGCTAACAATTCCTTCTCATGAACGGGGTAATTGAGCTCAAATCCGCTCATCTTCTTGCTGGAATAGGCCACCGGTTGCAAGCCGTTGCCGTGATCTTGCTGCAAAAACGCCCCAATGGCCTTGTCGGACGCATCGCACGCCACCACAAAGGGCAATTGCATGTTGCGATGCAGCAGCACGGGAGTCGTTGTTAGGGCCGCTTTCAAGTCAAAAAATGCCTTTGTTGCAGCCTCCGACCAGCTCCAAGCCACCCCCTTTCTTAGCAACGCCGTCAATGGTGCCGCCAAGTGCGAGAAGCCCTTCACAAACTTGCGATAGTAGCCGGCAAGCCCTAGGAACGACATGACCCCCTTCACGTCCTTTGGAGTAGCCCAATTGCGCATCGCGGCAATCTTGTTTGGGTCCGCCTTCCTTGCTTGGATACAATGTGGCCAAGGTACTCTACCTCCTCAAGCAAGAAGCGGCACTTGTTGAGCTGAGCAAACAACTTGTGTAGACGTAAACGCTGCATCACCTTGCATAGCAACACCACGTGCTCCCTGTTGCTCTTCGTGTACACAAGGATGTCGTCGAGGTACACTAGCACACCCTTGCCGATCAGATCAGCAAAGACCTCAATCATCAAGGTTTGAAAGGTTGCCGGAGCGTTTGTCATGCCAAAGGACATCACCAACCACTTGTAGTGGCGGTAGCGAGTGTTGAAAGCCGTCTTCTCAACGTCTTCAGGTGCAACACGGATCTGGTGGTAGCCACCAGCTAGGTCCAAGCTTGAGAAGAACTCGGCACCCTCGAGCTGCTCCAACAACTCATCAATGCGTGACAAAGGGAACACATTCTTCTTGGTGATGTTGTTGAGTGGCCGATAGTCGATGCACATGCGCAAGGCTCCGCTCTTCTTGCGTACAAATAGGATAGGTGCACCGTAAGGAGACTTGCTGTGCCTAATGTACCCATGTTGTAGAAGGTCCTCGACTTGGTCCTCGCCTCTTCGAGCTCAGCTGGAGACAATATGTACACCGGTCTGTACGGCGGCTTGTGCACGCCCTCTATCAGCTCCACACGGTGATCAACACTTCGCGTGGGTGGCAGACCAGCTGGTAGCCCATCCATCATGACGTCTTTGAACTCCTTAAGCAATTTCTGCACCTCGGGGTCCTCCGAACTCTCCGCAACAGTGCCGACCAGCTCCAAGTCCGACTTGGGAGGTGTCTCACGCACCATGCACAGCCATGCATCCTTCACATCGTTCTCGGACCAGATCTGCTCCACCTCGGTCTTAGAAACTCGTGACACCAGCTCCGGAACCTCTCCCCTTGAGCTAGAAGCATGTTGTGGTGCAGCTTGCTGGCGCGCCTTCGTGTCGTGCGCGTCACGCGTATGCAGCACATTGCTAGCAGCATCGACGCAGCTGACACGCTCTTGAACCACACACTCGCCTTGCATTGAAGTATTAAAGCACACTAAAACCTCACCACCGGCTTCTGGGGCAGCGAGCACGCGCTTCCCCCAATCAATTGCGGGGTTATGTGTCCAAAGCCAAGGCAGCTTAAAAATGCCATTAAAGCCATTGTTCAGCTCGATGCAGCAAAAGCGTAGACATCTTTCATCATCCCCACGTGCATCTCAAGCTCTTTGCTTTGCTTAGAAGCTCCTCCTACTGGCGCATAGCCGTCCGCTAGAGCCACCGAGCCAGTATTTGCCCATGACAGCCACTTGTGCCGACGCGCAACCTCACGACTCATAAAGTTGCTATTCGCGCCGCAATCCACTAGCATCTTACACTCCATCCAAGGCCCATTGCCCTCCCGGATCTGAGCCATGACTGCAAACAGCTGCCTCGCCTTGTCGGGCACACGAACCATACCGCTTTGCATTGCCGTTGCGCACATGCCGCCAATCGTCAACGATGCTTCCACGCCAGCCGCTGGACCTTCAACATCATAGTGAGGCTGCATCACCACCCCAGTAGGAGCCTCTTCAGCTACTGAGGTGAGCCGTTTCCCGGCTGTAACATATCCTCCTCCACCATGTTCACGCGTCCACCGCCGCGAGCGTTGCGGGCATGTGCAGCAGACTTTGCTTTGAAGATGGGGCAGCTAGAGCGCACATGATCAGCGGAAGAGCACTCCCAACACTTCCGAACTGCCTTGGAATCTTCTCGACCCCTTGTCCCCTTCTTGGAGACATGGAGAGCACCCAACTCCATTGGAATTTGCCCTGAGCCAGCCCCATGAGCTGCTACAGCTCCCGAACCAGCCCCAACAGATGCGTACGAGCGATACGAACCTCCACGAGACTGATTGGAGTGTCCACGATCAGCGTATTTGGCAGTCCTCTTGAAGTACAACACGTCCGTACGCTCGGCGATGCGAATGGCCTCCGCGAGAGTCTTCGCGTCACGAAGCTCAACTTCCTTGCGACAAAGAGTCTTCAACCCGCGCGTGTAGCGGTCTAGTTGCTCCTCCTCAGTCATGTTGGGTACGGAGAGCACAAGACGCTGAAACGCAGAGGTATAGGCCATCACGGACTGTGATTGCACAAGCGTAGAGAGCTGGTCGCGTGCCGTCTTCACACTCTCCACCGGTACGAACTGTTTGTTCACCTCAGCAGCCAGCTCAGCCACGGTAGTGAAAGGAACCTCAAGACCAGCTTCCACACGAGCACAACGATAACGCCACCACACAAGTGCAGCTCCCTGAAAGAAAGTAGCAGCCACATCGACACGGAGATGTATGGGTACCTCGGTGAGCTTCAACCATGTCGAAATGGCAAACACCCACTCCTCAACACAATCACCGTCCCTTTGACCCTTGAATGACTTTGGTTTTGGTAGCTTCGCATGATGAGAGGCTGATGGAGCAACCACCGGAGCTGTAACGGACGCAGACGCGCGAGCTTGCGCCATGGCTTGTTGAAATTGTGCCGCTTGAGCTTGGGCAGATGCTTGGACACGTTGCAGCTCCTCATGAGCAGCCACCAGCACTTGCTGAAGCTCCACAACACGTGCATCATCCATGGTAGCGTCCATAAATAAAAAATACCTCACACACCAAAGAGTTCATATCCCCTTAAAACAAGAAAGCCAACCACTCAAAGGGCTCCGATACCACTGTAACGATGCTCGTGCTGCTCACATACACAGCACACAAGTCATACAACACATGTGTGCACACTGAGCACAGTCTTCACACCGGAACCTTGCCTTCCCTCGCGCATACGCTTGCGTTGAGCGCGCACACGCACACGAACACTACTACTTCTCACACCAAGCAAGAACGCAGCAGTGTGCCTTGGATCACGCCTCTCTCAAGCATACACCAGTATACTCACAGCAGAGAGCAGAAAGCAAAGTTGGTTGTATTACACAGGATTTTTCTATCTATACCAGCACCAAAACTAAGCAGGTTAATAACCAGGCATTTTGTTCATGATTTACCAACTCTAAAGGACTGTATAAGTGCAGGCTGCTGCCCCTGGCGTCGGGTACCTTTCACGTGGCAGCTGACTGTGCACTCCGCGTCGTAAGGTACTGCACAGCAGGTAGCTGACTGCGAAGTCCGCGTCACCTGGCACAGTCTAGTCAGGTGTGACGTCACATGCCGCGGCAGTCACGTCGCTATTGGCTCGGCCGCAAGCACGTCGCAGGTTGGCAGCTGCTGGCGAAGGCGAAGTCGCGCGCTGCAGTAGAGCCGGCGCCTGAAGGGCCCAATAAAGCCTTACAAAACCCTTTATTAAGTTAGAAAAGGGTAAAACACATATTATACATGCACTAAAATATGGAAAAGGGTCCAAGCTGTTACAACTTTCGTGACAGGTTCTTGCTTGATAGGTTCCTTTTGCTGCTCTTATTGATTCAGCTCGTTATCTGTTTGTAGTGATTAGTGTGAGCATGCGTTAGAACATGCGTTGAGATGCTCAGCTTTACCAACCCTTAATTACCTGCAGGCGGAGAGGTGCCGACTTCATGTTCAAGCCCGTAATCCCCGAGGACAATACCCCTAGCAGCTGCCTCCGGATCACAAAGCCTGAGCTTGGCCTCCATAAACTTCCGTAGACTGACCCTCAAGTTCTTCGTAAGCCCAATCAAGTCCGGATTAGTGCTCAAGAACTCCTTCACTAAGTTTTGCAAGAAATCCCATCAATGAATTGGGGTTCCCTTGGGTTTGCCCGTCGTCTCCTCCTCCCTTCGCCTCCGCCATTTTGCGAAGATGCTTTCCCAACAAGTCTTGTGCCGGCAAAAACATATGCACCTGTTAATGTGTTGCCGACATGTTGGCAACGAATAGAGTAAGCATGCATTAAAATGGTCAGGTTAAACAATGCTAAGCTACCTGCAGTTTTCATCTTGCAGGGTTCCTGCCAGACAGGGTCCTTCTTAGCAGGTTTCTTCTTGTGCTCTGGTCCCTTCGGCTTCTTGTCTGTGTGCATGACCATTGTGAGCACGTATCAGCAATCGTCACGCTGAACATTGGTACATTACCTGTAGGCTGAAAGCAGCCATTGAGAACGAGCTTTCGCTTGGACATGATGAACACCTGAGGAAAGCCTTACAGGAAAAAACAAGCACACACAGTATAAGCAACATGAGCAACTGAGCCTGAGAAGGGCTTACGCCAGAGGCTGCCTTTCTGCTGATCTGCTCATAATTAACACACTGCAAGAAGTAGACATGCAAACACAAGGCTGCCTTTCTGCGCATTCTGAGCATGCAAACAAGCTGAAAATTGCATGCTAAAATGGAACAGCTCAAGAAGTTGAGCAAGAGGTGGACTTATGCACGAGGCCGCCCCTCTGGTCAGCATGCAGACAAGCTGAAATCTGCATGCTGACATGGAACACCTCAAGAAGCTGAGCAAGAGGTGGACTTACGCACGAGGCCGCCCCTCTGGTGAGCATGCAGTGGTAGCTAACAACATAGACAACATGTGCGAAATGCTCAAACAGGCATGCATAATGAGCTAAGAATTAACACACTGCAAGAAGTAGACATGCAGACACACAAGGCTGCCTTTTTGCGCATTTTGAGCAGGCAGACAAGCTGAAAACAGCATGTTGAAATGGAACAGCTCAAGAAGCTGAGCAAGAGGTGGACTTACGCACGAGGTCGCCCCGCTGGTTAGCATGCAGACAAGCTAAAAACTGCATGTTGAAATGGAACAGCTCAAGAAGCTGAGCAAGAGGTGGACTTACGCACGAGGCCGCCCCTCTGGTTAGCATGCAGTGGTAGCTAACAACATAGACAACATGTACGAAATGCTCAAACAGGCATGCATGATGAGCTGAGAATTAACACACCGCAAGAAGTAGACATGCAGACACACAAGGCTGCCTTTCTGCGCATTTTGAGCATGCAGACAAGTTGAAAACTGCATGCTGAAATGGAACAGCTCAAGAAGCTGAGCAAGAGGTGGGCAAGATGACCGGATACAAGCATCACCCATGTGATACCTTTAACACTCCCACGCGGGCAGTTTGGTCTTCAACACCTCCAACACATTCGCAATCCTTTCTTCTCTTCTTCTTCCGAACGATGGCACAGAAGCTCTTTACCTCCTCTTGCTCCAGCTCCTCCACGCTTCCCACCAAAGCTTGAAACTTATTTGTAGAGAACACCTTGTCCTTCACAGCAACTCGGGCCCCTTGGTTGGCCTTCAACTTCTTGCCCATGTCTCTGTGATGCTCTTGATGCACATGCTCCTTGCTAACCTTCACTTGCTGCACCTTGCTCACCAGCGCTTCCTTGTAGCTCTTTGCAGCTCCCACGGGCTTCGAGCTTCTTGTGACAGCAACCTTATGTGCCTCCTCCTTGTTGCCATGACCTTGTGGTGTATTAAACGCTGTCTTCTCGACCACCCTTGTTTTTGCAACAACCTTGTGCGCACCGTCCTCCTCCACATAGTAGAGTCCATCCCTGTTGATGCCTACTACATGCGTGACACCGCCAAGCTCTATACGAGCCTTGTCCGCATCAAACACAGCCCTTGCACCAACTATCGTGGCTCTACGTACTGAGAACATACTAGCACATGCACCTGGCACATACAGTACATCCCTAAGCACAACCTCCTTCACCATACAACCAACCTTGAACCTCAGATTGGCATCTCCCTTTGCAACAGCTTCCAGCATCTGCCGGTTCCCAAAATCCACCGTAACTGGCTCAGGTAAAGGAGTGAGGTTGGTGAGCTTGCTCCTGTCGCTCGTAAGGTGTCTGTTTGCTCCCGTATCCAGCACCCACCCAAGATACTCCGCTTCCTCATCCGATGCATGGAAAGCAACCGCATGCTGCTCATGCTCACCATCAGCCTTCTTCACCTTAGGACAATACCACTGGATGTGACCACGCTCCCCGCAATGCCAACACTCCACGTTGCTGCTTCGTGTGCCCTTCTTCACATGCCTTGATGAAGTCGCGAAGGCCACATCACCTCCAGGTGCTCCCTCTTCATCATCGTCCTCCTTCCTCAAGCGTTGCTCTTCTTGAATAAGCATCGGTGTTACCCCATCCATTGACAAATCCTCCTTCCCAGACTCCAAGATAGTGACAACATCCCAAGATAGTGACAACAACCCTGTACTCTTTGGGCAAACCTGAGAGCACAGCCCACACCACCTCAACTTCCTTGAGCTCGTGGCCAACACCCAGCAAGTCCCTCCACAACGCCTTCGCTCGCGCCATGAACTTGACAATGGGCTCCCCGCCCTCCTTGCGCAATGAGTTGAGCTCCTGCCTCAGCTGCAGTCTCCTCGCCATGTTGCGCGACTTGAAGTGGCTATCCAGCTTCATCCAAAGCTCCTGTGCACTCTTGCAATCCTTCACCAGCACCAGGTAATGATCAGCCATGTGCAAGCCTATTCAAGATAATGCTTTTCTCCCTTGTGTTGCCCAAACACTCCCTTCGCCTACAGGGACTGCCTCCGCCGGATCCACATACTTCCACAACTCCTTGTGAGCTAGTAGTAGCTCCATCTTCACGCTCCATATGTTGTAGTTGTCAATGTCCAGTGGTTCAATTGTGAACTTTAAGCCGTCCATGCTTGTGGCCGTAGTTGCCCCTCTGCTACTTGCAGACCTTACAACCTACTTCACACCAAGCAACTACAGCTACTCACACAATCGTAATACACTCCATCAACCTACACAAGCATGTGTGGGCCCATAACGTGTTGACATACACACGTGCAAGTGACACGCCAACAAGATCAGCACAAGAGCATGGCTGCTACATAAATGCCATACAAGTCCAGGGTTTTATACCCCGCCAGTTTCTACACACGTCTACATTTGCAAGCACCGCGTGCACAATACTCAGCCTTTTAACGCGGAGTTGCGCTGTTTAGCTCACGACCAGAGCTTTCCAAGCTAAGCCACGCCTGCTAAGCTTACGTATTTACAAAGCTACGCGGTTTCTCCCAACGCTCTACTCAGCATCTGGTCCGGAGTCCGTCCTGGCTCGACTGTCTTGCTAAGTCCGAAGTCCACGTGCTCAGCCCATACCTTCGACTCTCGACTCCTGTGTGGAGGGCAAGCTGACCGGATACAAGCATCACCCATGTGATACCTTTAACAAGAGGTGGACTTACACACGAGGCCGCCCCTCTGGTTAGCATGCAGACAAGCTAAAAATTGCATGCAGAAATGGAACAGCTCAAGAAGCTGAGCAAGAGGTGAACTTACGCACGAGGCCGCCCCTCTGGTTAGCATGCAGTGGTAGCTACCAACATAGACAACATGTAACGGCACATATAACGGCATGTGCAGCACCTTGTTGGGAGCAGTGTCAAAATCTTAAAGCAAGCCAACCTGAAGCTACAAGAGAGCGCCTCGTCAGGGGTGTCGGACCCATTAAAGGATCTACAACAACCTAACGAGAACACAACACTAGCACAGCAGCAACCCACCGCCGCCGCCGACCTCGCCAACCACATCGCCCTTGCCGCCCAGCCTTGCAATTCTGCTCAATCTTGAAATTTTCGGACTTACACCAAAACCTAATTCATAAGCGTAAAATGTCATATTATACATCGCGCGCTGTAGATTGCGTCACGCTATCTATATACGAGTGTGCAAAACACGCTGACATGATGTCAGTGCCATCACAGATGGGCCATAAAATTTCTTAGTGTGCATCACGGATTGCAGCGCGCGTCACGCTTTCTATATACCGTATATAAACCATCACGTATATAATATACGTGATGGTTGAACTGTACCTGGAGTGTGCAGGACAGGCTGACATGATGTCAGTGTCATCAGTGATGGGCCATCATGGACCATCACCTTTAACGCAATACCGCCGGCATCCCTAACCCTAATGTTTTTGTTGTTGTAGTTTGCAAGGTTGTTGGCGGGGAGCTTGCTGTGGTCGGCGGCGAGGTTGTCGTGGTCGGCGGCGAAAGCGTTTTTAAAGTTAGAAGGTTGTGGGCGGCGTGGGCGGCGGCGAGGTTATTGAGGTCGGCGGCGACGGCGGCAGCAGCAATCCTGGGTTGCCACAGAGCTACTTAGGCATATATGTGCAAGCCTGCATGCATGCACGTTTGTGCGCGCGCGTGTGTATGTGTATTGGTGGGTCGCTGAGGCAGGCTTGTAAGCCCTCAATGACCTGCCTTGTGGTTGTAACTTATGGGAATGTGTGCTGGTGATTCACTGGGGCGGCATGTAAGCCCTTAATGTCCTGCCTTGTGGTTTTGTTCTTGCGAATGTGTTGGTGAGTCGCTGAAGCAGGCTTGTAAGCCCTCAATGACCTGCCTTGTGGTTTTTGCTTCTGGGAATGTGTGTTGGTGATTCACTGGGGCGGCATGTAAGACCTCAGTGTCCTGCCTTGTGGTTTTATTTCTTGAATGTGTGTGTGTAGCAAGAGGCCGTGGCCTGCTCTGTCACTCCGCTGTTGAACTCTTTATCTAAACAAGCTGACTACTGTTTGTGTCGTACAGGAGAACATGAGAGCCAAAGCCTACCATTGCAAGAATGGCAACGCTTTGGGGGCAACTTTCCTTGGCTTGGTAGGTTGAACACGAGGTCAGTTTGTGGACGCAATCGCTTTGGCATTCCATCACAGCATTTGTGCAAATCTGCCAATGCATGCCACTTGTTGTTGCAGGACAGCGCTGCCATCAACGATGCCTCAATCCAATGCGACGCCGACCAGACAGATATGTGCCAGTCACATGAATGTGCGTGTGTATGAGTTGGTGAGGCACTGGGGCGACATGCAAGTCCTCAGTGTTCTGTGTGTGCTTTGTGTGTGAGTTGGTGAGCTGCTGGGGCAGTTGATTGCAAGCCCTCAGCGTCCTCCCTTGTGTGTGTGCGCGCGCGTGTATGTTCTCCAAAACTTTGTGGACTGTTCCATTACACCGCAGCTTGACCACAGGATAAGTTCGTAGCAGCAGTCCGTTGTGTGGGTTTGCCAAAGTTAGCTGCATGCAAAATTATTTTGTGTTCCAACAGTTTGAAGAGCGCAAGCCGCTTTGCCTTGCAGGCTGTGCTATGGCCATGAGGCAATTTATACAGGGCTCTGAAAGGCATCCTTCCACACGGCCTGTAGTTTATGCTTGAATGCAGCAGCAGTAGATATGTAGTTGTATAGATGTGTAGTTGTTGTTGTGTAGTTATGTTTGTAGTATTTAAAGTTGTTAATGTGAATACGGTTGTGGCGGTTGCCTCTAAGCTGCCAATAATTCTACCATGTGGCCTTTGCGGTTGTTGTTTTTTATAATTACCTTTTTATATAATTACCTTTGTACTATTGCACACGATTCGACGTTATCAGCAAAGGCAATTGCACAAGCAACTGCAACATGCACATTTGTAGAAGTAGCAGCAGCTGAAAGGCAACCAGAGTTTAAATGCCAAACAACGCTCGTGTAGCACAACGTTCATCAATGATCGCTAGGAGGGTCGCGCGAGTAGGGAAAACACCATTGCATACCGGTGCCAGGCGCTGCAGAAGGTGCAGGGACTCTGGAGCCAGTGCCTACATTAAAACGTGCAGCAGTGTTGTTGTCGCACTCGATTACGAGGGGCACGGCAGCGGCGCCGTAGGTGCCCGCATCAATGACAGTGCGGGTAGGAAGAGGCGCATGAGAAGGCGACGGAGTAGGCTCGTGCACGGAGATCGCCACATATACTGCTGTGTGCACAGATGCTGCAATTGCAATATAGGTGCGCCATGAACACTTTCACGAGTAAAGAGCTCCCATTTGCGGAATTGCACCTGAAACAAGTGTGTAGATGAATACGCATATGTATAGGCTTTCCAATCACAGCAGGAGAGATACGCACAATGTATAGGCAAACTCAACCCAAGTTGCGCACACGGCATGGGCATGTATACATAAACATAGAATTAATTTTGGCGATTAAAGCAACTTGCGGCCGGAGCAAGCGACGCGACTGGGGTCCGACCAACAGCTGACGTGGATTTACCAAACAATCACTGGAAGTTACTGATTGCAAGGAACTTCTCGCACCAGGAATTGCACAGGTTTCCGCATAGCAAATACGCACCTGCGTACTTGTTGATTTTGTTTGTTGGCGGCGGCGGCGCTGTGGCGAGGTAAGCGGGCGTTGTCAGCTGTCTTGTCACACTGCTCGGCTACTAGTTGCATGCTGGCGGTTCGCTGCAACCAGCAAGTACAGCGTGTGTTGTGCTGCTAGCATGCACTACAATTTGCCTGCTAGCTTAGCTTAACTATCGCGTTTTCAGCTGCCAAGAAGCTGAAGGAGCTTCTACTCTGCAAGGTACACAGTGGTTTGGAAGCTGGATGCCTGTTTCGCAAGTTCACAACCATTAATTTGTGCATGTACATGCCATTTGCCTCCTAGCCTGCTGCAAAGCTTACCTATCTTGTGTTTAGCTGGCAAGGAGCTGAGAGACACTTGTTTGGCAAAGTACACAGTGGTTTGCTTGCTGTGACCTTGTTGACAATGTAAGAAGCATGTCCACATGGCTCAGCAGGTTTAGTGAGCTGAGTAAGGTGAGGCTTGTGGTGGAATAGGCTTGTGCACAAGTCAAACATTCATGTAATGCACAGGTGCAGTCGTCATGTCAGGCCGAACGTCTAGTGGGCAATCCAGCAAGTTCAGCGAACAGTGAGAAAACTTGGACATTGAGATATGGGGCAAAAATGCCGGTGAACTATCTGAGGAACAGCTTCAGCAAGAGTGGGAAAGCTGTGAGGAGACTGCGCACCTGCGCGATATGGAGCCCTCAGCAATGGTGTTCTCAGGAGTGAGCAATTTTATATATGCAACCTCCTGCTGCTGCAACTTGTTTCAAGTGCGCTGTGCTTTGCACAATCAACGACGCTGACATTGTATTAGCGCAACACGCTGTGGCATACGCGCTGCTAGTGCTGTGCAGGGTGTGAAGATGCTGCATTTGCGAGGAAAGAATCACTTAAAGGTTCGCCGCAACATCACTAAGTTGCAAGACAAGAACAGGGTGTGCTTCGGGTACTGTGGTCTGAAACGGAGGAAGACCCAAAGGGAGCAGCTTCCATTTAGGTATGCTCTTGCAGTGGAATGCTGGCTTCTGCTTCATCCCGATCTCAACTACGAGAGGTTGTTATTGGAAAGCACTTCCACCATGACATCAAATGTCGTGCAATTGTATGAGCTTGGAAGGGTTTCTATCACATTGTGTTTTAGCCACAACCAGATGCTTCCTGCGTAGGCACACGGCAAGATCCAGGAGCATTTGATCAACTCGAAGGCATACGGCATACCCGAGAAGAAAGAGAAGCAGAAAGCAAAGACTCGCAACATTACAGGGAGATGATGGAGAAGGCTTTAGCAGGGGGATATGAGCCAAAGCGCAAGGGACCGCCCAGCGACAAGAACAACAAAAGGTGTGTCATGTAGTGACTGAGGTGTTTGTGCAATGTAGCTGTCTTGAGTGCCTTTGACACGTGCTTGATAGCAGGCCAACAAGAAGAAGCCCAAGAAGTAAAAAGAAATGGATTTTGCCAGCGATGACGAGATTGCCACCTCACAGGGTGAGCTACGGTGTGCACAAAGTTGCCATTATAAATGGTTGTGTTGAGAACAACGCTTTGTGTTTGGTGGTGCCATATGCAGGTTGTGAGGTGTGTATGATGACCCCTTGTAATTGCACGGCGCCCACGCGTTCACATCCCGCCAGCGACGCCAGCGACGACCGAAATGGAACATCGCAGCGTGAGCATGTCTTGGGCCCGCAGGCAAGAGCACTGTATGTATATGAACACTTTTGTAATCGGTGCCTTGGGTATGCGATAGGTAACAAGAGAGGCGCTGCACCACAACCCACAAGTTCGCAGGTCAGATGCCTCTCATCATTATGTGAGGAGCCCAATGCTTATACTGTCCTGTACATGTGTTCATGACCATTGTGTTCAGGCACCTGCCAAGCAGGGTGCTGATGTGCATAACACCATCTCCGCTCTCAAGTTATGTTACACAGAGGTGATCAAGTATAAGGTTAAAAGTTTCGACACAAGAACGCAACTTGACAATGAACTTGGCTGCTACTATGACATTGCGGCCATGCCTGAAGTTGTAGCTGACTTCATGCTGTTGGCAGGAGCCTGGGGTGAGTAGCCTCAAGAAGACAGCAAACAAGATTGCTCGCTTCATTCCGGCTCCCAACAAGTCCAAGGAGGTAGGCCCATCAACTGCACAGGAGAACATCTTAAAGAAGTAGCATGATCAAGGCAAGCAAAAGGAGGTAATATAGCATTATCGTATGCGATCTCATGCTTGTCATCTTGCTCAAGCCACACGCTGCTGCGCGCATGCCTGCCTAGTGATGCTACACTGGAACAAGTGTTATGAAACTGCGTGGCAGGTTGAGCCATCATATTCGGAGATGTCCGAGCAAGGCTCTGCGTGTGTCAATGGCAGTGATGACAGCAATAACGACGACGAATCCCAAAAAGTATGTTTTGCTGGGGACGTGCACGTGCGTGTACGAGAGCGTGCGTGTGTGTGAGTGTGCCAAGATGTGTGAACACAATGTCATTTGCATGCCACAAGTGCGGTCCACACAGGATGACCTGAGCGACAAGGATGACACTGCGCCAGGGATGAGCCAAGGCAGTGAAGTGAAGCTGTACATTGATGGTTACGAAGATCCAGTCGGGGAGGCGCACGCGAGCGATGTCAACCCTGAAAGCAAGTTCAGTGGCAAGAAGATTGGGGAGGACAATGTGGTGGTCTAGTATGCACGCAGTCTTGCTAAGGCGAGGACTAGACGTCCCCGAGCAGGGGAAGAAGAGGTTGTGCCCCTTTGCCCATCTCCTTCAAGCGCAGTGGGGTTGGAGTGGAGGTGACCCACTTGAAAGGTGACCGTAAATGTGTTGGTTTGCGTGTGCTTGCTTGACGACGTCAAAATTGTTCCGGTGGCAGGAATGGTGACTGTGTGGTTGATGCGTAAAATGCGAGCCAGGGTTGTTGCTGCTCTAGCCTGCTAGGTTGATGAAGGCTATTAAGATGAGGGAGCAGCCAGCGAAGTAAGGCACCACGCGCGGGAGGGGCCGTGGGAACCGAAGCAGGGGGGGTGGGAAGGGCAGCCGGGGCGGTCGTGGGCGAAGCAGGAATTAGTCATCAGCACAGGCTAGGATAGGAGGTTCGGTTGCTGCTATTGTGGTTGCTGCGGTGCATTGGGTAGCATACATACCTAGAAACAGTACTGAATGCGATTTGGGGCCACCTCACATTCAGCTGACCTTATTAGAAACATTCACGGGCTCTAGGAGTGAATGCTCTGCAGAGTGAGGACTACACAATCAACAGCAATGTGGTAATGTGATGAATATTAAACGCAGCAGGTGATCTTCCCCCATGTCTTGCTGCGTTCAGACAGAGAGTAGCACGTAAACTTTCACATCATTTCAAAGTAAATACTGGTAATAGCAATTGGTCACCACCAGGTGATCATTCACCCCTGCAGCCTGTGAATGTTAACACTGTTATGCATGGACATTGATATAGTCACAGCAACCCACAATCAGACAGATAAACTGCATGTTTACCTCTGGAATGTGTAAACATTCGCACAGAATTAGGACTTAGTGTGTATGCTGCCTTCTAATCATTCACCGCCGGACATGATGAATATTCACATACAAATAGAAACTGAATACATTCACCGCCGAATTCAATGAATGTTGAATAGCACACTTCATTGCTAAAGAACGTAAATGTTCTGGTGATTGAGCAGAGTCATGAGCAGCCCTGTGAGTTTGATTGCAATGAAGACTCACCAGCAAAAGACATAAACATTCACATACAAACAAGGTGAATGTTCAGAATTTTGGGGGTCCCAAAATTAGGCGTGTAGCAAGATCCGGGGGGACACTTTTTGCAAATGGCTTCGGCGCTTCAAAGTTATAAAAACGGGCCTAGGATAGGCTGAAAACAGCTATTATTGCAATTAGCAAAAGATTTTATCTCGAATGCACATCAAACTTATCATAAATACTGAGTTAATTCCTACATGAAGACATGATGATATTTACACTACTTGCAACTTTTCAAGATACATGAAGTGACATCCACGGCAGCACATTATACACGGAAAACATGATTTCACATCCACTACAACAACTTGCATTACCTGATAAACAATCCACACTTAGCCAAACAAATGTACAACCCTAGCTAATTTACTTCACAACACCTTAAGGATGGCCTCATGCAGCTCTTCCCGTATGCGAAACAACGACTCCCTTATACATTTCCATGTCTTCAGCCTGAACTTACGGCGGGTAAGTCGTTCACTCTTGGACTCCCGCTCCAACGATAATCTTGTACAGTAGGAAATATAGTTGGCTTGTGTGTGACGCTGTGTATGCTGTGTCGGATGCCCTTGTGTGTATAGAACTTACTCCTACGTAAAAAGATCTTTAAAGGTGTTGGGGCGTGCTTCTTATGCATGACAAGCACATTGCCATAGCTTAGCAAGTTCAAGATGCTCTGACTTTGCCTTAAACTAGTTGAGAAATAACACGCTCAGATGTGTTGCTTGAGTCATCAATGTCGTATCATATCGTGCATAAACGCAAACTCTACCTCAACTGCAAGTAGCTTGCACATAGTGTCAACTGATATAGTATATCTTGAAAATGACAAATTGCAGTTGATTGCAGTTGATGACATTAAAAGTTAGCATAACGTTGCACCAGAAGTGTCCCCCCGGATCTTGCTACACGCCATTACCTATGTCTCATGATAGCAACTTTTACTACCATGACCGAAATGGTTGTTACACCATTCCTTCAACAGCACATGTTTGTGTCTTGTTTGTATACATCTTTATAAGCAATACCTTGCAAGTGTTTACATCTAAAAGATTTGATCGACGTGCGCTATGCACAGAGACGTCTCTTCGAGCAACATTAAGGGTGAAACTAATGGTACATTGAAATCCGAGGTTGCGCACAAACTTGCATGTTGATAGCAGAATAAAAGCGCAAGCAGGGCCGTAATTGCGGCATGCGAGCATGCACCATTAAATAATAATCAATGCAAGCATCTTCAAGCATGCATTATTCACATATATTGCATGCGTTAAAGCTGCGTGTGCATATCACACTTTAAGTAGCTACTCATCAACAGATACTACTTATTGTCACATCTTTGTGCTCAGCCTAAACACTTTCCCTACTCATTAATGCACCGTGCATTGAATGCATGTGTGTGCATGCCGCGTAGTTGATCAAATGGGCATAACTCTTGTCCGTGACCGCCCCAAAAATGCCCCTGCCTTAAGCTCACGGCCATTCTGCACCGCGCGTCACCAGCAATACACAACCAGGTGACGCGTGATGCGCAATGGCATTGATCTCGGGCAGGGGCATGCTTTTTGGCAGTGAAGTAGTAGCAGCAATTGTGTGAACTCTAACTGCGCGCATGATGTCACGCGTGCATCCTGAGTGTTGCAATGCGCGCATGCATATTGCCATGGACGCGCATGCTGCCCAAGGTCCTTGGCAACGCTCTCCAGTGCTTGCATTTGACAGCAAAAGCTATTCATGTACAAGTAAGGCTCGCTTCAAACACTCAGTGATAATAATGCCATCGACTCACGTGGATACCGCCTGCCGATGTTCAAACTGAGAAGGCGTACACATTGTTGGGACCCTCAAAGATGCAGCCCTCAAACATGTCAGTTTTATTTATATTCTTGTATGCAATCAGAGTGATGTTACATTATGCTACATATAGCATACACATTTACATATATATACATGTGTGAACACATAAGTGTGTGCGTACGCACTTTTTTCTTGTCGTTTTGTTATTGCCTAATGTAGACTGCATATTAACGTCGGCGACTCAATGAGGATGACGTTACCGTAACTACATTGGGGTAGCGTGAATATCCATATGATATGTTTGCACTCACACGGATCGTCGATCAAATACAGCGTAAACACCATGGCCATTGATATAAACACAACATGCATGTGTGCTGTTAACATCATCAATACATAAATCGCATACCGTATATTGTGGTTAATGCTATTTAAACAATTATAAAGTAGTATGACTTTGCCAATGCTAATGTAATTGTACATGTCATTGCATATAAAACACATATTACATAAACTTGGCATTGCTGAGTACTTACATCATATGTGAAATTGTTATCAAGTTGATGCGCACATGCTTGTGCAATGCATATTAGCTTGATGCGCACATGCGGAATGTGCATGTGTGCGCATGCGGGTGGGCGCACGCACATGCGTGTGCTCTATTCCATGTGTGTGTGTGTTGTGTTACCAATATATGAAGTCTACGTTTATCACATTGCTTTGTCACTGTAGCATGCCAGTTGCCAAGCACACGGTACCACGTTGAGCAAGTACTATTTATGCCCAAGCTATCTGCCATTAATATCATAATTGCGCGCAAGTCGAGTGTTTCCACATTGATGCGTCATTACTACAAAAACATTGGCCTGGAAGTTGAAATCAAAACAACTACAATTGTGCAGCTGCGGATGTGCCTCATGATAATAAATGTGGCAGCGATGTCTACAACATTTATGCCTTGCTTAATATACACATGGTAAAGTATCTTTGCAACGTCATTGCCACTGCAATTGTGATTGCCATTCTGATTATATATCACATACATCACAATGATGGATAGCGTGTTTGTAGGGTGACAAGCACAAAAACTCGTCTGCTAATGATGTTTGATGCTGTTTGTCAGCACGATGTTGTGAACAAAAGTGGGCGTAGACACAGCAACCCTACACGGCAACCCTTCACGACCTCTAAGGACTTGCCGCTCCGCTTGAATGTGGAGACACGAAAGGCATCAATTGACATCTAGCAAACACCTCCTCCCGTTCCACAGCAAGGTACAAACACACACCGTGCCAATGCTTGTGATCTGTGCACACACCTAGCGGCGGAGCAAAGACCAGCGACGGCAGCCTGATGGTTGCTGCCGTTGGTCAGCTACATGCCTCTGAGCCATCAAAGGTCTTCCACGACACGCACGGCTTCTTCCGCTCTGGCTTACAATCTCCCAACACAAATGCTTCCACCACATTTGTCACAACAGCACCCGGTTGGTTGACAAGCCTTCCCCCCGCAACGAGTATCATCCGGCCCGTGGCTGATTGAATGAACGTCACGGCTGCGTTGGTTCGCGGCGTGGGCATTGATGGTAAAGTTTCTTCTTCATCTGCGCGGGGGCCTTTATTGGTGTCGTGTGAGGTTTGTCTTTGCCATGTGGATGTTTGGGTGAAGAAGTAGGTGTACTCCCCAACTTGTGCATACCGTGGAAGTCGGGGATGTTTGTGTGTGGTGGCGAGGTTTGGAGGAAGCCACAGGGATTTGGGGTTGCGGGGTGCGAGGGTGTCAATGCACTCAACATTGCGCGTGCAGTTGGAAGTATAGGGACTTAACACGCAGATCCGCCCACCCGACACAACATACCTGTCAAGGCGACTGGTTGTGATGAGTGCACAGGCAAGAAGCTGCACGCTTAACCACAACATAGCCACAACTATGACCACACACGCAAACATCCACCCACTCACGCTGCGTGGCCGGCGCATGCACACGTCGTGTTGGCTCCCGTTTTCTACTGCAAATCCCCAGTATCGTCCGCCTGCAGTATCTGAAACGTTTTTGTGTGTGTTGCACCATCTATGGCCGCCACTCCTCCTGTCAACACGGATACATGCTCGTTCCCACTCTCAGCGAGGCCGAAGCGGGTGCCAACACTTGCATTGGCGTGGGAGGCAACAACACGTTGTGGCTCGTGGCCCAGTTGAGCCGCACATGCATACATAGGTGATGATGTCGGCAAGTGGCAGTGTGTGCTCACCCACACGTGTGCTCGGGTGCATATCACAATTGCACACAGACGCGTAGTACACGCACACACCATGTGACAGGCACGCATGTGCATGCATGCATGCGTGCGCCGTTGGATGCACGCATGCTCGACGACCTGCAGGCATCCTCGCTAACAGATCACGTGTGCATACACCCACACGAAACACCCCATCCCAACTCACTTCCCATCTCCAACCATTGGAGGATGAGATACAATGTGACACTGTATCTCATCTCCCCATCCCACCCTACCTTTTCTATAGCTGGAACCCAAGCGGTGTGCGTGCGGGTGTATTGCCACATGTGCAGGTGACACTTCTTCTTCTCCTCGTTCCTCCAGTGCCATGAGGCTAGTCCAATGCGAGCGGCGTGGTGCTCGTCGTGTGTGTGTGGTGTGAGAGGTAGAGTTAGTTGGTGGCTTGACTCACTGTGTGAGTGTGGGACTTGTTGCTTTGCGTGGGTGGAGGTTAGCAGCAGCAACATCATTGGGAGGAAGGAAAGGCAAAGCAACAAGCGGCTGCTGGAGTGGGAGCTAATTGAGGTGGTTGGGGTGGTCATGGCGGCCACCGCCAGGAGTACCTACAACATAGATGGCGGCGATGCGTCTTGCAGCTGCGCTGTTGCAAAGGCAACATCACAAACAACACATAAGTGTTACCCGCAATTGACACGCTGCAATGCTGGTCAGGGAATGCGTGCGCTACGTACACAATGTGACATGCGTACAACGAACCATGACACGCACACACACACGCACACACACACGCACACACACACGCACACACACACACACACACACACAGAGCAAGAGGCCAAGGCCGCCTGCATATGTTGCACCCAACGCCGCCGCCGCCGCTTACCCGGGTGGCTTCTTTTCACCACAACTCAACTGTAGTTGTGGGCTTCAAGTAGGACACAATCAAAGAGACACATGTACATCCAACCGCCCAACCCAGCATCACTCTCTATTACTTGTCACACATTGTCAACCACATGTCTCAACCGGGCTTTGACGTAGCGTCCAAAGACGAAACACCTCCGGACTACACCAACACACTCATGCACACACAATGATGCATGCGCTTCTCCTCCTCCTCTCACACACACACACACACACTCAGACGGTATACATACAGAGCTACACTGAAACCAACGGCGAAGTCAAATCAGGTGCCTGTCACGCCATCCATACTTTGGTTGGTTCCTCTACCACGACACGCTGAACCTTGTACCTTGTGCACCTCATCAAGGCAAGGACATGTTGGTACACAGGTGTGAGCTGTGCGGCGTCTGACGGGGGGCTGAATGCGATTTGGGGCCACCTCACATTCAGCTGACCTTATTAGAAACATTCACGGGCTCTAGGAGTGAATGCTCTGCAGAGTGAGGACTNCTGATGTACAAGCATGCGTCCATGGGATCATACCATGTCAATCAGTGCTTGCGGTAGGCATGCTACACAATATGCAAGTTGAGGCGTGCATAAAGTTATATGCTACGCTTAGCTAGTACATGCACACATACATGCTGGCGTACAGATATGTGCACAAAGCATACGCGTACATTCACATGCGTATGTGTGTAGACAGAGAATATATGTATATATATATATGTGTGTATGCACCATGAAATACTGCCGACAATATATAATGGGGATCCAAACAATGGCAGCAAGCACCCTAAGGTTTCTTGCTGCCATTGTTTGGCTGCTACACTTGAGCGTGCTTTGTGCAGCTTGTATGTGAGTGAAAATTGCCCGCCCCAGGGGGGGGGGGGGGGGGGGGGGGG